>VXAL01004274.1:0-35608 GCA_013399475.1 Chauna torquata
TCCTTGGCTCTGACTGGGCTCTTAGATGGCCAGCACGGACTCTGCAGCACTGTCCCAGCAGCGGTGCCAGCACTTGCCCTGACAGTGGCCAACATTCACACCACAGGCTGGCTGAGGAAAGCCCAGAATGCGACAGAGCTGGTCTGTGTCCCATTTCCTGGTCTGGGTTGAGGTGCTGTCCTTGTGCAGTTTCTTGGGGTTGGTTTTCTGACGCTTGCGCTACTCTTCCCTCTTTTCGTCTGTTAAAAGGGGTGCATGGCAAGTCAGCAGGCACCTGGTCAGAGTACTCCTCTGGGCGAGCTCTGTGCCTGCTCCTTGGAGGCTGTTCTACGTCTCTATTAAACTGTCTGTAACTTTCGTTGTTGCTGTTGTTGTTTGGTTGTTGATGTTTGGACTCCCCCCTGTGATCCCCCAGCAAACTTTAAGCTGGATTTCCTGGTGAAGAGTCTGAGAGCCAGGTACTGGAGACATCAAGTGCATGGTGCTGTATGTGCGTGTATGTGTTTGCTACAAACCTCAGCTTTGCAACAGGCTGGACCCAGGAACAAGGAAACGCAGCCATCGCTGACACCGCCATGAATTCCAGCATTTGGCCACCCAGCCCAGATGGGAGGAATCCCCTGTGTGCTACAGCCCACCATACTCAGCTGTGCCTCACAAGAAAACATCTATTTTAGGGGGCCAAAGTCATCATCTAATGAACAGCTTGATAATGGCTCCAACTGCCCTTCAATTTAATTTTCTTTTTACTCGCCTAAAAGTTTTTTTTGCTTAGCTGTACTTCAAAGCTTACTAGTTTAACTGGTGACTAAACCCATTTGGAAGTCAAAATATCAGATTTATCATGGCCAAACCATGTTTTGCATGCTCAGGCACCAGCTCCCCTTGATGGGACTCTGGCACTACCGGATTGCAAGGCACAGCCCTGTGCCAGTGGAAGGGGAGGGCCTGCTGCACGTCAGGCACTTTGGCTGCAAACCAGATCTCTGCTGCTCTCCCAGCTCGGTGGGGGGCAGAGGTGATGTCCACTGGCAGATCATCATGCATACAGCCAGAAAATCGTGGCATCTTGGAAACACCTGGGTTCCCGGATGTGTTATAAAACCATATAGATGTTAATCTTCCACTGAAGCCTATGGTGCATCACCCTGAAATGGCAGATAACTTGACCTGGTACCTTCTTTTTTGCCCACAGGCCACTTCAGGTGTGTGCCATGCATTTAAACATGGGGGTGCAGTCCTCTGGATACCTGAACCCAAACACCCACTTATCCCCCTGACTCTGACAGTGAATTTCTGGGTCATCTGGAACCCCAGCCAGCAAGCTTCTCCACTCACACTTCTTTCCTGCTTTTCCTCTTGCCCTTTGCCAGCCAAAGCACTCCCATGTAAGTTTGGGTGAAGGGTTAGAGGCCTCCCTGCATGTGGCTAGGACTGAGTACGTGCCGTTACACTTGTCAGGCGACTTTACACGAAGCCTCACACGGCAACCACACTTAGCATATGTCTGTTGGCTGACCCTCATGGGCGGGTTGGGGGTGTCATGCCCACAGCTTCTGGGAGATGACTGCAGGTGTGATGCCAGAGCCTCTAGCAGTGCTCCACTAAGAAGCGTATTTTCATTGCCGCCTGCTTCTTCCTCATTATGGGAGAGTTAAATCACAGTCTCTTCCTTTTCCAGGGCTGTGTACAAGGATGGATTGTTGGTCATGGCTCCTGAAGAGTGAAGTTCAGCAAGCTCACTGCATGCTGTTGTCTTGCAAAGGTGTAACACAAGCCCACATGCAGTATTTGGAAGGACTTCGCCACACTGAGCACCCACAGAGATTTCCCTGGTCCTCAAGGTACATGTGTTTTACCCACTGGACACCCTGGCTGGCTCCCATAATTGCATATTTGAAATAGGCGCTGGGTGGCATCTGTAGACGTGTAAAAGTTGAAGCACATAGAATTTGAAGAGCAGTATGTCTTAGAGTACCACAACACTGCTTGAACCTGAATAAATGGAAAATGCTACTTTGCTTTTCCCAGAACAGAGAAAGGGGCATTTTCCTTCCATTGTTAAAGCAAGCTAATTGGTTAAATCATGACAACCTCAGGTATTTTTTTTTTGACATGAAAGTCAGTATTTTGTTTGGTTGCCATCTTTTCCCAGTACAGTAGTCCCAAACTGAGTTTTATTATATATGCTTTTTGGATGTGATTGTAGCTGCTTTCAAGCTTCTTGATTTGCAGACCAGCAAGGAACAAGGTGTACCCTGAGATGCCAGGGCAAAAACAATCCCTCCCCTATTTTTCAATAAATTGTTGAGCACAGTGGGAAGAAACATTCCTCCATGCCAAAGAAAGAGTTGATGCAGCAGGGACATCAATGGAGATGCCAACGTGGTGGACACAGGAGAGGCAGGCCAGGAGCTGAAGGGTCCTGACCCACAGGGAGGGTGTGGGCTGCTCAGCCACAGTGGAGCAGAGTCTCCAGCTGGGCCCGGGGCGAGGGGGCTCTGCTCTCCGGGCAGCACTTCCTCCAGCCCCCTCCAAGGCAAGGTCCATGGGGCCCGGCCCTTGGGCTGTGCAGGCCAGGTCCACCACTGCTGATGTCCAGCCAAGCACAACGGGACTGCGCGTGGGCCTGTTCCCCCCAGCCTGAAAACACCACGTCATCCCTTTCTACAGCAGTGCAAACAGGGCAAGCAACCGTATGAGACTACCTTGGAAAGTCGGGATCATCACTGAAGTAACTCACAAAGCAAAGAAAGATGCTTAACACATTATTGGCTGTGCTATCACAGATTTTAGCAGTTGGAGTAAGGGCTCCCCATGGAAATAACGGTTCCAGAAGTGCTTGACCCTTGCTGCCTGACTCACAGTGTAGCAGTGTGTAGCTGTCCTTGTAGCAAATAAAAACTAAGAAACTAACAGCACTGCTACAACACGGTCACCTTCCCATGGAACATGACCCAGCCTCAGACAGCAAGGCTACAGAATACTTAACAGAAGTAGTGCCCACCTGAAACAAAGTACGTTTCTCTCCCAATAAGTGTACCTCACTATCTTTAAAGAAGCATGACTACTCCACAAACAATCAGGGTGGAACAGATGTATTTTTCACAGACAAATTCTAGTTATAGATCTCTGGAACTTGTAAATAACACTTAGAATACAGAATTTCAAATCAGTGCAAAATGTACAATCAAATTAAACACAAACATTTCAAAATATATACAGAATTGTTCTACGAACATAACCCAAGAACAAACAGATGTTTAAATATAAGAGGAAAGTCCATCTTCTATAAATTACTTCTTTTTAAAACCAATTAGTACATTAGGTATGTTATTTGTAGACAAGTTACCACAGCATAGTGATTTGCACGGCAGACACTGAGAAACAAGTTACATCATTAAAACCCTGTTTCTGAGACCAACGCACAAGTAAACATGTGAAACTGCATTACTAGTTTGAGGCACACAATGTAGAAACAGTTTTCATGCTTATACTTATGCTTTTTTTCCCCCCTCAGAATTATTAGGCAGGTGCACAAAGAATAAGCACTAGACAATAGCTAAACTGTTTGGTGGTCAGCTTACTTTATTTGTTGGGCCAAGTTGATTTATTATCAATGTATTAGAACATTCACAAAAAATGCTATAAGACTTCTCAGACTATTTTGATATTAAAACAGCATTCATTGAAAAACTGCTTGAAGTTGGCTGGTTTAAATAACCAGAGGTGAAAAACAGTTATTTAAGCAATAGTTAAGCAGTAGTTTGAGAAGAGTTAATGCGTCATGGGTGGTTTATAAGTAGGAGGGACACTGAAACCTATATTGAATGACAAACGCCATGACGCTTTGCATTCAAAGCAAAGATACTCCTCCTATTAATTAGAACTTGCAGCTTCTTCAAGGTATTGATTGCTACTATCTACACCATTGCTAATGAAACTATCTCAAGGATTACTTGCTTTTGGCATGTTCAGAAAGATGGAGTTATACAGCTATTGCTATGATACAGATCCCCACAATTTTCTTTTAAAATAGCAGTGAAGGCATTATAAGCACCTAAAAGTACACAATAAATACTCATTAATTCTTCAAGCACCTCTTGCTAACCAATTTGGCAAGATCAGCAGCACAAAGAAAGAGACGCCATGGCAAGGCAAGCTGTAACTGTTTGACACAGGGACAGGTTTGATTTATGCCTTATTTCCTTCGGAAAGCAAAAGGACTAATGCATGGCACATCCTTTGGACAGTGAGACATAAGTGTAAGGGCCAGACAGTCACTAGATTTGTAGCATTCCTGCCGTCAAGCACACAGGCAGGCTCTCTGCTTTTTAACCGACAGTGATTTGTACGGTGATTTGATTTGAAAGTTCAGCCTTCTATAGCTCATGTTTATATTTGGAGTTGCTGCCAGAAGTGTAATATGGGATATGCACAGTGTAAATGAAGTCGCATCTTCTGAAATCAAGTCTTCTCCTAAATAACACACTTGAGCCACAGTGACATGTTAAATGGGTGTTGTGAGGAGAGCTCAGAGGGGTAACTACACCAGTAACAGTGTCCTACTAAAAATACTTTGCTTTGGGATACATATTCAATATCTACACACATTTATTTCAAGACCTCAGACCAACCTTTTTAACAACACTGAATTGCTTATAAAACACTCTGATAAATTATCTTCACAAAAAATAAAGTCAATCTTTTGGAATACACGTTCAATACAACACTTGTATCAGTACAAAGTCTGCCCTATGAATCCATGGCAGAAAAGTCATAATACACAATTAAATCTCTCTAAAGGGACATAAGTAGGAGTCTAAACCAGAAGGCAACTATTTTATTAATTGTCATGGGAAACAGAAACAGTGCTTCCAGAATGCAGAAAGAGTGCACTGTTTCAGCTGACATGTATGAGTTTACAGTCAATAGTCACTGTCCTGTAAACATTGAAACTGCTGGTCTAACTGCACGTTAAGATTAATAAATTGCATTTGTTTCACTGCACTCCACACATATAATGGCTACCCTGCTCAAAAATACAGTAAGTAGCAAAGGAACAAAGGGTTTGAGCTGGACCTCTCCTACAAGCCAAGTGTCAAGTCAGTAAATGTTGACATTATAAATAAACTTTAACATTACTTTAAAGCATTATAAAATCAGACTAATAAGCCTAAATCTTAGAATAGCAGCCAATCTGTAATTGTTTAAAAATATATGTGAACTTTCAGTCAGTCAGATATAAATACATACTGCGATGTGGGGAAAATACCATCTCTCATTCTCAAGCAGAGCTTTTGAGAACACAGTGTCAGAGATGGCGACTGAGGAACACTGTAGCCAGAAAAACTCCTAAAGTTTTAAACAGCTCCATTCTACTAACTTGTGTTCATCATTACCTGAAAGTGCATCTTTATATCTATATAATCATCCCCATATTTACAAAAAAGTACAAACATTGCAATTTTGCCACACCCTAAACCTATCTAACCTGCATGTTCTGTTAAGTGCAAAAAGTACGTGAAGTGATACACGCACTGATGAATACAAGGTCAAGGGCTGAAAATGAGGCAGCGCTGCCACCGTGAATCCCAGGTGGGTCAGTAGTTGCTGAATCTTTGCTGCACAGCTGTGAAATGGCTCAAGTAGAAGTTGAAGCAGAAATCAATGTACAGCGCAAGCCCAATAGCTGGAGCAGTATTTCAGACCAGAATCTCCATTCCCCCGCCCTCTGCACACCCTCGCCAGCAGGTATGCATGCCTTTGTTACGAGTTTCATTAAAAAGATTGGGCCCAAAGGGCAGGAAGGCAGCCTAGCAGGAGAGGAAAATGCACAGTTACTGTCAAGGTAGTGAGAGAGAGGCATGGGGCGCAGATTGAAAGATGTCTATCTCCTGCCAGCTTTCTCAAGTGCACAACACCAGTGCACCCCCAGTTTCAGTGCTGGAGCACGGACAGGCGGCCACGCAACACACAGCATACCTGCTCACACGGTCGGAGCACTACAAAACACCCATGCAGCTACATCTGTTCTGTCTCCAGCGTAAGTCCTTTTTAGGTGTCGCAACAGTTCATCTTACATTCTTCTCCCACAAAATGAGGCTTCTTTTGGTAACGAGATGGTTACATGCCAACAGACTGTGCTGCAAGGTAACATGCATGCCTAAACGCTTGGCGATTCCACAGAGCTGATATTCAAAACAAGTACATTATTTGCTCTTTAACAAAATGTAATCTGTGCAATACTTTGAAGAGGTTAACTATGAAGATTAATGAGCCATTGTCTGTAACAATTCATTTAGTTTTGTTCGTTAAGTCTTGCAGTTGACTATGCTACAGCTTCTGTTTTTTAAAACACTACAACAGCTATTGCTATTGATTTTAAACACACTAAGACTTGATTAAAATCTAGAAAGACCAAGAGGGGCTCAAACTGTACACATGCAGATACTGTACTATAAACACAGTTGTGCTTTGACTATATTGCTACCATGTCATGTTGGAAAGTACATGTCCATTAGAAACACATGCTGGGAACCTCAGTGGGACCAGCAAGCAAGCCTTCTGACCAAAACTGGTGAGAGAAAGATCCAAAAGTGAGTGCTATTTGCAAAAGCTGCAAAGCCACACATTATACAAGGAAACACAATGAAAACTATTTTAAGGGTGAGTGCATATATATGTATATGCACATATATACACACACATATACATGTATAGAAATAAAAAAATTTTTTCAGTAAAGTAACCCAGTTTCATACAAAAATCAAAGCATCAGCAATTTAAACTATACAAATCAAACCCAAAAGTCATGGGAGAAAAACCAGCAAATTTTCTGAAGTAGTATCTATATCTCAGGGATAAGCTTTTGAATTTAGGTTCTCCTAATTCAAGACAGAGGTAATTTATTTACCATCAAAACAGATTTTAACCCACTGACCACCCTTCTCCTTGTCTGTGACAGTGGGATATTTGAAATGCACCATGACTTTCAGGACCTCTCTCTCCCCCATGCTAGGAAAGCCTAGGAAGACACTACATAAAAGGTCAGGAGCTGGCATCTCAGCAGGAGAGATGCTAGAGGTGTTACGTGTGCCTGCCATGGTTTGCAGGTGAGGTGACAAGGTAGGGCAGTAGAGAGAGGATGAAGGGGTGTGCTCTAGACAGCAGCAAGCCTGCATCTCCTCCCTGTCCATAGGTTATGGTTTCTGATTCAGTGTCCCTGATGTTGACTAACACCTGTCTGGACAGAACTGAGCCTCCTTCCCAATGCTTTTCTTACTGCCTTATTTAAAGCACTCAGCCATGTGAACACTAGGTACTCACACAGTGCTCCTCTCTCCACTCAGTGCTGAGAATCATATATCAGCCCACTGTGATGTAAATTATACTGCATTGTTTTGATCGACGTAAAGGCTAAGTCAAAATGTTTCATATTAACTGCAAAGAGTTACCACCTCTCTTCAAGGAAGTCTTACATACTATGGAAGAAAATATTAGGCCTTCTCAGATACTTAGTGCGATAAAAATGTCAAAAAAAAAAAAAAAAAAAAGGTATGATCCCCTTGATATACTGGCCTTTACAGTACCTGAAACTGGAACGTCTTAATAGAGACGTTCAACAGAGTTTGTTCTTTTAAAAACTTTACCAGAGCTTTCCTATCTCAGCTGCCCAGGAATCTGTTTTGTCTTCAAAACATACTAAGAATCGCTTCATGATGCAGAGAGACCTTAAATGCCAAGTGTGTTTTTCTTAAGATACATTTTCATTCCAGTGTGTCACTCACCTACTCAAACAACATGTGGAAGTCAGTTTATGGAAAAAGAGAAAAGAGAAAGAGAAAACTAAAAGCCTTCACATCCTCCACTAGGGTCCTTTTGAGCAGTTGCAAGGAGAACATGTTTACATTTGTGTCACCTTACTAACGCAATGCTACCCTGAGACAGGCTCCTGCAGCATTCCAGGTATGGAAAATCCACATGGAAGGATATGCTACAGTAAGGCGCCCTCTGATTAAAATCCTCTGGCCCAAAAGTTACATGTAATTTCAGATAACAGATACTGAGCAACATGGAGAGACAGCCAGGCCCTTAACGAGCCAAGAAAATGAAACACTGTCAGTTACATGCTGCAGGATGATATGTGTTTGGGAAAACAGTCAGTCAGGCTTATTGGGCTGTAGAAGATGGTCAGTAACAACAAGCTTAAAAGTTTATGCATGTTTTCTGTAACAAAAAGTCAATCCTCTCCATTTTTGAGTCAGCAATTGGAAAGAAGACCATACAGTCTGTCAGCTATCCCAAGGACAAAAAGCAGTTTCTCTGGCTTTCTGGACAACTGCAAGCAGCAATGTATTTAAGATTTCCTCTCTAATTTGTGAGCTTCGTGCTGAGAAAGCATAGCCTGAAATACAACACTTGCCTCCTACTTGTAATGCTGGTACCAGGATGCCAGAGGAGCTCCAGCTGATCCTTTCTGCCCAGGTTCGGAAGCAGAGTCAATCCCACGTTTAATGATCAGTAGATGAGGACACACACTATCTCCTTTGTAGCATGAATGTAGTCTGCGTGTTTAATAATGATAAGTTCTAGTCCATGTGGTAGTACATGAAGATCATTCCTAAAAATTAAACTACCCATTTAAACAATAAATAACAAGCTTCAATGAAAATAGGAGTCAGTCCTCTGAATGCATCTCTACCATAACACTAAGCACCTGTTAACAGAAAGAATCACAGGGCAGCAAGGAGAGACTGCGGGCAGCTGCCATTTTTGCATGTCTGTTTTGTCTCTGTTTATATCTTTTGCTATATAGCTCTGTCTGCTGCTACAGATGAATGTTTTATGAATGTACCCACATTGACACCCTTGTCTGTACCATGACTGGAAAGTGAAAAGCATAGGTAACGACCAGATGTGGCTGAAGCTGGCACAGTGCTTTGAGTACAGACTGATGTCAACAAAACCCAGCAAGAACTATCTTAGTACATAATTGTCTCCAACACAGAACAATGGCTTTGCATGTTTCCAAGTTACAGTGAAGTTTCCTGAAGCAGCTGGAGATGTTTTTCTAGACACACTAACAAGAGGAACCCTCCCAAAGCTGCCACTTGAGTGACAAATTCATGTCATCCATAGCCAAGTTTGTTACTACCATGCAGCAGAGGACAAGTAAGCACACTGGCTAGCTAAATGGACTCCGACCTATGCCAGCACAGCTGAAGGAGCTCCAGGGAGCCGATGCACACAAGTGGCAAAAACATTCAGGCCGCTTGCACCACAACCGACTGTGCTCAGAGGGCACCTTGTTTATGATGCTGACCTGAAGTGAAAGGTTCAGTCACTGGAGAACTAAAGCAAGATAAGACGAGCACTGACGTGAGTAAAGACCAACATGACTGCAGCCATGGACAGCAGATATACGTAGCCTATTACAGGACCAACACATCTGCTCCAGTACCAGTCTCTAGCAGGAAGCTGTAAAAGAACTACTGGATCCCTGCATCTTCAGCACAGAGGTGACCTCAGTCTCACCGGAGACAGGAGAGGGGCAACCTCTGAAGAGCACACACACATCCCAGTGAGAAGAGAGAGTTACTGAGTCCCTGGGTCCACAACTGCCAACAACACCCACAAAGAACTTGAGAAGGCTGACTAGGTAAGTGACTTTTCATGACAGCTATCACATTCCCAGTTTTCTGAAGCCTACAGAATGTTACGTGCACACTACAGGCTTCAATACCTCCTAAGACTCCTCAGTGAAGCTACTCTGTATTTCAGTTCAGTTCTACTGTATCACTGTGCTAACTCACTTCAGTGAACACTAAATGGTACCTGTTCTACACTAACCAGTGACAACTCTTTTAGTCCTTGAGCTTGTTTTTAAGCAACACTCCAACAGTGACAAATAAGTGAAAATGAGATAACACAAGTAAAGACAAGAAAAGCTTGGTGTGAAAGATAATGGTCTCAGTGATAGAAAATAATCAGTATAATGTAATACTGCCCCAGGTATTCTTGTTTATTTTTTACTTTAGAGTGGTAGCTGCTGAAATTCAAATGCCTTTTAAAACAGGCTTTGGCTATTATCAACTTTAGTTGATAGCTTGCTCTAAAAGCTGTTTCCTCTTCATTCATGCTGTCCAAATACTGCTGAAATAAACTCTCTGAAATATTTTGAATCAAGTGTTCTAGTACTTTCTTTCTTCCCAGTGCATGGGGCTCCTTTTATAGAAATCGTCTCTCCTGTGTTTTGTATTTTTTCTCTTCTATGGCAGTACTGTTTCAGCTATGTTATTTGGACTTATCCAAGGAGTTCTCAGCAGCTCATGTCTTTGCCTTTTTTTGGTTTGGAGGTTACTATGAGCATTAATTTAAAGCAACACATTTTCACTTATGGAGAGAGACACCAAAATT
The DNA here is from genome assembly GCA_013399475.1 of Chauna torquata. Taxonomy (NCBI): domain Eukaryota; kingdom Metazoa; phylum Chordata; class Aves; order Anseriformes; family Anhimidae; genus Chauna; species Chauna torquata. Next base: position 10,420 of record VXAL01004274.1, read on the forward strand.
TATCTACGGAATGATTTTCTTAAAGAAAAAGCTGGGAGGAGGGGAAGAGTCTTTGTGAAAGTAGATGCTTGGCATCTACTTTCTTGGCATCTCGGAATCTCTGTTTAGCCTCAGCTTCCATATATATTAAAAACTGGGAAATGGTTCACGGAAAAGCAACCCAAAGTAAACATCTCAAATGAGGCAAGTGGTACATAATAGTTATTTGTAACAATGAGGCACTATCTTTGAAAGACGAAGTAGAACCCAGTACTACCAAAATGCAATGAAAGGCACACTCATAAGCACCCCTTCTTCACCAGTTGTCTGCACTCAGATTTACTGAACCATCTTGGTATCTACAGTAGTTGTGCTGCATCACTTCTGAGTGCAGGTCTCCACTTAGCGTCCTCCTTCAGATACTGACATGGTATCCACTCTCATCTCTCTCAAGCTTCCAGTTTTCTTCTGTTTCTGCTTGGACTTTTTCAACATATGGACCTAAAATGGAAAGTTTTTAAAGAAGGTGAGTATTCAAATATCTGTAGTCACCTATAAGCAGATCTACAGCAACTAATAAATAAGTAAAATGTTGGAACTGCAACAGAAACACATTGAAATACACTACTAACTGAAGCGCCTATCCTTATAAAGTGCTAGGATTAACTGCTTTTTACATAAATATATATGCACAGGTAGGTACAAGTATACAGAAGTGTAAGAATGTGTGTGCATATATATGAATGTATACACATATACATACACATACATATGGATAATGATACCAGTCAACAGCCTTAAAGACAGAAATATTTCTCACTGGAAGGATGACTTAGGTTTGTTCTTTCTCTCTCTCCTTTTAAAATCTTCCTGCAGAAAAAGAACAAAGTTTAACATATTCCCAAAGATCTGAGGTATGATCCCCTTTTTCACCAATTCCTCATGTGCAAGAGCTATTTTTTTGGTAGCCTTCCTTGTGGGGCTACGTCTTCTCTAAGGCTGCCTATAGCAACAATTTTCTGTGAGTTAAAAAGATGTCCTTAAGGTAGCAGACAAATGTGTAGACCTGTATGCACCAAAAAGAGTCAACTATTGCAAAACATTTATTTCACAATTTCAATATCAAAAGAAAAGTTAATTCTTAGGCTGCTGATGCTCTTTTCACTCTGTATATACACTGATATATCAGGGAAAACAGACACCAATTAACACCAAAGCCTCTTTTTCTCAGACTCTCCTCCTCCAGTATTCAGTTTTCTCCTTTACTGCTTTCTAACAGAACTTCCCTCCTCCAGCATGGCCGGCATACTGTTTTGTCCCTTGCACACTGCAGTCTAACAATGGCCCTCATAACTGTGATCTGCTTCAAGGCAAGCAACAGTGCCTGGAGATCTCAATGCAGGGGAAAAAATTAAGTCACTTGGCTGAAGCTCAAGGACTACCTCCTTAAACACAAGCCTCATCTGACCCAGTGGAGAGGTCCCTCAAACCATTCTCTGTAGAAATGGCTATGTGTTTATCCAACAGTTACTACACTGTACTGACTAGCTTCTTTAAAGTTAAGCATCAGAGCACAACTGATGAGGAAGATAATACAATAATATCCACTGGAGAAACAAAGTCAGATTTCTGAGACAAACCTACAGCCATTACCTTTGGTCCTGCAGCAGAAATAATAATCTGGCCTGGGGCCTGAACCCAAGGCTCTCCATCAACTTGAACTGGAATTGGCTTTAGGAGTGTTACACGAAAATACGAGCCCTGGGCTATGCGGATGCCTGATCGAAAACCACCTTGGACTTGACCCTGTTAGGAAGTAAAAGCCAGGATTATCAATCACCCTGATAAAAAAGAAGCATAAATATTAGCTGCACTTAAACTGGGTGGATACAGTTTTATTCTCACTTGACGTTTTAAGTTTCAAGCAAAAGGACTGTTTAGGCAGAATCTGCATAGGATGTCTCTACTGATACAAAATGAATCATTTAATTTAGTGCATGAAGAACAACTCAGTCTCTGCAGGCTGCCAGAGGCAAAATAACTTACACAGTGGAGTCACTTGTACATTCACATTGGCAAAGGAGCATGCACTCACAAAAGTCATGTTTGCTTTTACTTCCGCCCTCTATAAAGTAGTAAACATATTTTCAAAACACCTAACTATACACACAGACTTTGGTGCATGTGAAACTCCAAAATCTCAAAGCACATTATCATACAACAGGGAGAGGGAGTTTTGCCCTGCTCAACTCCATATTCATCTTCAGCTAATAGGATCAGTGTTATCTGTAAAAAAAATGATGCAAAGTCAACTCTGCTGCTACAAATTCTGTTGGGGAATATGTACAGACAGCACACATGAAGGTAATAACCTTAATACAAGATTACAAAAAAAGAGCATGGGTTTGTTAATGTTTATATTCTGAAGCAATGCATACATTCCTTGGTGCTTCTAACAAAACAAAACTTTTAAGGATCTCTACCAAACCACTTCTTGTAATGGAAAATTTTATATTTGTCTTCCTTAAAAGAACTAAATTACAAAACTGTAAATTGGCTGACACCAAAGGTTGAGTTGCAAAAACAATTTTAAGTACCCACCTTTCCATTTTTGGTGGTTGTATGGATTTGCTGTCTCTAGTTACCTGACCACATATACTTTTTCAGCAGCAGATTTCTTAAAATAGTAGAACAAATACGAAGAAAAGACAAAAATAACCCACCATCCCACAAGACTGCATTGCTAATAGCAAGCCATTGTAAAAATACGTAATACTTGGAAGAATTAAAGTTACACCAACTGAGTCATAATATTCCTTGCAGAACTGGTATACCATCTGCTTCATGTGGCATTTGGATAGAGTACGGCTAATATCAGATTCTTAGAGACAGGTATTGGACATCCTGTGGCAGATAATGACAAAGCTGCCTCTCTGAAAGGAATCTCTGCCCTGATTGTGTTGAGGTATGACAAGATTTTTTGTAAACATACTAAGTCAGGATGTGTGTTCTAATAATATTAAAATAAAATCTTGTCTTCATCTTATGAGCTGTTTGGTTCTGACATCATGATACATTATACGATAAAGGTAATGCATTCCATAATATATATATATATGTATATACATATTTGTGTTCCATATCTATGTATGTTTGTACTCCACATATATGTATACATGTATGTTTATGGCCTTGGTTCAAAGCCTACATCAAGCATTTTCCCATGCTCTTTTAACAAGTTCTTCACAATTCTCGTACCTCTCATGCAAATACAGATTTCCTCAATTTCCATTCTATCTATTGCCAACTGGCACCTACATGTGGATCTTCAAAGCTCGCTAATACACAGGCTATGAGGGGACACTGCAGCCTGTGAACGGGCATACCAGTTACAACTAAACTCCTGAACATTCATTCACAGACAGCTGTTATTGCCCACGAATTCTCTTTATGGTCTATAACCATTCCCGAATGACACAAGAAGAATCTGAATAAATGATGGTATAACTCTAGCATTGATGCCTATTTTTAGGACTACTCACTTGCAATGCACTATTTGCTATGAAAATAAACCAGTCTGAGAAAATGTATTTACCAGAGACACTCACTCAACTGGTTCACAGAAATGTGTTTCCTCTGTTCTCACTGGGGTGCTAACTTACCATATGAACAACGCCAGTCACACCAACAACTTCCAGCAGGCCATCATCGATGCGTGGTTTCTCAAAGCGGTCATCACTGTCAGAGCCCCAGAGATCAGCTCCGGACCCCCAGCTGTGCAGAGAACACACCACAGTGACCACCCTGCCAGGGATGTCTGGTCTGTCAGACTTCAAAAGGTAGGCACTCTGCTCCCCACCAGTGAGAGGGAGACAGCCTAGCTTTCCTGCACTGTAAGAGCAAGAAATGCTTTCCTAAAATTTGGAAAACTTCTGATCAGACCTTTGAGGAGTGAAAGAAGTGAAGTATGTACTTCCCATTTGAAAGAACTCAGTAGTTAAGCAGGTCTTCCTGCACTTCAATCCCCTCAAGTGCTTCTGAGAATTTAACGTGGTGTTGCTTCTCATGCAGTATTGACCTTTCTTACTCAAATCACTTGCTTATTCTTTTGGTACATTGACTACTCAGTGCTAACCCTGACATTTCCTTCTCCACAGTTCCCATATGCAACATACATACATGAGTTTATGCATGTGTAAATATGGGTTTTCCACAGCTACTTGGGTAATAGCATCACCAACTCCACACATGCCTTTGGTGAGGATATCATTCCAAATTACTGTTAGGACACAGGAGAAGAAATAGCAAATGTACAGAGGTTTGCACTGGGAAAACAAGGTAGTACCACCCTTTTTTGGAGTGAGATTGCGACTTTCAAAGGATCAGAAAAGCAATGTTAAAATGGTATTAAGAGCTAGCCCCTTAGGCACAGTTGCAAACCCAGAATTCAGCAATAACCAAAAATACCCAGTAACAATCACCTATCAGTCCAGACCATATAACAGCAGAGGTGATGCTGAAATATCAAGCATTAGTTCCACATGTACATGAAAACATGTATCTACATATGATCCTTCCTCTCATTTTTACCTGGGTATATTAATAAAAATGAGTCCTTCTATACTTGGTAACTCCACCTCTCGCTGATCCACCTGAAGCTTTATGTCTTTGTGAAGATTTCTTGTATGACTTATCTTCTGCAGCCCAACTTTCACATAAACTCCTTTGTTGTGAAACCTAAGAGCAGACAAGCAACTTGTAACTAAAAGGTAAGCCCCAGCATAGCACTATTTTCCTTGAACATACGCTAGCATTGTCCTCTAGCAGGTATGTTTAAAGAGTTTTTCAATTAAAACACTCTATGAAATCTTCTGGCTTTACTGCAGAAACAAAGCATAAGGCACAACTACTACTACATGCTACTTCATATACCTTTTACTTAAGAATTGTGCTGTCGAGGCATGTGGAGATGCAGAGATGTGGAGAGGCAACACCTCTTTGGAAAGTAAACTTCTGGGCTGAAAAACTGTATTACTGATTAAGACCTAGCAGATGTCACAAAACATTTTAAACTATTTTATCATGCAATGACAGAATAATTAAAGCACAAAAACCTTCAAGTCTGGGCTTTATATATTGCTAATTCATTTCAAACATACTCAGCAGTAGAAATTAAAACTGTGCTTAGTAGTGTTAATCTGTGACAGAGCTCTAACATATCTAATTTTAGAGTAAAAAAAAAAAGATGAAGAAGATTTTATGGCATCCATAGAAACGTCAAAATATTTTAAGAGTTATGTAAACAAATGTCAGTTAAACACAGATAGTCTTTTTTTCTGTAATGGTAACCTTTGGATACATGGCCCTCAGGACAACCTTAAAATAAAAAGTATGAATTTCCATTATTTGACCCTATTAGCGCATGGGTGTCATTGGAATCCAACCCTGCAGAATGTCCCTACCATTATGTCTGAATGACGTAGACGTTCAAGCGGGGAAGATAGCCAATTTAGCATGAGGGTTACAGCCAACTCTCCAGACAGAGACTGTTCAGTTCTTCTAAATTATTACATTGGGAATGATTCGTCCTACACGATAACAGTTTTAAACAGCACTGAATTAAAGGTAGGTGATGTAAGACCATTTAACATATGCTTCCACTACAGAAAAGACCAAGAGATGTGTCTATGCTAAGTCTGATTCGAATGTATTAATTACAACCGAAAAATAACACAATATAGGCAGGAAACACAATACTTTGAGTATCCTCAAGAAGTACGAACTTTAGTTGCATGAAGAGAGAAGCCTTCAGAAACTGAGGGAATATGACACAAGGCCCTAACTGCAGACTCAGTTCTGAATTATGAGAGACTTCTAAGAAAGTGTTAGCCTCTGAGGTCCACAGGATACGTTGGGTATGACACACAGTGACACAACGAAGTGTAAAAACTGTCAGAGGTCAAATCCTATCACTCCACTCTTGCATACATATTCCATTTCAGTTACGTATCTTATTAGGACATTGAGACCAAAAAAGAATAAACAAGTTGATTTCTGTATTATGCCAATACCTACCTAACGGTTTTGAAGGTAACTGAAAGATTTTACGATTAAAACGGCTAGCCAAGCTTGGAAGGGTGAAGTTGCACATTCACTACTAGACAGAGGCACCACAAGTCTTTTTGCATCTACATGTAGGGCATGATTTGGTGGGAAAGTGCATGTGGAAGTTGTCAGTCCGTTGCTAGCTGTAGCTAATAACATACTAACTTGCCCAATTGGTAGAAAGAAGCATCATCTCCTAAAGCAAACCCTTGGTTACATACATTGTACCGACAGTAGCTTCACCACAGGCAGGAAGGAACAAGTCATCTTTGAAGCAGACTCCAACAACTTATTTGCGCTGAAGGACTTCGAGGCTTGAATTAGGAGGTAAGGCTCACACTGCAGTCACTACTGTAAATGACACTGATGGGGAAGACGGAGGAGGGAAGGGCTTTATATGCATGTCATCTGTCCCCATGGAGCCGGTGAGTCTCTGCATCACCTCGGTTGCAACACTTGTACCATTATGTCATCCCAGAATTATTTGGAAGTTTCTCTATAGTACAGGTATCGAAGTAACATCCTACTGCTCAGACTAGTGTGGGGACTTGACCTACACAGCTCAGGAATCACCCTTTGGTTTGTTTTTCTACAAAAGATGAACTACAAATACAGCCAACACTCACATACTACCTAACTCCCCATCGGCCAAACCCATGATGCTACACCCTACCAGAAAGACACTCAAAGGGCTGGACTGATACTTCAGTTTAGCTAATTGAATGTGTCAGAATAGGTAAAGTTGGAAGGTGATCCTATACAGGACCAACTTTATGGACTATGAAAGTAAACAGCTGTTTTCAAGTATTGTAGTCCTGTTTTCAAGTACTGCAATCCTGTGTTTATTCTTGAAAGAACACACTGAAAAACACCCTCTTCTCTTAACAAGCTCCATGACTAAGTCTCCATAGACTCAGGGAGACACAAAACCATCAACTACATTGTTAGTTGAACTGTCTCTGTGGTTGTTACCCAAGCAGCAAGAATCTCTTGTGATAAGAGAAAGCAAGACCATCAATAACCGCTTTCCAAACTTTCCCCCCCCCCAAAAAAAAAAAAAAAAGAAGCCAGCCTTCAGGAGTCACGAAGAAGCCAAGTGAGCTGATGCAAAAAGCCAGACTCTTCAGAGCTCCTGCCAACTGCTGCACACCCAAGAGGGTGAGTTTGGGGAACTCTTTTTTTCAGAGGTGCTGGACAAGAGCTCTACGTGTCAGGCATTTTTAAATGAATGTCAGTTTCCCATGAACATTAATAAACAGCTAGGTAACATCTCTTGAAAGGAAGCAAGCATTCAGAATTGCAGCACACAGCACAGAAAGTGGATCAAAAAGAAAAAGGTGAGCACCTTTTATCCAGTCCTGCAATTTAACAATCCCACCGAAGGGATGCCACCACTGCAAAAGCTAATAATCAGCCTCCGATAGGTGATTTTATTAAGGTGACGTTACTGACAGGAAAAGAACTTTACCAGAGTCACTTTCAACAGACCCAACATAGAAAAAAGTCATTTAGACACTTTAAAACCCAGAACTGACGAATCAAACAATCAACACTTTCAAACCTTCTCCCACCAAGAGATAGAGGAGTTTTGTATCCTCATAAAACAATTCTAAAATTGCACTAAATTGTGCAGAATATTCTCCCTGCCTAACTTTACAGCCATGAGACTGCCTGTCACAGAAGCATCCTGCCAATTTTGGATGACACAAAGAAATGTGGTCTCTTCTATAACTGGCAACTCTGAAGACTGCTCTGGGACCCCATGAGAACAGAGGAATGAAGGCAGATGCCCTCACCCTTAGTTTTATACTGTGAAAAAAAAACTCACAAAGCCTGGCACTCAACAACATAGAAACCACCACTGCCAAAACATAGGCCGCTTTTGTCTGCACTGTGGTGCGAGGTCAGCACTGATCTCCCTGCAGAGAAGTCATCACCGCACTGTGAGCTGCCAGCCCAAGGTAAGGAGTCCTGAGCCTGTATGGACTTACAGTGTGAGGCCAGAGAGCACACCGTTTTCAGGACATTTACCAGCCTAAGGTCTTGATTCAGAAGAGCACACAAGCCCATTTTCTTCCAAGGGGTACAGGCAGATTCTGTTGCCACCACCCGAAACTTCCCCTCCTGCACGCAACAGCAGCCTGTTCGTGTGCCAGCTGCTGTTGCATTTGGCATTAAGTATCCAGGCTTCTTAGTAAATTTATTGAAAAAAAGAAAAATGTGCTAATCTGGCTGGCAAGAGCGTGTACCTGCATAACCTGGGAAAGGGCAAAGCCAACAATTTTAACAATCATCGTTACAGGCACTGAAAGGCAGCAATTGTATCAGCACTGTTACACTGCACAAGTTGTCTGTCCCCTGCAAAATCATACCTCAGTATCAATTCATAATTTATATTTCTTTCCCAGATATTGACTCACAGAAAAATATAGCCCTTCAGATTTGCAAAAAAAAAAAAAAAAATCACCCTCTCTTTCCCACATGCCCTTCAAGACACTCTGCTTGCTCCATGTCCAATATGCGTGTGGAGGGTCTGCAAGAACAATACCAAGTCATTGCCCACTGCACTGCTGATGCTGTACACTGTGGGCTAGTAAAGATTTTAGAGATTAAAAGCACACAGGAAAATAATGGTCAAAGCATAACTCTTAAATACCGTGGCAATAAGAAAAGGACACATCTCTTAAAGTGCTGCAGCTCTGCAAAGTCAGAGTAGTATATTTTAAAGCAACAATGAGCATTACTCTAATGTTATATTAACTGCACAAGAAGTCCAGAACAATTTTATACACTAGAACAGGCGCTGCTATTACAAACTGCTACATACAAACTTATTACCCAATCTTTTTACCTATGTTGTTTTTAATCCATTGGACTGAAAAAGCAAACCAGTGCCTGTTGTCGTAATAGTACCTTATGTACCACAAACACTATCTTATTCCATTTTTAGGAAGTATATGAGCAACATCTGCACTGATAGACAGAACTGCAAGACAGGTGAGACAGTACATTATTACAGATAACTAGAGATGTCAGAGAACATTCTTAATAGTTGGGACTGGAATACTCTGTAGTTGTAATAGTTTGTTCTGGCAACCAAGAGACAACTTAGAGGACACTTACTCACAAACATAGGGGAATGAAGAGCAGTCAAGAACAGTTTCTTGAAAGAGCTACTGATTAATTACACAAATGTGATTTCTTTTTCTCATCAATTTCTCTGATTACAGGAACAAAAAGAAGTACTATTATTGATTGATCTGCATGCCAGGAAGGAGGGAGGTTTCTCTCCACACCTTTTTTTTTTATCACTGTCTCACTTGAGATTTAGAGATTTTTTTTTAAGTCATTATTACCAGCTTGCAGATGCTATCACAGCACTAAACAAGGGTGCATTACCTTCCCTCCTGCTATAGGCTTTGAATAAGAGGTATTTCCACTACCTTGATATTTCACTGAATTCAACATTGAAGTTATTGGCAAAAAAGTATACTGAATAATAATGACAAGGCTTCCAAAAACCGCTCTGGTGCTCTCTCTTGGAAAAACAGAAAAAAAAAAGAAAAGAAAAGAAAAGAAAAAAGAAAAGAAAAACAAAAAGCCAAACAAATTCTATGTCTACAAGTTCATGGCTATTTTAATTGTGCCAGCTTTACCTCAAGCAGTATTATTTGTGAATACCTGTAGCAAAATTATCAGCTCTAGTGTAAGCTGGAAGTTTTGTTGTACTACAGTACTTGCCCCTCACCCCTGTTTTCCCTCAGGATTACCTGCTATTAAATTTCCCTGGTTCTTCTTCTCTAGCGTGATGAAAGTCCAAGCTCAACTCTGCATCAATGCCAAGACCACAGTAATTGTTCATCTGTACAATCTGACAAAAAAAAAAAAAAAAAGAAATTGTATTATTTCTTCAAGGCTTACGTTTATAAATGAAGAGGTTCCAAAACTTTTCAACAAAAGCAAGAGCTGCAGATGATCCTTCCAAGCCATTTACATCTTGACAGATTTAGGAAAATATTTTTCAGAAACACTGCACTAAAAATAAAGCTGTATGGACAACTGTTGATACGTGCAGTCATTACTTCCAAACTATCAGAAACGTCAAATTTAATCTCATTTGCAAGAAACAAGTATAATAAGGTAGAAATAAAAATAAATACAGAAATAAAGCCAACTCAACTTCTCAAAGTGATTCTATGCAATAACTACATAACTTCCTGAACATCAGTATTATTTTTGGCAATGACCATGGACTTGTGGAATTACCATGATATCACTGGGAAGATCCTCTTCCTTACCTTGAAAAGTGACCTTGACTTCACCTACTCAACTGCATTTTAAACAGCTCCCTATGTGCCAACCTCAAGTTTCTACAGATTTCTACCATTTCTTCTATTGATTCTTCCTTTGCATGCCAGCTCGTTCCACAGCTTTTCTATCCTGGTGCTTGACTCTCTCACTTTTAATCTTTAAAAGCAGATTATGTACTCAGGGCAAATCTGCCTCTGTGTTGTGGTTTAACTCGGCAGGCAGCTAAGCATCACACAGCCATCTGCTCACTCCCTGCTGCCACCCCATAGTGGCATGGGGGAGAGAATCAGAAAAAAAAAAAAAAAGTTAAAACTTGTGGGTTGAGATAAAGACAGTTTAATAGGACAGAAAAGGAAGGGAAAATAATGATAATAATTATGACAAAGGAATATACAAAACAAGTGATGCACAACACAGCTGCTCACCACCCTCTGACTGATGCCCAGCCTGTTCCTAACCAGCAGCAGCAGCCCCCAAGTTTTACTGCTGAGCACAACCCACATGGTGTGGGACATCCCTTTGGCCAGTCTGGGTCATCTGCCCTGGCTGTGTCCCCTCCCAGCTCCTTGTGCACCCCCAGCTGCCTCGCTGGCAGGGCAGCACCAGAAGCTGAAAAGTCCTTCACTCAGAGCAAGCACTGCTCTGCAACAACCAAAACATCGGTGTGTTATCAGCTTTATTCTCATCCTAAATCCAAAACACAGCCCCGTAACAGCTGCAAGGAAGAAAATTAACTCTATCCCAGCTGAAACCAGGACACCCCATCTCCATCAAGTTAAAAATAGCTGGAACCTGAGCGTCTTAAGTTCTCTAACTGACACAATGCCTATGACTTTCCAGCAACTGGACTGAAATCTTCAACAAGGGCTACCATTATTACAATTTTCTACTTTCTTTTTGCCACGCTTCCACTCAATTTCTTGATTTTGTCTGAAAATAAACAGAACCAGTATCTATACAAGTCTCTGAAGTCACTGTCTACAACCAACATTTTTATTTTCCTAAACAGAAAAAAGTAATACAAACCAAGGGTCAGGGCCTTTCACTCCGAAAATATAAAACAGATGCTGCAGATATAGACACCCAATGGCGGTAAGATGACAGATTTACTTCCTGTATATTTTTGCAACTTACAGTGATTTTTTGAACCGTAACAGGAAAGATCAAAGTAGGTTTGTTTTTTTTTTTTTTTTTCTTCTGGAGTCAACAACTCCAGTTTCACTAGTCTTCTGAAAGTGTTTGGCTTTCCTTTGAAAAGCTTTTCTTACACATTTCTTCCTAAGCCAAGCACATAGGTATGCCATTGCCGCATAAATCTTTTCATTAACCCTCTACCAGATAAGTTTTGCCAAACAATGAAGAAATGTGCTCTGCAACCAACCAGTCCTACCAAAATTGAAGCACCAGATCCAGCTGTATGCTGTGTTAACTAAGGAATAGCTCAGTAAGGCCCAAGCACAAGATAAGTGAGCGATAAAAGATTAAACAGTACTAATATCTTCCTTGTGACTCAATAGAACAACAGTTCCTAAGAATCAAACCCGAATGGTGCTCAGCTCACCTTTGGAGGCTCAGGTTCTGCCACGCCATTTTCTGCACCTTCAGCAGGCTCTTCAGCGTCCAAAAGGATAGTCCAGCGATCCATAAGAACGTCATCTGCCTCATCCACCGAAATCAAGATAGAGTAGGGGTCCTCCCCACTGTAGCCAGCTCCCCAGCGCAAGACTCTCCCTAAGTCATTACCTGGACAACAATGAAGAACCGCCAAATATGACTGCATTTTTTACTTTAGCTAAAAGCATCAAAAAGTATATTAGCCCTGTTCTACAAGATGGGACCCTGGGCAACCTGACCTAGTGGGTGGCAACCCTGCTCATGGTGGGGGGTTGGAACTGAACAATCCCCTCCAACCCAAGCCACTCTGTGATTCTATGAAATAAGTCATGAAAGTAGTATGATTGGACTTAAAAGTTAACAATCATAAAAAATATCTCAGTGTTGTGGTTGCGTATGAGCTTTGTGACACATTACAGATATGCTGTCTCATCTGAAAAATTTTCATAAAAGGCAATGGAAAAACCCATTACGGAATTGCGAAGTTGGGCACAGCTGACTTCACTGGTCTACAGCAAGTGCTGGTGCAGCTGTGGTTGTCAAGGGGAGAATATTTTGCCCTCTCCAGCTCCTGCCTACTCAGACACATCCATAGCAATACCCTTGCTGCTCATTTTTCGCTCAGAAAGCATGACCAGCATTTCCTCAACAAGATGATACTGCATTTGCTAAACAACACTAGCCAGAACTGAGTCATGGCATCCTCGCCGCAAAAAACAGTAGTCTGTCAGGTAGATAAATGAAGACAAAACTTCTGGAGGACTGTAAGGCACAAGGCTTCAGGTGGAGATCCAGCTGGATTTCTAGCTGCTGGACCAATCCACAGACGGCACGCAGCCCAGTCAGTGGTGTGCCAGAACTGGGGGTTAGCTCACCCACTGGGCCACAGGACACCTCTGTCATGAACCACCACCAAAAAGCACAACTTCTTAAGGGACAAAAAGAAGGAACTTTTTACTGAACACTATGTACATTTACTCATGTGGTAGGCACAACTCCAGGCTGGGTATGAGAGACCAGATCTTTCCCCCACTACATTAGAAAACAAACATGTAAAGAACGTGGGTCAATAGCTGCTGAACTCAAATCCCAATTTAGCAGAAAAATAAAAGCTAAACACAACTCTGAGCTACCTGGGAAGATGAGTCTTTGTTCTGCTCTCTGCCCCTGAGCCCGTGTTTCTATGTTCATTATTTAGAGCTTATGTATGTCTATGACAGTCACTCTTCCCAGCAATTAATCCTTCTGAACACAACACAGCAAAGCCATGAGGAGTGAGAAGACAGGTACCTCAGCGCATGCTGAGCAATCCTGAGGCTAGCATTTGCCCAAGTTCTCACCTGTTCCTAAAGGTAAGATGGCAACAGAGGGCTCTGAGCACACCAGCTTGTGCCTGATCTCCTCCAGTGCACCAAGAACCCAACCCACAGTGCCGTCGCCTCCGCACACCAGCACTCGGAAAGAGGGGACTTTGGAGAATGTGTGAAACCTCCATTTAGAAACAAAGCAAAGGGGAAAAGAAGCATTACAACATAGCACAGAAAAAGCAAAGTCTCTTTGTATGTTATTTAGGATACGACATTATTACTGGATTTTTTCCCCCTTCACCAGTCTCAGGATCAGCTACAAAGTGAGTGGACAAATAGAAACTTTTAGTTAAATCTATCTACAAAGAGTGAAAACCACAATCTTCTACGATTTTTCTCAGCTGGAGATCAACTGTTAATCACTTCCTTCCTCACAAAAGTGAAGAGATCTAACTGTTCACAGTTTCCATTTGAAACTATAACTCTCTAAATCTTTGTAGAGATTTTGATTATTTTGTTACTTCGTCATTTCTACACTGTAAGTGTGGTATTTTGATACAACTTCTTGTTCATAGTACTATTTTGTTCATGCTCACCCTTTGTGGCTTTTCATCCTACATACCAAGACATTCTGCAAAGGAACTTTTACTCACATTTCACAAGGAGCAATAAGCAAGTGGAAGCATTTTGCCATAAAGCTACAGAAATATTTCATTGGTAAAGCAAAATGAACTAATTACCAAAGTTGCAGCCTCAACTACATTAGAAAGACAACAAAATTACACAGCTCTGACAAAAAAGTTTGTCCAGCTTGTTTTACTTGCTTCCTGCATAAGCTGCATTTCTCCATGAAAGCTTTTGTTTTGAAGGTCTTGTCACAACAGTTCTTCAACTGTTAAACTGTTGAAGCAGCACTGAAGTTATGAGGCTACTCTGAGTAGGCTGCAAACATCATTTCAGTTTTATGAAGCTGGTGACAAAACGGTGTTGATAAAATCAAGTAATCGGTTACTGCCTCCCTACAGGCACATTATGTTCTGTTCCTCATATTGAGAAATGTTGCAGCTGTGATCAGGCAGGCCCTGTTAATTCTGCAATTGTGGTCAAGTTTCAAGAGTCAAGATAGAAAATGTTATTATACTTTCCTGTTAGTTTCCATAAAATGTTAGAGGACATAAAAGCAAAAATGTGCACTCTCGTAAGGCAATGTGACATTTCTCTTTTGGTCCCCATTTGGTTATAAAATCTTTTTATTTTTCATGATCATTATACTTGCGTTATTGTAAAGTACACATGACTTTCCCAGGATTCGACTCTATTAGATTTGATACAAGCATATACATCAGGAACTACTCTGTTCTCTTTAGAGAACCTGAAAGTTTAAGTCTGTTTAAACCACACTAAGAACCTAGTCAGATGGACTGATCCACCACTTTGGTCTCTAGGTACAGAACAGACACAATTTATGTCTTCGTAACAAGAGAATCTGATCCTTCCAGTCAAAAAAATAACAAAACACCTAAAAAATAACATCAATAAAAAATTTAAAAGATACTAAAACTTACCCAGGCAGCGGGCCACCATTGGTAAGTTCAAAGACCTGATGTGGATTTAGCAGCTTTCTAAAACTGTACAGCAGATCCCGACCTTTTAGACCACCACTTTTTGGATTCACAAACACAAGAAGTGGCCAGCAGTTCTGTGGTATCTTGGAAGCCTGAATAAAGAAAAGAAAGAAAGATTAGCCAAAACGATGACTAGGCAGGAAAATTACTATTGCGTCTCAAAAGTATTTCCTGATACTTCCTTGATGGTTAGCAAAAAAATCCAGATTCATTAAATAAAAAGATTCAACATCCAGACAATCAACAAGACTAGCTGCTGATTTGTTTTCCTAGAAAATGAAGTTTCCTTAAACCACTCCAACTACACAGACTGGTCTAACGTTAAAAATAAGTCACTACCAGCAGTCCTTCCTACATATTTTCAGTAAAAAGTATATGACAAAGAATAGTGTGAAGGATAAGGTAATTTTCAGAATCATGTAGGAGTCAAACACTTTTCTTGCAAAGAGAGAACTGCTTCCAAAAGCAGTTCAAACATTTGTCATAAGTTTTGTGGTTGTCTCAGAATACATTTTAATTTACAAGGAGAAAACACTTCAAAATGAGGAAGGCATAAGGGTCTGAAAGCTTCTTTCAAAAATACTTGTTTAAATCAGAAAGGCTTGGTGCCTGCACTGTACGATCCTCACACTGCTGGAGAAGTCACCACCGAAGGGCTCTCAAAGCACTGCAGCACTGTGGGCATCCTGCTGCCCTTCCAGGAGTCACTTCAAGGGAAGTCCCTGCAAATGGCACACCAGCGAACTTCCTGGGACAGCCAACCCACCGCAAGGGAACGATCAGAAGAAACATCCACTATGGACTGGTCTTCAACTGGCCCATCAACCATCCTGTAACATGATTTATAAATGACTCTGGAAAGACCACAAAGCACTAAGGCACCTTTTATTCAACCTGTCACAGGGCTTAGTGTTTTCACTGAGCTGTGAGGCAGGTACATCTTAAAAATGCCTATCAGCCATTTCAACAAGTGTGCTTTAAAAAAGAAACGTTTGCAACAGTCCCTAAGTCATGGTAATTTGTATTTACAAATTGGACAGCATTCAGGGAACAGCAATTTGTCACGCAGCTGACAGGATGGATTCAGGGAAAAGAACAACAGTGCTAAATATAAGTCAATTTAGACAAGAATGATTCAGGGGGCGGTGAAGAAGCAGCACGACAACAGCTTACAAACATGTGAAGAGATACCAACAGCTACAGAAGGAAGGAGACAGCACCCGGATAGTGTCTCGGCTCCTGTCTGTACGTAACCACCAGGGGCATGAACTGAGTCTCAGGATGGAGAAATCAGGACATGTTATCGAGTAACTGTGGGGAAGCAAACTGGCATCCGCCGCTGAGATACCCCACATCACTGTCTACATGTGAGCTGGCTAAGATGCTGGAAAACAGTAGTTCAGGGTGTCCCAAAATTCAAGAGATTTCCTCAAATTGTGCTTTCCTGAAAGAGCTGGCCACTAATCCTCTGCAGGTCACACCCTGCCAGATGTGTTAGGATACCCACAGCTGCATAAAAATCCTTCTCCTCCATGTCACTGCCTGCCTGAGAAATATCCTCTTTCATCAGCTATGACTGGTAGGCACAAATAGAAAACACACCAGGAGAAGAGGAATGCTGAGCAGGTAAGAAGGCTGACAGAGAAGAAATACATTTCTCCTCTTGCCCCTTTCTTCCTCTTGCTTTAGTTTCGACCAAGTAGAAACATCCGGTTTGAATATGCTTATGTTTACCCCAAAGCAATAAGTCAAACAAGGTCTATTGCAGCTGACAGAGAGCCAGGAGAGCCCCAAGACAGTTTCTAGCTGCTGGTGGAACAATGACACTGGCAAGACTAAAGTGGCAAGGCTGACCACGCAACAACAGATAACCCAGCTTTCTCTTGAGGAACCACCCTCATGCCATACTCTAGAGACTGCCAAGTCAAAACTCCCGTGCCTCCACTTTCAGGCTTCACTGGAAAACGGGAAGCACTTATTCAAAGCGTGCCCAATGTACAAAAAGGGTGATATGTTCATTTCTGTTAAGTACATGGAAAGGATATTTGTAGCCAGCAACGGAAGTCTAAGCAAAACAATACATGCCACTGTCACAAAAAGGAAGGACTTCTTGAACTGCAAGGTCAGCAGCTCAAGGATCCACACATCCCAAAGAGAGGAGTGGGTTTCCTCCCCTCAAGTCATCACAGGCATTAATAAAAATATTAAATGAAGCTCTGGCTTTTCAGAAAAGCCCTTCTTGTTACTCCATCAGCTAATTCACTGTCATCTGCCACATCCCATTACGAACGCTGCTTTGAAAATCCTGCCAGCAATGAAAGGCAGAGCAGCACTGAAAGGAAACACTGCATCCCACTGGATAACTGTTCCCTTCCTACAGTCCTTGTTCCAGCTTCTGCTCTGCCCTAACATTCCCACCTGATCGCTTCCCGTTTTTCCCTCTTCAAAGCTTTTTTATTACCTAAATTTGATCTCCAGTCATTTTAACTTTCTGAACAATACAGGCTATCTGGAACCTCAGGCTTGGTCCAACGCCCAGATACTTGTGGGGTTTTAAAAAACAAGGTGGGGATTGGGGGGAGAAGGAGAAGGGAAAAACAGAAATAAAAAATATTCAGCTCTCCAGTTCAAAGTAAATAAAAACTTTTACATTAAAAGAATGAGAGAAAAGAAATCAGCCCAAAACTTAAATCAAACAAATACCTTACCAGAATGTGGACAAAAGCATTTGATTACCTCCACTTCTTTAGGAAATTAATTTTTAAAAATATCGGTTGTGGATACTTAAAAGTGACCTGCTAAGCACATGTTTTGTATTACTCGCTTTTACAGACACGTTCTACGCACTGGGTCTAAAACCAAGCAAATAAAATAATTCACAAAGAACTTCAGGGAATCGTGCTGATTTTTGTGGTAAATTTCAAGATATTCAAAAGCGCAGCTGTGTTTTGGAAATTGGTGTGAGATCTTACCCAAGCAAGTATATATTGTTGCAAATACGTATCTACAGTTTCCAGAAAACTGCCATCTAAATTTCCTAGTTGCCAAGTGTCAATACTGTACATAAAAAAAAGTGAAACATTTACCCTGAATGCTACTAAGAACTGCAACCAGCTGCAAAGGATGCCTGGAAGTAACAAAATATCTGCATGTAGTGTAAACTGAACAGTTCTACCACTCAAAACCATCTTTGTTCTAGCATCTTCTAATGTAAATCCCTGATTATAACCATCCAGGACTGAAAGAGCCTATGTAGACTAAACAAAGTATCCTAGAAAGGGCAGATGCCCTCTCAAGTGTGCTTACCCTTACTTTTAACTTGCTTCTCATCACCACTCGTGGTTAAAAGAAGTAAAAAGCACTGCTAAATCCCTGGAAAGGACAACTTCTAAGAAAACAATCGCTTTTTGGTAGGGGTTAAAAATTCCAGGAGAACAAGCTTCTAGATTTGTACAGCAGAGCAGGGCTGCTGCAGCTCTGTCTAAAAGGCATGGGCCCCACTGCTACGACGGCCGCAGAACAGCACTCTGATGCTGCTGCAGAGTTTTTTCTGGTCCCTTAGTAAAGCCCTGCGGGACACAGGGGACGTGTCCCGAGGACTCCCTGCCTGCTTTGGTCCTGACTTCCACCCTCCGCTGGAGAAGCGAGGTCTGCAGAGGGGCCGTGTGCTGGCTGGTGTTCAGGAAGGAATTTACTGCGTGCTTCTCAGAGACAGCTAATGGAGGGCGTGTGATTTAGGCACTCTGACAGTCACTGTACATTGCTTAATTTGTCAGGATTAGCACAACGTGGCTTTGGGCTGGGGCAAGATATTTATTACTCATGCTAATCCCCTCTCTGTTGCGCATACTGTGTAATCACATCTAATGACAACAGAGAACAAGGCGTTCTGTGCCATGGGCCCACCAGCACGACAATTACGGCGTATCTTCCAGGGTGGTGAGCTGTTTCCAGGAACGACAGAAATCTCTAAGCAACACATAAATTTAACATTTGCAAGCAGGCTGTCTGCAGCATCTCCCACGTGCAAGGGCTCGTGACTCCCCCCAGTACAAGACTCCCCCTGCCCTGGCAGAAAGGAGGCACTGCGTCCGATGAAGAGCAATGTGCAAGGTGTGTGTCAACGCAACTGGAGCAGCAGCTGTGTCAACACAGCAGGACCTCCAGGAACTGCTTCCTGACTTTCTGGGGAATTGGGGCAGTGACAGAAGTGTGGAAAGTAAGCGTTTTGGTTAAGGGGGAAAAGCATGATTAAACTATCATGCTTTTAAGGCGGACACATTTCTATGAAGAATTAATGGAAATTATTGAAAGGGAAAGTTTCACCCACCTGGGTAACTCCCAAATCTCTTTCTACTTCTTTTAAGAAACCCAAATACGAGTGTTATGTTCTGTGAGATCATTAGAAACCAACCCTCCCCCCCAGCTAGGTTTCAATGGGATTTCCTCCTCCCCCAACTAGGTTTTCATCAGAGCATATTCCACTAGTAAGTGGGGTTAGTGGTACAGCCACAAACACTTGTCCCTGCTGTGCTGGTAGCGGCCTGGTACAGCTGTTTGATTACCTCCTTGTCTGTCAGTACTACAGAAACCGTTCTGGTGAGCTAGCTTTCAACTCAGCGCTTCAGCACTGCACTGCATTCCACCATCCATTCCATGCTGCCAAAGACTGGAACCAAGTGCCCCTCTAGGCCCTTAAATACAGTAGCAGAGCAGCTTTATAAAACACTGCATTTTTTTCCACACTGTAACGAAAAGAAAGTATTTTCATTTACTTACATATTGTGAAATGAAAACATATTTGATTAAACTCACAGGCCCAATATAATGAAACAGCAGATCACACTAATTGCTTGACTTTCTAATAAGCAGTTAGTGCAAACTGATTCTGTATCCAAACTTTTCAGCAAAGACAAGAAGAGGACTAATTGCTTGTGACAGGAGTGACTATGCCAGATTAGAACCACGCTGACTCTTTAGAAGGTGTACCAAAACCAGAACAAGTAAATCGCGCATTGGGAAAATGACAGACTAGTAAAACAGAGCAGACGCTAACCACTAATTTACTTCTGTGCTTTTATTGAATTTTAAGAAGGGCTGTTTTGTTTTGTTTGTTTCTTTGAAGTTGCAATTTGGAAAAATCATCCATCAACCAAAAAAACATGGCCTTTGATTTATCACTGATTTTCCTTCTAAGACTACACACTAGTATGTCATTCCCAATTTTGTTATATTTCACCCACAAGAGGAATGTCAAATAGAGCATAAGCTTAATATTGTGCATAGTTCCTGTACAAGTATTTCCTCTTGCTGTATTTAAATGATCATATACATACAGTATAAACAAAGGCTACTACTATCACAGGAAAATAGGATAATCTAGGTTGGAAAGGACCTCAGCAGGTCATCTAGTCCAACCGCTACCCGAAGTAGGGTCAGCAATCACTCTTTAGTTTACTCTGGGTAAACAGGGAACGGCAAAAGCTGGGTGGCCTAAGCACAAATGAACAACACTTGCAATATTAGTCATATTAACTCTTCTCTCATTTTTGTGAGATGACCAAATATAAACAACACATGTTGAAATGGAAAGAAAAAGTATGTGCACATGTACAGCCCCTCTCTCCTTCTTGCATGTTAGAAATTCATCCAATCAGTCACCTGAAGCAGAGTTTCTATGAAATATCTTGCATTGGATAAAAGACAGCATTATCCATATTTTCCTGGTATCAAGAAGATCACTTCAAACATATCCAATGTCAGAAAACCAGATACATAATCAAGAGTGGATACATTTAACTTCTCACACCGCATCTAGACTCATAATGCATTTACCTAAACAACCACGAATGCAAGTATCTTTCCCATCTCCCATCTTTGTTCTGCATTCCGTTCATTCTGTTTCTGATAAAAAGAAGCATTGAAACCCAGTTGGGGGGAGGATTGGTTTCTAATGATCTCACAAAACATAACACCCATACATGCAAAAGAACAAGGCTTTCACTTTTTTTGGAGGAGGGGTAGTTTGTAATATTGCCAGCTAAATGTAAGCACTGGCACTAATTTCTGCTTATTTAAAAAATTTTACCATCAGAAAACTTTGACAAGCACAGGACTCTTTAAATAGTAAAAGCAGACATGTAAGTATACAACTAATGGCCTTGCTCCTGCTATTGAACTTGAGACTCTCCCACCTGAAGCTTTCTCACAGTTCTCACTGATAACGTATTCTGTGAAGTTTTCATCCTTCTGTACAGTTGTAAAGAAGTCAAACCAAGACTCTCAGTTCATTTGCCATAATGCAACTTCTTAAAGACACTAACTGCAAGATACACAACAGCCCAGCAGAAAGCAATTATGCCTACACTGTCTTCTGGACAGAACCTACATCATCCTGGTTCAAAACCACTTTGTTCAATGAACCATTTCCCTCTTCATACCCTGAATATGCTTTTATTAACATGAAGCCTATTATAAAAGCAAGCAATTCATAGGAAAGTGGTTTGTAGCCATAAAAATTAATAAATCGGAATCAAGCCTGAATCTGTGAAAGGACTCTTGCACAAAGTCTAATGTCTGCATGAGGTGCAAGCTTTATTTCAGAAAGCGAGATGGTCTTTTCAAACTGCTAGGAAATTAACCATATGGTTTCTCATAATTTGAACTGCAAAAGAGTTTAGCAAATCTCAGTGTATCGTAGCATCTTACTAACTGAAAGCTTAGGATTTCAACAAAATGATTGATTTTTACCAGTGAAGAGAAAACAAAAACAAACACTTTTCACAGCAAAGAAGTCAAGGCAAGTGCTTTACCCAAACTCTTGCAGAATTCAGAAATGATTAAGATCCACCATGGAACACTGCTCTCCCCAGGGAAGATGTATTTGTTCCTTTTTCCCTGCCAGCCTCACACACTTTTAAAACAAGAATCAAAATTCACCCCAGCCCCCAACTTCATGCACTTGCTTTAATGATCACTTTTTTCTTCTTCTTCTTATTGTTAACATAGCGTTCTGGAAGTTTGGCAAAAGCATTTGGCAGATGTCAGAGATTTTGCTTTTAAGTGGGTCAACGTGCTTGCTGTTACAGCCAGTGATCCTGCACATCTCAGCTACAACGTCGGTCATTTCACCCCACTAGGGCATCTAAACATCTTTCACAGATTCACAGATTGGTTGAGGTTGGAAGGTCTCTGCAGGTCATTTGATCCAACCCCCTGCTGAAGCAAGGACACCTAAGGTAGGTTGCCCAGGACCAGGTCCATGCAGCTTTTGAAGATCTTCAAAGAGGAAGACTCCTTGGCAACCTCTGTGGCAACCTGTGCCAGTACTCCATCACCTTCACAATAAAGAAGTGCTTCCTGATGTTCAGAGGGAGCCTCCTGTGTTCCAGTTTGTGCCCACTGCCTGTTGTCCTGGCACTGGGCACCACTGGAAAGAGCCTGGCTCCATCCTCTCTGCATCCTCCCTTCAGGAATTTACAGATATTGGTAAGATCCCCCTGAGCCTTCTCTCTTCTCCAGGTTGAATAGTCCCAGCTCTCTCAGCCTTTCCTCACAGGAGAGGTGCTCCTGTCCCTTCACCATCTTTGCGGCCCTTTGCTGGACTCTCTCCAGAGCTCCATCCTCTCTCGTACTTGAGAGCCCAGAACTGGACCCACCACTCCAGGTGTTGCCTCACCAGGGCTGAGTAGATGGGAACCATCACCTCCCTCCACCTACTGGCAATGCTACGTCTAATGCAGCCAAAACCACCACTAGCCTTTGTTTCTGCAAGGGCATATTGCTGGCTTGTGTTCAACCTGGTGTCCATCTGGACCCCCAGGTCCTTTTCTGCAAAACTGCTTTCTAGCCAGGCAGCTCCCATTCAAAAGATTACTTTCCTCCAAAATCCATAACACAGCATTTAGGGATCATCAGATTCCCTCCTCTATAGAACGGAGGAGCTGAAGATACTGTAAATGGGAAGACCAGCAGTAGTACTTTACATGGTTAGCAAGAAAAAAACATTCAGTCCCCAAAACAAAGCTGGAAGCATTTTAAGATATCCCAGCTTAAACTAAAACCCTGCCCAACTTTTTTATCTTTGAAAGAAAACAGAGGAAAAACAAAATGTTGGGTTTCTCCTCTTTACAGTAGTACAGTTAAGCTCACAGTTCTTCACAACTCAATAGTAACAGGACAAGTGACTTAAGTAACAGTAGTATATCAGATGAATGAAGTACAAGCTCTCAGGTATTTTTCTTCATCACACTACTTACACAAACTCATTGAATGGTTCCCTCGAACAACATGCATTTTTATGCATTTCCAGAAAAAAAAAAAAAAAAAAAGTTTGACGATAGTGTTTTTTCTCTTAGACACAAATTTTAAGTCCAACCTCATCTCTTACCATAACTTCAGGAATCACTACAGCATTCAGAGGCTTGTCATTGACAGTTGTATCTTTAACTAGCATATATATTCTTTCAGCTTCAGAAAAACATGAAACTTCGAGTACAACAGCACCTGTAAAGACATATTAGAACTATTTTTTATATTTTCTATTATTAGGAAATCAACTACATTGAATCACAGCAAACATTTACTTAGGATATTTTTCAGAAAAAGTTACTCTACAACACTTGTGGTTGTTGGTTATCAGTGAATTGGGCTTTTTATTTTGTTTTTAAGCCTTCGTTCACACCCCCCAAACACCCCCAGATTTTTGTTAACGGGAAGCAGTTCAAGGACGTGATGAACTTCAACACAGAACTGATACAGATTTAAAGACCTCCTTTGGACTTCAGAAGTATCATCTGTTTCTATACACTTTATCATACCGAACAGGCTGTTCTGAACGTGTACAAGTGACAAAGCTATCAGATTTCATCTTCTATCTCATTATTAAAAATCTTGTAGTTCCATTCACTGATAATATCTCAACAGGAATTACGACAAGCAATGATCTGATTTGACACTCATTTTAAGACCTTTAAGTCAGCTTAGGTCCTGTATTGGAAGCTAAGACAAAGGGGAAAAAAAAGAAGAAAATAAAATACTGACAAGTTAGCTTAAAATAAGATACTTAGTGAGGAGGACAGACTTGGAAAACAGGGCAGGATAAGATCAAAGACATAATGCACTGCATATGAGCAACACAAGCTGGCAACACAATTTGGCTTCTATGGCAACCAAAAATGAGTCAGAAAATGTCAGAAACATACAAATACTCAGAAAGTGAAAAACTAAATGAGCAACAAAAATCCCATACTAGTAACATCTAAAAAAACACATACAAGTAAACTTGGTTAAATGAAGCTGCCAGATGTGTATCACAAATAGAACTATTCTCCATTCACAGATGTGAAGAGAGGACGCAACTGAAAGCTTTATGCTTTTCCTTATGAAAAGTCAGCATTTACTAGCCATATAGAGACAGCAAATACACAAAGGAAGCACACGTCAGTCTTCAAAACCACACTAGAAAAAGATTCAGTTAACAGCCATTTGAAAGTCAAGCCTCTCAAAGCACATAAAACTTCTTGGATATGGACACCTGAATGTATAAAAGAGAAATTTCACACTTTTCTTTGTAAGGTCTATGAAATGCAGACCCAAACCTGATGGCTGCACTAAGGCTGTACAGAGGCACTGCTTCAACAGCTCTCAGCAGCCCTACAGCTTCTCTGCCCTCAGTGAAATAACATTCGTACAGCAAAAGCAAAGCAACAGTTCAAAAACAGCCTGAATGTTCAAAGGAAGAATGCAGAGATGAGTGAGCTGATTTTCTTCATATTTTCAGCCACCAAACCCCAGCTTAGTATTGTGCTAGAAACGTGACCATCAAATGATCCCACCAAGTTCAAGAGCAGTACCAAACTTTAGTGTTTCAGAATCAAAATGAAGAGAGCGCACCTGAAGAGGTTTTAAGAGTTCAGTGGTGTTAGCACTATTCAGCTGACGTGCAACTTCAAACCTCATTTCTATGACAGAATATTATCACCTTCTGGTACAAGCGGCCTGAAGCCAACCTTTTACTAATGAGGTAATAGTAATCCCCTGCTCTTCATAAAAATAACGTGTTATATTTTATCTAAAGGGTTTTTTGCTTATGCACTAAGACTGACATACTCTGAGCTAAGCATCTCTAGTATTAGACTGCAGTTTTGAAAATAGACATTGTTTGCAATACTTAAAATTGTAATGCTTACCTTGTGCTTGATAAACATGACTCACAGATACTACATTTGCTGCAAAGGGTAAAAATAT
>VXAL01004274.1:35639-99811 GCA_013399475.1 Chauna torquata
ATAAATATTAAAAGTTATACAAATATAGGGAGAACCTCCAGCTAACACTTTCCCTCTTCTAAGTTTACTTTGCAAGTTAGAAAAGCTAAACTGATTTTCATAAATGGTGGCTATGTATTCTTCCTGGCATTTAGTTTAATTCCTCTTGAAGTTACATAAAAAATTGGGAAAAATGCTTCATTTCCTGAAACAAAAAGCATGACACATTCCTGATACTGTTTATAGAATGCATTGGTTGAAAGAGTATTATGAAAAATCAATTATACTTCCTTGAAAAAGGAAAACAAATCCTTTTCACTGAGTGCTTGTCTATACGTGCATGCACACACAGCTCTTATTTCTCTGCGACCAGGGACAGAGCAGATGGACAATAAAGAGGACGGATCATGCAAAAAATTCAGAGATTAATAAAGATAAGGAACATTCATGCATACGGAATTAAACTGCACTGCCATAATTTGGTGTACGGTATGTTTGGCTCACTTTTAAAAAGTAATGTTTTTTCCACTAAAAAACTGGAATGGTCACATATAACTCAAGTAATTTAACAGTCATCCTTTGCATAACGAGCTGTCACATCTCTTGTGCAATCATCAGCATGCTATAATAAACAAAAAAGCTTCCATGAGTAGAAAGCAGACTGATTTTTCAAAAGACGTCAGAAAACATTAAGAAAAAAACAATAACAAGGAGCAATAGATGCTACTACATTTTATTATGTACAGGTGAAAAGATCTCAAAGCGCACCTGTTTACTTACTTTTGATAGCTAATTCATCCTTGAGAATATTTGTGTATTCTTCAGAAGAAAGCTGAGGTGGAAGGCCACCAACAAATAAATTTACTCGTACAACAGATTTACTGATTTCCATTACGTAAAATCTTGTTTGATTCATCTGACGTATTGAAGTCTACCAAAATAATAATAATAAAAAAAAAACAATGTGACATTTGGCAAAAAGATATCATGAAACAATATCCCAAATAGTTCTGAACTTAGCAATCATTTCCTCTACGCCTACAGAATATCATAAACAGAAACAAACTTCAGTCCAAGCACTTGGCTTCTCCACAGATATGCCAGCTCGGGGTGTAACTGAATACTTATTTTTTCTGTAAGAAGGGGGACACCCAACTTGCTATAAAAAATGATCATGTTTCTCTTTCATATTTACCTTTCTTATGTCCTTGAGTCTGTTGAGAATCAGTTCCTGATTGTCCAAGACCATGCGCTGAACTAGAGATAGAAAGAACATTAATCATGTTTGAAAGCAGCACAAGTTTTTATCACTCAATTAAATTAAAAAAAAAAACAACAAACAAAACGAAACAAAACCAACAAAAAACACCACCCAAAATTTTAGAGAAAATTCATAGCTCTGCATACATCTGACATTAACATAAAAGACAATGCAGACTCATTATTCAACGAAAAACCATGAAGGTGCTTTGCACAGTCTCAATCTGTTCACAGCTCTTAAACACCTCCCTCTCTTTAAAAAAAGGCAGAAACTGCTTGAAGCCACCCAAAAGACAAGTGATACTTTGGTAACAAGCTAATTGTTATGCCAGCAGATGACTCTGAAACTAAATTCCCTGACAACAAACCAACGATTACCTGACAATAACCAACTTCTGTATTTTTATTTAAATACTAAAACAATTCTAACAACTTCCAGCTAAAGCAAAGCTATAAATGATGCTCTAAAACAGAGCACCAGAAACCAACCAAGGTTTACAAAGCTACAATAACCTCATAAAACATCTTCCTTTCTTAACAACTTACTGAAAATGATAAAAAAGAAGGCAAAGTTGCAGTCCAGTGTTTGAACTATAGGTATATTTACTTGGGTTTAGCCAGCACATCACCACACTACTTCATTGGCCTTATTCCTTTCTCTGTACAGCCTTACAAATGAAGGAATGAAGCACAAAGAGATGTGAACCTGGAGAACACCTGCTCAGTTCCTGCAGGATCACAAACCTCTTGAGCAATGCCTGAACTGCATATTTCAGTACTTCTTAATGCACACTGATATTCCTTGCACTGGCCAAAGAAGTAAAAAATTTGTCCCTTGGACTATCTCAGGACTTGAACTTGGTCTTGTATGGGGGCAAGTGTCAGGGCAAAAGATAAGAGAAGGAAGGGTGCCAAATGAACTTTATAAATAATCTTTACTAAATAATTGCAGTTAAGAAACTGATATTGATCCTGCTCAGCAGGGGGGTTGGACTAGATGATGTTCAGAGGTCCCTTCCAACCCTGCCCATCCTGCGATTCTGTGATGTAGCTCCCCAAAACAGCGTTCTTTGCCAAAGTGTCAATACCCACCAGAAACCAGCAACAAACCTTTATGTGACGATGAAGAAAGAGAAGGGAACTGCATGCCCACAGGACATACAAGACTGAAAGGAACCAACATTGCTTCTGATTCATGATGGTGACGCTTCAATGTGATGATGAAGTTTCATTTATGAAGGTATGTATTTTTAAAAATTAACCATGGCTGTGTTAAAATGAAAGCAAGACATCTACAGATGCTTACAGATGTGCCTTTGGTCAATGCTCTTTCACTTACCTTGCTTACTGCCCATAAGCACTTCTACCAATTTGAAATTCTGGAGGCACTCCGTCTGCCAAAAGATGGAACATGGAAATGTAGCTTCTAAATGATACAGTTCTGCCAGATGTTTACATTAATATTATGTTATCCACTGCACACACAAAGCATGGAAAATTAAATATTTTCAACTCCATCTCGATGTTCTTCCCCTAACCCACTCCTCCTGAGATAGGAATAATCTTCATTTTACAAATTCAGCCTCCCACATGTCAGGCACAGGCGTTAGTCTCCTTTGTTCTTAATTACATAGGTGTCCTCACAGTCCTATGGAGAAATGATGCCCATGAAGCACAGTTAGCTTTACCCCTCTTCAATGACCAGGAGCTCAGCTAGACTGCTTCCACAGTGTCCTTCCAGAGCCAGTATGCAGGATGGGGACTGAACCTACTCTCTGAGAAGATCGGCCAGGAACCAGGTTTGGCAAAACCAGATTCACCAGGCCCCATCTCCTGGGGTACTCCACCAGTGCTGATGGAAGGAAACCCTCATGTGCCATCGTACCTTCTTCAAATTGTTCTGCCAGCACTGCAAGGAACATCCGATTCCCTTGCAGTTGGACAAGAAACGCCAAGAGTTCAATCACTTGCTAGTGCTATTGCAACCCTGGAAACATGGGACACTCAGGACTGAGGAAGTCTTAATTTTAGGCCTTGAGACTGGGAGGAAAAATGATGTTGGTTTGCATGTCATGAACAGGGGTGTTAAAAGCAACAGGGGTGTTATAATCCTCAACTGCTTAAATTTGCTTTGCTTGGAATTTTATGAGCTATTTGGAGAGGATCTTCAGAATAGGCAAGTTCTGGATATTAAAAAGACATTTCCTGTATGTGCATCTTCATACTGCCAAAGGATAAAACCCTTTAAAAACTACCAATATCAGAGAAACTGAAAATGCTCCAAGAAACCGAGTCTCTCACAACTGCAAACAAGCTTCCCAAATACAGAGATCTGACGACTTTTTCCAAACAGAGTACCTGGCTATCTTGTTCAACAGTTGCTTTTTTTCAGATGAGACAAGGTTTCAGACAAGAATTTCCAACTTTTGTTAAAAATTCTGCAGCACTTGAGGAAAAGGACTGTAACCAAATCCTAGAACCATCCTATGATGCAAAACAAGCTGCATGCACTATATAGTGTATACATGAAGACAGAGGTCTACCATTATTACCTACTCCAAACAGCTACCTACATGCATGAGAAAGACTGATGGTAACTTTCAGGACAGAGCAACTAGGTCTATGAACAAGACCACAGAAAGTTTTTAGTTTTCTACTGAAGATCATCTATCAGGCATTAACAACATCAATATTAACAGCAAATGGACTGATAATAATTTTTCTAGAGGAAAGCATGCACACCCCGCTTCAGGGACACTCAGGTAGCATATGGACATGCTTATTATCTTGTATTTACCTGCCTTCCAAGTAACGGAAGCACTTCTTTGATCACAGTCTGTGTAGTGCTATCCTTATTTACTCGTAGAGAAACATATGCCATTCCCACCCTAGACAGAAAAGAGAAATACTACTTTTTTTAGGACAATCGTTTTACCTAACCTGCACATACCCTTTTTTTTGCCTAACTGGCAAATTTACTATAGGTTAGGAAGAAATCCGTATTATCTGAAGAAAGACATTCACTGAGGCTAGTGGCAAATTCAGTATTAGCCACATCAGACAAGCACACACTCTAATCTCAAGAAACTGGTCATTAGAATTGTAGCACTGCAAATGAATTTCTTCCTAAACACAAAATTAAAAGCAGGTCTTAGGTAAAGTCTGGCAACACAGTCATGTTAGTAAAACGACCAAATGTTCACATTTTATCACACTGCTTTTAGGAAATGAATAGGTCATCAGCCAGTTTTGTTTCCACTGCTAAATATGCTTAAAATTTATATTGTCTTAATGGTAAATGGAACGGATTTTTTTCCTTTATTTTTTCCTTCTATTCTCACATTAGAAGTTGCACCAAATTCTTCCTATTTAATGCTTCTTCCAAGTAAAGCTTTCAAGTAACTGTCATCATCTGTCATCATTTATATTAACTGCATCTGTAGATAAAGTTGCATCTTTTTGGCCAAATGTATAGTAATGGAACCGCACAAGCTGCATGTGTTGTGTGCATGTAAAGAAACCCGCGAGCAGGTTTCCAGGCACTGAAATGAATAATATGTATATTAGTCATTCAGAAAAGTAAACAAAAGAATTCTTTAGTAAAAAAGAAAAAACTATGTTCCCCATTACACTTGTGAGACTTCAATGACTGAAACATACCAGGCCAGACTACAGAGGACAAAGGTAGCTAAGCAGGATAACATTGTAATAAAGGAGGAAAGCACTCACTTCAGCCAGGCAGGATAAATTCTGATCACTTCCTCATCCTTTGGTTTGGCTCTGATGATCCAAGCTTCAGGAATGGATTCTCGGAATACTGAGCCCGAGTTGCTGTCCTCTGCAGCATCATTCCTGTTGATAACATCATCAGACAGCAGCGCCTGCTGCGTAAAGGTCTGCAGCTCATACTCCTGCTGGTCATCATTTATGTAGTATGCCCTCAAAGCAGCTTCCTACAACACAGAAAGATAAACTAACATTTTCCTGAAAAGATACCGATAATACCTGTATAGCTGCAGACATTTATAAATACCCCACTCATGGAATCAACTTTTAAAACATGTTTTAAGCACAGAACAGTAGGGAAACAACAACAACGTTTTGTAAACAAACTTTAGTGGAAGATACAAAAAGAAAACTTGAGTTATCAATGGAAAACACTGATTTGAACAGTATTTTTGTCAAGTGATAGCCATTTTAACTCCATAGGTCAAATGTAAAAAATTGAGCACCAATAAAGCTGACATACAGTGCATGCAAAATTTACTCCATGAGGAAAATGGTAAATTACACCTGACTGTGCCCAACTCTGAACACACTATCTTCCTGAACTAAGGGCGTACTGGAAATTAGTGAGCCTCTCAGCCACAAGGCTGCCCTGAACCCACATGCCTGTGAAGAGGAAAGTTAAGGTGCTGTCCTTGGGATGCAAGCAGTCAGAGGAATATTACTTACACTAATGGCCCATGCCTGCAGCACCTCTGCACATACAGACCCTGCAGTAAATAGGGCCCACTAAGTTACTTAGAAAAACTGGTACTAATCTGCGCTGGTATTATATGCAGAAGCCTGATAAAACATGCTTTAAAGACAAGTAGCAGTCCTAAATAAAAGTGTTTTCAGCACTGTATGCAATTTTCCTTGGAGGCCATTGACATGCAGAACATTAAAAACCGTTTTCAAAACTCCCGCTGATTTTGAGCACACTATTGAGGTAATAATCTTTATGAGCTGTAAGTTTAAATTGTCAAAATTCTGAATTAATAAATTCTTCTATTATTTATTAATTCTATTATTTTATTAAATTCCTCTATTATTTGGAGTCCTCACCATTCTATGGCGCACCTCCTCACGCTCCCTCTGGGCTTCATTCTGCACAGCATGGGTTATCTACCCAGTTATGCCCAGCCCCGTAAATCAAGATCTGTACAGAATATTTAAACCAAGATCTGTACAGAACATGACTTTTAGTACTGAGTCATGTTTCCACCCAAGATGAAGCACTGAAACAACTACAGAGTGGCCATTATGTGATCAATAATTCAGTACTTTCATAATCAAATTGAGGTAAGTGCGGTATGCTTCAGTCTTCAAAGCTGATTAATTGCACTGCAGTAGCGGTGGCTGTCCAGCATAAACTTCAAACTACTAATAAAGACTTCAAACTACAGAATAGAAACGAGATCTAAGGAGCTGATTATTCAGTACTGCTCACCATCAGTAAAATCAGACTTCAGTGTCACACCTGGAAGGAGAATGACTGCTTAAGATGTGATTTTCTGCTGCATATGCTACGGGCCCCGTAAGCTACAGATATCTAGACCACAACATCTACAGATGCTTTAAAATAAGAGGACTACACGAAGAAGTCAAATTACATTAAAATGTTCTAGGCCACCTACAGATTTTGTTGTTGTTGAGTTACATTTGTATAACTGTTAGCTTTTGACTATTGCAATACAGATTTATTTGCCCCTTTATGACACTAATATTAACCTTCACCAGGTATCTTACCACAACTTCTTCATTTTTTGCAATCCTTGGAACTGAAATCAGTCGAAATTGATTGCGTTTCACTGCATCATTCCCATCAAATATCTTTAATGTTTGTTTACCTGAATGAAAACAATTATTGTATTTGAATAACACACCCCTCAAATCATAAAGCTACCTGAACAGGAAGCATACAATGAAACTATTAAAAACCTACTTTTAACCTACTGAGTTGTTTCCTCATCACAAGCTTTGAGGTTGAACCGTTTTGTCAATGTTAATTTAAAACAGATGTACATTCATGGAGGAAATACAGAAGCGTATTTTAAGTAATTAGAGCTTTATCTGGGGTTTTGCTATGAGACTATAGTGTTTGCTTTGTGATTTCTTCCTCCTCACCGTTCAAAACAGCCTTTGTTACTGACCAGTTCAACAACATGAAAAACAAGACCAAAACCAAGCAGCCACCTTCAGAACTGCTCCCAAAGCACTGCCAATTCTCAGAGTATCCTTCTGAAGAAAGTCTTTAAAATAGCTGGTCCAGGCAACAGGCGAAAATAAAACAGCAGAAAAACTAGAAGAAAGCACCTGCAGCAAATGAACTCCAATGCTTTGGTGTTACAGAGTGTGATCCCATAATAAAGCTGTACTCCTGCAGTCATCGTAAAACGATAAAAGGGGTAGGAACTGATGACTTGCAGACTTGAAATGCTCGAAGGCTTAAGAGAAAGCCACACAGGCCAGCTGTAGCATACACACAACTGGTTAATCATGCCGTCTGTTAATGCGTTCTAAGGGAGGTGCACATCACATACGAGAGTCCGGTTTCGTCTTTCACTTTCAGTTTGGAAATACTTTGTAGTACAGCAGAAGGTACTGAAAACCTCTTGCTCTCAGATAGCATTGGCAGTTAGGTTTGAAGAACCACACTATCAAACTATCCTTTGTCGCATAAGGATTAAAAAGGAGAGCAGGAACTGGAGGAGCAAAAAAAAAAGCCCCGCACTTAAGTGATGGCTGGAAAAAGCAAGCTAGAATCCCAGGCACGTTGTTGGGTACCTCAGTGCTGCAGTGACAGACTCTTTGGAAAGACTGCAGCAAATACCTGCTTTGCAAGAACAATTTCAGTGAGGCCCTGCTAGCCTTCCAGAGCTGCCTGAAACTCAGATACACTGTGTCTAAAGCACCTATACGTGTTTCAATGTGTATTCTGTCACTTCCATCAAAGGCAGACACTGCATAATTAAAGGCTCATCCAACATTCTGTTTGGAATCAGCACTTTTTAAGCAAGACTCTCACCCTCAAAGAAAAATCCTGCTACCTTCATTCTCGCTAATTTTATTTCCAATTATTTTGAGATGCAACAGCTAGACTTTAGACTTCTCTCAGTTTAGGTTTCTCCATTTATTAAGGCCTTTCTTCATTAACAATTCCACTGGGCACAACAAACTACGTGAGCAAGGATGTTCTCATTAGATCACATAATGATCTAATTGCACAGCAAAGCAATAACCACTACAGTCTCCCATTGTACTCTGAACTCATCTTAGCCTCTCCTGGGACAAAAGCAGCAATGTTGATCAATGAGGGCTTCAGCAGCAGCACCTCCCCTTGCAGGAGAGGAAAAGTGAGTGGGACTGCTCCGGAAGCAATCCCACCCTCGATTTGGGCAGTACTTTGCTATAACACTTTGCTCTTTGTTCACGTCATTGCATAACATTTGCGGTCCATCACAAGCTGAGACCACAGCTCATGGCACACACTAACCAGCTGCAAGGGCAAGCAGTCACCCAATCTCCCTTCCTGGCTCTGTGACTCTCTGATCTCCAAAGAGGCTGCCTCTTCCTTTAATCGCTTTGGGGGCAGTGGGGCAGGAAAGCGACAAACACATCAATAAATATCACAAGAAACGTATTCAACGAACACTGCTATAAAGTGGAAAGTATATAATACAAATTGATCTCAGAGTGACAGATGCTAGCTCTTTAAATCAAAGGATTTTTTGTGAGATGGATACTGCCTGCACCACAGATTGATAATTGATGCTGAACAGACTGGTTGTGCTGGGAAGCAAATAATATTAATTGTCCTCTGTTCCTCTAACTACACAGTAATTTAGCCTTCCTGAATACATGAAAGATGAATACTGACAATTATTCTTTCATGTGATAGGTACATTCTCTAATTTCCACACAGAATGAGGATTAAACCTGACACACAGAAAACACAGAAAGGGGAGTCAATTTGAAAGACTCTGCACCTGCAACAAACAGGTGACTGCGTCATTTCATGGAACTCTGCTTCATTTCATGTCCAGTTACAAGCACTGCATGATTCCACTTTCTAAGAAAATTTTACAACTTCTCCTAGAATAAATGGGCCCCTTTCAAAAGAGGAATTTGAAGACTGCTTTGCTCTGCTGCAAGTGAATTCATCCACTCAATCTCTTTTTGCATCAGAACTCATTCTAACGTAAAAGAAACCATCATTCATGCTTAACTTAAAAGTCACTATGATGTGAAAACAAGGGAATAAAATGCTGAAAATAACATATGGCATTAGTGACAGGAAAAACCTGAAACGTACTGAAGATGTGAAAACATGCACTTACAAAACTATGATAAACTGCACATGAACAAAAAACATTTTCTGTTGAGACCTTGGAAACAGCAGGGCTGAAAGTGGTCCATCCCGAGTGCATCCACGTGAACAAGGAAATGCCTGTTAGCATTACGAGGGGAGCTCTCACACCCGCTTTTGGAAATGAGCGCAGCCAAGCACCTCTCCCAAGTGCCTGTACACTCCCACATGGAGAGCACGGGGCACAAAGAGGAGCAATTTGAGGTCTGTGTGCATTAGCAGGGCTGCGATCTCGTTGGGGTCACAGAGACCTGTTGTGATAGCTGCCGTGGGTGGGCGCAGGCTCTCTCGGAGGGACGGGCTGGGAGGACAGGGAAGGGGAGTTCATGTGAGCCCCTCCTGTGTGAGAGCAGTGGGGGTGCACGGAGTTCTGCGGCGGGATGGCTGATGGGCCAGCATGAGCTTCTGGGTGAGGAGTAGTGGGCAGACCAATGCGTGGGTGACACGATGGCGATTGTCTGTTACAGCCCCCATGATCAGGAAGAAGTAGTAGATGAAGTAGGTGACACCTTCTTCAAACACCTTCAAGAAGCCTCACATTTGCAGGTGCTGGTCCTCACGGAGGACTTGAACCACTGGGTAATGACACCTTCCTGACACAAGTGATGAGCTTATGAGAGGAAATGCTTTGCTGGATCAATGATCACTCTTGCAAGCAAGGAAGAAATGTTTGGGGATGTAAAGGCTGTGGACGGCCTTGGCTGCAGTGACCATGAGATGGTGGTGTTCAGGGTCATGAAAGGAGGGGAATAAAGCAAATGGCAGTATCACAATGAAGAACTTCGGGAGAACAAACTTTGGCTTGTTCACGAGTCTATTTGGAAGAATCCTATGGGATACAGCCCTGGAGAGAAGAGTGGTCCAGGAGAGGTGGCCAATTGTCAGGGATCACATCCTCTAATCTTAAGCTTTCTGTTCCAACAAGCAGGAAAAATGAGCAAAGGCAGTGGAAGGCATGCAGGGATTAATGAGGAACTCCTGACAAAACTCATCTGTGAAAAGAAAGCACATGAGACAGCAGTAGAATTCTATGAGCTGGAAGGAATATAGAGACTGTCTATACAGGGATATGGTTAGCAAAGCCAAAGCCCATATGGAGATGGATCTAGTGAAGGATGTGTAGTGCAACAAAAATGGTTTCTAAGGTACATCATCAGGAAAAGGATGACTAGAGAAAATGTGGGCCTGTGGAGGATTTGGAATGCAGACCTGGTCTTAAAGGACATGGAGGAGGCTGAGGCACTGAATGCCTTCTTTGCCTTGATCTTTACTGGTAAGACTGGCCTTCATCCACCCCAAGGCTCCTGAGACCAGTGGGAAAGTCCAGGGCAAGGAAGCTTTACCCTCGGTGGAGGAGGATTAAGTTAGGGAACACTTACAGAAGCCAGCCAAGCACAATCCCATAGGTCTGATCCAATGCTGAGGGAGCTGGCTGTTGTTGCAAGGCCACTCTAGATTACCTGTGAAAGGTCATGGTGATTTATGGGAGGTTCCTGAGGACAGCGAGAGATCAAGCATCACCCTTATCTTGAGAAAGGATGAGAAGGAGGATGTGAGGAACCACAGGCTGGTCAGCCTGACCTTGATTCCTGGAAAGGTGATGGAGCAAGCAGTGCCAGAAGCAATTTAAAAACATATTAAGGGGTACAAGTAGTCAGCACAGATTTATGACAGGAAATCATGCTTAACCAGCCTGACAGCTTTCTGTGATGATACAGCTGGCTGGGTAGATGAGAAGAAAGTACTGAATATTGTTTTTATTGACTTCAGCAAGGCTTTTGACACTGCCGCCCATAATAACCTCATAGACAAATGGATGAAGTACAGACTAGGAAGTGCTGATGTGGACTGAAAGCTGGCTGTACTACTAGGCTCAATGGGTTACCTACAGAAGCATGAAGTCCAGCTGTAGGCCAGTACAATGGAGTACCCCAACAGCTAACATTGGGGCTGATAGTGTTTAACCTCTTCACTGATTTTTTTTTTTTTTTAAGCCACAATATGAGGCACATTTAAATATGATGAACTCACACTTCTAAACTATCCTTGAATGTCTACTGCTATCACACTGGGACAATAGTAGATGTCCACAACTTTTTAATAGTCAAAATGTGATCCGCTCCTTTAAACCCTGCTGGATTAATGTCAGAGAAAGTGAAATTCTTTTAGAAACAGATTTCTGACAGAGTGATCTCCATGGTGACTGTAGCATGGGCAAATTTTAACCAAAAGACATTTTGTCCTGGATGACCTTCTCTTGGGCTAACATGATTTGAGAAAAGACAGCAAACACGTTACTGAAGCACAACCAATGTTCCAAGTATGAACTTTCATAACATTATCAAGATCTCTACTGTTTTCTCTAGCAATCCAGAGGGTAGACAACCATCTGAGAATAAAAACACTCATCCAAGTTTTAGTCCTTGTTTTCATTCGAACTGCCTTCATAGTCTGCTTGTTAGATACTAGCTGTCCTGAGAGAATCCTTAGCAATTTTATCTGGAGATTTTTTTTTCTTTTTTATAAACTCTCCACTTCTTAAGATTACACAAATGTTGCAAAGAGTTGGCTTGACTCAAACTGGTTTGCAAGGAATAACATGGATCTCAACTTCTTTCCCTAGCCAAATACACAGCATGCTCAATCCTGCTTTCCTTAAGGTAATATGGTTACTTATCACACAAAACTTCTTCAATTTATGAAGTGAAAAATCACGTTCAACTTCTTTTGACATTGTCCTCCTTACTGGGGTCACTTTTACTACAACCTAATGACAGTTGGCTGTCTTGCACATGAGCTTCTGAGGACAGACTAACAAAAAGCCAAACAGCTAATTATTTCACCATGGCTAGTTATCTGGAGAAACACTTTCTGACTAATTCAAGTACACATCCACAACACGAAAGTTAAGGGGTGTCTTCTGTCAGTCTGATTTGTTGAACTAAACTTGGAAAAGAAGCTCAACTATAACTTATAAAGTTAAAGCTCTCTCTCTTGCCGCAATTTTTTAGATATTAGAGAATGATCAAATTATAGAAATGAGGTCCACCTCCCACCTTTTATTATAAGAAAATTCTTGCTAACATGCAACGGATGCATATATCAATTTCCGCTATTTCAAGGAGTTACTGCCTGTTTTAGAGATATTGATATTTCTCTGCAGAATGCCTCTGCCTTAGAACTTCTACCTTCTCCTGTTGTACCAGACTACACAATATCAGGACTCTCCCCTGAAGAACGTATTTTTTCTTCTTCTTATGGGTTAGACCCAGTAGGCAGCTAAGCACCACAGAGCTGTTCACTGTGGAAAACAGAAAACTATCTCCATCCCAGCCCAAACCAGTACACTCATCACAGGACTTTGAGTTGAAAAAAAGAACCCGTTCTACATGATTACGCTTTTCAAAGTGAAGACAACCACAAAAAGGTCAACTACAGGCATAATTTACCAAACCATGAAACTCGATTTATGAGGCTAAGACACCAAGTTTTCCTGGGAAAACAGATAAATAGTGTTTCATGATTCATGTACCTTGACTTAAAAAATCCCAATAGACAAGACATGGACTCTGAAAAGACTGGTGTGCGGCTTGTGGCAGAGAAGAGAAAAAGATGTAGACAGAATTTCTGGCATGCAAGAAAAATAGAGGCCTACACCAAATGTATGGTGGAATTTAACCTTCAAAGAAATAAATTCTAGCTATGCTGCTTCCAAACAAAACTTGTGCTATCCATGTGCTTTCTACTCTTCTTCTATACACGTTGCTACTTCAAATTACAACACTCTGGACTGGTGAATTTTGGTTTATTTCAGTATTACCACTGACAGCCCTCAAGGCAGCAGTAAAGCAGGTAAGAATTGTGTATTTTTTTTTTCTTTTCTTGGTTTTTAGAAGAGTCTTTCAGAAGTTCCAGATTCTTTCCTTCTCTGGATGCTCCTCTTCCAGGAGAGCCATTTACAGGTTTGTTACTTCCCTGAACAGGCTTTCACGATCAGGTCAGACACAGCTAGTTCCACGACAGCATTGGAACACAAAGCTGTGCTGACAGCCATTCGCCCATGCTGGTTCACCCATTTCCTCCAGGGAGATTTTTAGAACTTCTCCAAGCATCTGCTGTATGTATCAACACTTTTTCTGGTTTCAACTGCTTTTCCCTCTATCTTTAGGGCTCCAAATCCATGTAAATCGTCTTTCAAAGGAACATGTGACAAGCATAGTTATCTGTAAGCAGTTTTAGCAGAGTACAATGTCCCTTTTTATGAGAGCTGAACATTTTGCTTAATATCGTTACAGGAAAAATCCCTGCAGACCCACATATGCTGTCTTCACTCGTTCCTGAAAATGGTCTGCAAAAATACAGTGAAGGTTTCCTCCACACTGTCAGCAGGTTTAGGACAAGACATAAGTAAGCATTAAGTCAATGACTTAGATATACCTAATGAAAGAACATTACATCCCACTCTGGTACATTATCAAATGACTCNGCTAGTAAAGAGAAGCTGGGAGGACTGCTACCTGACCTCGTACCTGGGGTTTCCCCAGAACATAAGGAAAAGACTCAGGGAACAGTGGTCCCCAAACCTCTGCAATAATTGAACAGCTACCTGAGCAGAGCATTGGCTAGGAGAACATGGGCTGCGGACAGATGTGCTGTGAAAAACATGTTTGCTGACAACACCGTAGCCCCCTATTCCTTGAGTCAGACTCCTTTCAAACCCCCTTCAGAAAGGGTTTGCTCTTGACAGGTGCCTCTCACATTAGTGCTCAGCTCTCTCTCCTCTTTTCTCCTGCAGAGGATGCACACACAGTGGAGCAGATGGTTCACATGCAGTCACTGGTTGCTGAAAGCCACCCTGATGGCAGAGACACTCCCAGGTCAGGAGCCCTTTGCTTTTCACATGTCCCTGTCTGCCGAGTGGGTTGCACCTCTGGACAACACATGCACAGCTAGAAAGTATCCTGAGCCCTTGATACACCTACTTAAACGAGTCTGCACACACCTCCAGTGGGCTGCTATTGAGAAACAATACCCAAGCATCAAGACTAGCAGAATATTAAAGCAAAGAGGATGCACAATCACAGGACCAACACCCCAAAAGCACAGATCTCCACAACATTCTTAAATATCTATGGCTAAATTATTAATCTGATAAGCCTTGTCACAATAATCCTTAAGACAGGGAATAAATTACCACTGGCTATTAATATTAGCTAGTATCTGTCCACATTCTTCTGGCAATGATGCTACAGAACTACAGGGAGATTTCTGAATCTTCCCTCTTGCAGATATTCGCCAGAAAAGATCTTCATATCTTCAGTAAGTTAAGAAAAGGTGCTTGACTTCCCTGAAAAAGGCATCTAGAGTAGCAAATGTTTTGACCACCAATTAGTATGAGATCTCAAGAGTGAGGGAAAGAGGGATTCTTTGAGAAAGAGAGGGACAGGATGAATGAGAGAGAACCATACCAAACCGAACAGGCAGCAACACTGGTGAATGAATGTTATCACTGGGGAAGGAGTGGAACTGGGAGACGGGATGTCAGTGATGGACCAATTTAGGAAAAGAAAACACAACACACAATTTGGTGAGAAATGAGAACAGTAGTGGCCTATATCAAGCGTCAGAAAAGGCAGACAAAGAGGGCTGAGGGAAAGAGAAGAAAGGAGGATATGCACTACAGGTGGAAAGAGAAACAAAACAAATGTAGCATGTGATTTTTCAGAACACTTATTTTTCTTTTCTAAGTAGTAACAGGCAATTCAGCCAAGAAAGGGAAATATACAACCTTTTCCAGCACTCAAGCCACTAGTTCAAAGTTTCTTCAAATGCAGGTTAAGGAAGCTGTCTTGGGGAAAAATGTTTTCAGCATGACATCAGCATGACAACAATCAAAGGTGTAAATGCATACCTCCTGAAGTACCACTGAACATAAGTTTGAGGAAAGAAATTGAGCACATTTAGAAACAATAACCATCAAGCACTACCTATGACAGATAAGCTTTGAAGTAAATAAAAGCTGCCTAGGCCTCACAATACAGCAGTCAAGTGCTTTCAGCTTTTACTGACTACTGCCAAGCAATTAGGGCTTGGCAGTAAAAAAGGGCAGAATCTGATGTCTTTTCACATTCCCAGATCCCTGCAGATTGACACACAAGTAAGAGCTTGTAATGATTCATTTTTTATTTCAGGAGTTACTGAGATAGCTCACCTGGGATTCATTTGTTGCATGTATACAACAAATTAAGGTTGTTGGTTTTATTTGCCCACTATGTCTTCACATTACCATGAAATAAGAGAAATGATTTTTAAGTTTGACTTTGACTTCTCAAGCTTAACAGAATATATCTGTGGTTGCATCCTAGCTGAGACGAATGAATTCCATCTCCAGGAAACCACGAGTGATCTGTGCTGGCTGAAACCTAATTGAACATCCCATCTCAGAAAGGATAGACAATGCACACTTCTGAAAGGTACCCCTGAGGAGCACATTTAATCCCCTCCCTTATCACAGCTACCTGATGTCTGTCAATACAGAGCAGTTTTATCATTTATATATTCCAAGAATGATTGACACAATTATTTTAGTTTGAAAATGGACTTTGGCCTCAACTCTTTCCCCAAGCAGTACAGCTAACTACACTAATAGAGCATCCACATAATGTTTCTTATTACTCCTCTAACATACAGTTTTCTTCAAGTTAATTGTTCACTGTGAGACAAGCTCTTAGAAGCTGGCTCATGCTCCCAAGCATATGGATTTACAGTCCTTTTCCAAACCTGCTCACAAGATTTTTCAGCAGATCTGTACATCTGTTAAACCTATCATCTCAAAGTATAGGACTATTTTTACGGTCATTTTATGATTTTGGCTTCAGTATCTCGGTAGGCTGTTTCATGGTTGACTTAACATATTTAAGCTCTGAAACTTAAGATTTTTATCTTCTAACTTTTCACTCAACGATCCTACTACAAGAGCTAAGAAACAAAGAAGAATGCAGGCCATTAATTCAAGTTTTCTTCTAGTATTAATCTAAAGACTTGGTACCCTTTCTTACTGGTTTCTTTCCTAAGGAAAAAGCACGTCTTTACAGGCCAATACTATTCAACCTATTCTGACTTCTTTCCAACGTTTTTACAATACAGGTATCTGTAAAATGTGAAGCGCTGGAATTAAGAAAAGCTACGATATTTCAGAACATAATTCCGTTCAGACACTCCTGAAGGACAGCATGGTAACATTTCTAAAGCTGTGGCAAATACAGAGTCAACACACAGAAGCTAATGAATGGTTCACTCTTGATCCATATTACATGATTATCATGTATTTTCTAGAAACAGATAGAAGAGGTCCCGCACAGAACTACCATGCCTTTGTGATGCTGAAGTCAATAGGCTATGACTCCCCACATGCAAAGGAGCACTGAAGCACAATGGCAGGCAGATGAACCCCAATAACTTTGTCAGAGAAGTTATCAGAGAAGCCATGCCTTGCCCTGATGCGAGGGCATCAGCCCCACAGGCTGGGGGTGGCACTCACCAGGTCAGTCTACAGGAGAATCAACATGGATCATCTCACTGACTGAGGAGCGTGGGTATCTTTATGGGATGCATGGGAAGAGCACTCTGGGATTGTACGAGACTTGCTATGGGATATTTAGGGGAGGAACCAAAGGAAAGTGAAAGGAGGGATCAAGGCGACATGAGGAGGAACAAGTATGGGAAAATAGAGGGATAAAGAGACAAAAGGGGCTGGTCACACAAAGAGGTTGCAGGTTGGTGCACTTCACGCCCTGCACCTGATCAGCACTTACTGTCCTGTCTTCTCATTAAAGGCTGTTTCTAACTTTTGCTGGGTGTCTTATGCTCTTCTGCATGCATGTGTACATATGGGTCTCTGAATATAGCAATTGGAGAGGGACTGCAGGTCACTGTGACCCACTTGTCCACAGTATCAAAAACTGGAGTGAGGGTGGGTATGCAAGCACCAGCAAACATCAAGCTGGGCTTACCGGTCTGCAAGGTAAGTGGCCTGGGAACCATGTGTGCATGTGTCTCTGTGGATGGCACTGGGAAATGACGACTACTGGAGGGACCAGGAGGTCCAGGCTGACTCCTACAGAACCTACGGGAGTGCCTGGGGTTCCACTGAGAGACCTGGAGTATATGTGTACGTATGTGTGCATATATGTATTTACAGAGATATATAAACACACATATACACAATGTATGCGTATGGCCATACATGTATGTAATATATATATCCCATGCATGTATATATGCGTATACACACACACATGCACATATATACATCCTCACTAATAGATCTTCACCCTGCTCAGCCAGAGAGGAAGACAAGATGAGCGCCAAGTGTGCCTGCACATGTTGATCTGTGTCCATCTGTATGTATATATATGTACATGTTTCAAATTCAGGTGTACATGTGGGTGTCTGCGTGTGCAGCTGTGTGCTTGCATATCTGGGTACGTGCTCAGCCTCACTCGTGGTTTGACCTGGGAACATGGAGCTGCAGCAGCCTCACCTCTCCTGGGGTACCAGATTTGGAGATCCCCTAGCACATCCGAATGAAAGCTTTCAAACTTTTCTTTTTTTTTTTTCCTGAATGCTTTGTTTTTAAAGAGATAGTAGAATCATTCCCTACCCATTGAGCTTTCTAAATCACAGCAAAGACACTAGGCTCTACACTAACATCTGTTTTGTGAAAACGCATTAAGAGGAAGCAATGCCTTTTTAAACAACTAGCTTGAGAGGTAGGCCCACGTGAACCTAATGAGGTTCAACAAGTCCAAGTGCAAAGTGCTGTACCTGGGTCAGGGCAATCCCAGACACGAGTACAGACTGGGAGAAGAACTCATCGAGAGCAGCCCTGCAGGGAAGGACTTGGGGGTTCTGGTGGACGAGAAGCTCAACATGAGCCAGCAGTGTGTGCTCACAGCCCAGAAGGCCAACTGCATCCTGGGCTGCATCAACAGAGGCATGGCCAGCAGGTCGAGGGAGGAGACTCTTCCCCTCTGCTCTGCCCTCATGAGGCCCCACTTGGAGTACTGCATCCAGGACTGGGGCCCCCAGCACAAGAAGGACATGGACCTGTTAGAGCAGGTCCAGAGGAGGGCCATGAGGATGATGAGAGGGCTGGAGCACCTCTCCTATGAAAAAACGCTGAGAGAGTTGGGGATGTTCAGCCTGGAGAAGGGAAGGTTCCGGTAAGACCTATTGTGGCCTTTCAGTACTTGAAGGGGGCTTACAAAAAAGATGGAGAGAGATTCTTTACACGGGCAGATAGTGATAGGACAAGGGGGAACGGTTTTAAACTAAATGAGGGGAGATTTAGGTTAGATGTTAGGAGGAAGTTCTTCACTCAGAGGGTGGCAAGGCACCGGAACAGGCTGCCTAGAGAAGTTGCTGGTGCCCCATCCCTGGTGGTGTTCAGGGCCAGGTTGGATGGAGCCCTGAGCAACCTGACCTAGTGGGTGGTAACCCGGCCCATGGCGGGGGGGTTGGAACTAGATAGGCTTTAAGGCCTCTTACAACTCAAACCATTCTATGATTCTATGTTCTATTTAAAACACGAGTAAATGATTCCTTCCACTTGCCTTGAAAA
This sequence comes from Chauna torquata, assembly GCA_013399475.1. Classification (NCBI taxonomy): domain Eukaryota; kingdom Metazoa; phylum Chordata; class Aves; order Anseriformes; family Anhimidae; genus Chauna; species Chauna torquata. Next base: position 54,635 of record VXAL01004274.1, read on the forward strand.
TGTACCATCTATTGCTGCTTTCTCCACAGAGGGACACTGTACATGAACAAAAGACATTCAAGTTTATATTCAGCTCCCAATTTTCACATCCTTCTTCCTTCTTTTGGGAAGGCTGTCTAAAGCTGAATTGTCCTGTACTAGTAGTTTCAACCACACCAACTGGAATATCTGGATGCTTAATTTGCTCCTGCTGATAGCCACGAGTAAGGGAAATAGCCTTAGATAGCAAAGAATGAAAGTCTTGACATTCAACCACTTACGGCACTTAAAAAACAGGAGAAAGCTGAAGGCTCATAGATAAAATGCAGTTAATCAGAGTCTGGTCCCATAACAAGTGAGCATGGTTGTGCATTGTAACTTATTTATTAGTCATCAAGAGATTCCAGCTTCAAATTTTAAAAAGTGAAATAAGAGCACACTTGAGATCACTTCCATAACTGAGTTAACTGAGTTAGATTATTTTTTAAATCCAAACAACATTTTCAAAATTAGCAGATTTTTTTTGATATTTGTTGATTCGGAATTTCTGTTTTTACAGCAACCCATGCAGCTACGTTAGGCAGCAAGTACCACATTTTTCTAGTTAATAACAGGGATATAGGGAGTAGGATACCCCCAAACTCTGCTTGGCTTCACCTTCTGAAAAATAAGAGTTTGGCTAATACCCAACTCTTGAAAAGTTATGGAGCCCAGAAAGCTCCACAAGTACAAGAATTTAACTGGTTAAGAAGTTGTCAGCCTGGCTCAATCTTGATGCACAGGAATACATTCATTTCTACTACACCATGCCTGATCAAAACTAAAAATTCACCTGGTATCTTCAGTAAGATTCGGATCCAGCTATCTTAAAGGAAAAAGGCTTTGGAAAGATATGTTGTCTGCCCTTTAAATTGGTTGCTTATTTGTGGATTTTTAACAACATCCTTTCTTTCTTCAATTACCACGTTGAGAAAAATGGCTAGTTGGGATTTATGCTGCATGTGCTTTTCAGATGTAGTTTAGTGCTGAAGTACGGACCAGCAGAAAGGAAGTTTGGGAAAGCTTACTTTTCCGATTGATTTGACTGGGTAATGAACAGATTGTCACTCATGGCAATCTACCAGTAGAAAATACAGATGAGATGGGAAGACCCTGAATACGACTGGATCCAGATTTTGGACCCCAAACTGATACCTAGCATTAGAAGAATGTTCAGTTAACATTTTTTTCATAAGGTAACACAAATTAAGATTATATGAGGAAAGACTGGAATGGGTGAATATTTACCATTTAACACTTACTAAGACTTTACTTACTTGAATCTGTTGAAATTTGGACATCTTTTGCTGGCCCCTGTGTTGACCCATCAATATCATCATCTTCATCTGTTAAAAATAAAGATTTTAAGGAAAGATTCTTTTTTATCTGACCTAGGCAAAAAAAAAAAAAAAAAAGTAGTTGCTGTCTAAGGATTGTTTCCATGGAAGACTAAAACAAAAGAGTCCAGTCAGATGAAAGAACTGCATTTTCTTCTCGCTATTTTAGAATAAAAATCCATACTATAAAAAGTGTTCAAAACAAAAACCACTGCATTGTCACGTAACTACAGTGAAGGCATACACGAAGTGCTTCCACTATTATCTTTAATATTGCAATCAATTGCTGATTGAGAAAATCACCCTTTCTCACGCTGTGATGTCTGCCTATTACCAAATTATATATGGTTTCCATGAATAAGTTTCAAATCATCAAATCAGTCCAATAACTGCAGTAGCAGCTTTCCAGCCAAAAGTACGGGTATTGCATAAATAATTTCCATAACTGAAAAACAGATTTGCGGACACACAGAGAAGGAAATTACTGCACTCCAGAAGCGGACTTTGAAGGCAGCTCATCTCTCTCACTAAAAGCGAGAAGCTAACATATCAGATGATAACAGAGCCTGTACAATCATGCATATAATACTTAGAAAAAATCAAAAGAAAAGCTACTAACATTTAAATTTGCTTCTGTGAAGATAACATCCTGACTACATTATCATTCCCCATGTTCAGATCCATAAAGGAAGACTGGTGCAAATTCAAAAAGATGATATATTTTTCTTCTCTGAGGGCAGCAGTAGCATGCCACAAAAGCCAACCCAGTGTACTGATGATATCATGGTATTCATATTCCCACCCATTGAAATTGTCAGTCAGTCTTGATTGGGATGCAGACGAAGCTCCCAAAAGATATAAGCCAAGCAACAACTTCATAAAAACTATGCCTTGCAGGTGAGGGAGAAGTCGGGAAATTGAGGAACAAAATAAAATAAAATAAATGCACCAAGACAGATCTTCAGATCAAAAAAGGATAGTCAGAATCCTTATGGAGAAAAACCTTCCAAGAAGCAGAACTACAGCACACAAAGAAGGTTACTTAGCAGGAGTCCTAAACTGGAGACCAAGTAACTTACTGAACATTTGGATAATGTTTCAACAGACTGCAAGTATGATCAATAATAATGCTTTTGAGTTTTTTTTTTTAATATAAAAAGTATTTCACTTCAGGCAAAATCAAATTAAAAAAAAAAGTAAATACAAAAATAAGAAATGAAAGAATTCCTCATTACTCCTAATCCTCCCCTTTTTCTAAGTTTAGATGGAAAGGAGCTGACCTTTTTCTTTCTTTCATTTGATTCAGCACTAGGCTTGGGATGACCAGCTCTCTGAGGACACACGAACAGCTGACCAAGCCATCCACAAAGCATTACTGCAGAAGAGCTGAAGAGTATTTCCCCTTTCCCTTGAGGCTGTCCCTGACCACTAGATAACGACTGATCTGCACTGCATTCTTTTGCTTCAAAGTACAAGACATACATTTTAACTAAAGGAATGCAAAAAACATTATTACTTCAAGAAACCTGAGTGTGTGTAATACAAACTGGTACAGTTAGCATGTACCTTATGTTCTGAAATGGAAATCCTTCTCTTCCGTCACTTAAAATAATGATGGAAGAGACTAGAAGGTGCAGCTATAACCTTGGATTCTTTCACTCATGGTGGTCTGTATTCAAGTTTTATTTGGAGGTCATTTAAAGGAGAACAAACAAACAAACACACACACAAAAAAACAACAACAAAAAAACCCACAAAGCATAAGTCTGACAAACTAAAAGAGCACGCCACTGCTTAAAAGTTAAACTTGGTTGACATCACAGATACTATAACAAAACAGGCGGTTAAAAAGGTTTGTGATTAAATTCTGTTAATAATAACGCAACTTTACCTTCATTAAAACTTTCAGGAAACTCGTCGAATACCTAACAATACACCCGAATCAAGATTTGTAAGGAATCTCCCAACAAAACCAAGTTCATCTGGATTGCATATTTCTGATATTTCTCATGTTGGAAGCATTAAAGACTGCACCACTTTCAAGTTTGTACTATACGTCACCCACCCCTCATGAACAGGCAAATTCTTTAAAAAGAAAAATAACTCACTGAAAAAAAAAACAGGCCAACCAATACGCAAGCAATATTAAGATCTCCCCCGGCCCTGTACACTTTTGTAGGTCACTTCAGTACATCTAGGTTACGTAGGCTTAAGGTCAGGTACTTTATGTCGTAGCAGGACTGCTGCTATAGCTTCTGCAGATGCAAACACATGGCCCCTGCTAGCAAACAACTGCCTCAGTATGCACCAAAAACAAACCTAGAAGTTCAAAGCAGAAAGTTCAAGAATAATCTGTCTGGTTGAGAAAAGAGCAGTTGCAGACACTGGACTTTCAAGACCTATATCTTACCTACCTTGTATTTGCTTTCATATTGTATTCAAGCATCAAAAGAAAAGCTTTACAAGAATATAATTGAAATGTCAATCAAAAAATACTTCAGTGGTTCAAAAGAATTCTCTTGATCCTAAAGAGCTGTTAAACAAACACACACTCTAGATGGCAGCAGAACATTACCCTGCTAAATACGATTTCCTTTCAGCACAGAAATCTTACACGGGCAGACACTTAATCAAAGAGGCAAATAAAAATATTTGTATATATCACAAGCGAAAAAAAATGTACGTCAGCAACTGTTTATTGCAACAATAACACTAATCTGACAAGAAAATTTTTGCATTTTAGGTTTTTACCTTCTGCATGCTTACTATTGAAAGAATATCTTTCCAATTGGCCAGTAACAGCAAACAGAAGTTTTAGCATTTTGCACAGCTTGCATTTAGAACCTCTATCCTGTGCCCTGAATTAGCAAAAGGTTATAGTAAATAGTAAAACAGAGAAAAATTAGCAATACATACAATACAGTGAAAATTAGCAATCATATGCTCCAGTAAATAATAACAGTAGGTTAAATACTCTCATCAATTAGTTGCATTCAACTTTGAAAGCTTTTACCTGATTCTGCTTGCAAGTTTTCTGATATTCGAAAGCAATGCAGTTTGCTGAAGTTGCGAGAAAATAATTGCACACAGCTTGGAGGAAGAATCATATTCCTTAATCTTCCAAAAGTACATTCTGGTGTGACAATTATGTAGCAAGCAGCATGAGCCTACAAATAGAAGCACCAATTAAGCACTTTGTGAAACACAAAGAAGGCAAATTTGTTTACAACAAAATATGTATTGGAACTGCAAAAATCAGGCTAGGACATATACAGACCTTTTATAAATCACTTTCAATAAATCAGTGAGCCACCTTTTCATTTTAGATTTTAATTTGTTCCATTAAGTTTTTAAACAAACAATAATGGGAAGTCTTAACATGTGAAGGAAGTCCGAGTATTACAAATCTGCCCTAATAAAAACTAAAGATTTTTAGACAGATATCTGGAGAAGAATAACATTTTGATCTCAAGCCCTGGATCTGCTATTCTATATGGATGTTTATCAGGGTAGGTGGGAAAGGTAGACAAGTTAAATTGAAGAACTTCTAAATAGCAATATCCTCTTACACTTGCTTGCAAGTACCTGCTTGCAAATTCTGAGATAAGATATGTTTGGAGTTTTATTCCAAGACATGACTCGCTTGTTTCTGCCTTTGTATTCCTCCTAGATCTTTCTTCACTGAATATGCACACCTTTATAACCGTGGCCATGTAGCATGTTATATTTCTTAGGTTGTTCTCAAAGACAGCTCCTGCCACCTCAGAAATCACGAATCAGATTACTTATACAAAATCCGCTATTTTTAAAATATAAAAAAACTAAAGATTGAAATCATACCTGAAATACATCAGACTTTCATTTTAAACAATTATTATGATGTGCACCTCGTCTTGCATTATGTGGCAAATTAATGATTTAATTTACCAGATACACATCTCTGTTCCCACCCCATCTTGTGCTACTTTGCACTGTGATCATATTTCAACAAGAGGCAGTATTCAGTGGATGGACCAATTCTTATCTACACAGCAGATTGGCTTTCATAAGGGTTATTGAAGGATACCATCATGTTGCACAGCAACTAAATATAAGTCACGTGAAAGGAAAGACAGAAAGCAATATTCACTACTAAAAACAAAATTACCGGTTAAGACTATTCTACATTGAAAGAGGAATATGCATATAGAATGGTAAGCTTTTGATCTTTTGGAATTCATGCAATTTAAAAGAATTTCTGGTTTTGCACAGCTAAATTAACTGCAGGCTTACAGGCTGAAATCTTTAAGGATTAGTCTCTGTTAAATTTTAATTCCATTGTATTTACGTAAAGTTTAACAGTGATTTTGCGAATTGCTTATTTTAGTGACTAACGGGGAAAAAATAAAAAATCATATTTTCTAATTCATAAATGAATATATACACACAGATATCTATGTATACATATATATATGGTTCCCACAAATACACCCAACAGCACAACATACCAGAATGCCACACCATTCACATCTCATGCCAGACAGCACCTCAGAAGAGCCACAGGTTTTTTTGCAGACTTCGCAACGAGCACCTGAAGGAAGGTTTCCCTCCCTCCAGTGGTGATGATATGTATCCTGGTGGAACACATCACAACTTAGCATTACACCAGACAACAGGTACAGATGCATCTTCAACCTGACTTTAAAATGAGTAATTCAAACAGCTCTGAGGAAACAGCAACAAAGACTAGGGCATTAAGTATTTTCTTACTAAAGATAAGACCCTGAACAACGTTATATTTTGCAAAAAGACCTTATCAAACTACCCAAAAATTGAGTACATAGTGCTTTGTCTTTGTAGTCCACCAAAACCAATTATTCTTAAAACGGAAAGATCAGTATTGCATATATATTTTACAGTGAGAAGCTGGAAAGTCTTGCTTCAGACAGACCATACAAAGCTGGAGGAACATGACAATGTTCTCCAGGGATGCACTGCATCCAACAGCTCAACATATGGGGAAAAAAATAATTCCATGCCAGCTTCTGCAATGCTAGTATTTAGAAAGGTGCTGGACTTGGTTTCTTCCTTTTAATTAGGATGTTATATACATTGCACAGACTTTTCAGCAAGACTTCTACAAACCTCGAAAACAGAGATGTTTAGCAGAATTTAAGTTCATCTCATTACCTGCAATACATTCTAAAGCCCAAGTCGTCTTTGTTTACAAATAAGCAGCAAAAGTGCTTTGATAACTGTCAACATATGGAGGAAAAAAAAAAAAACGGAGGTCAAGACTGTTTCCCCCCTGCCTGTAGCCCATGTTTTAACATTGAAAATGTGTGACTACTTTCTGCTGCAGACATGTTCACACTTACGTGGTCCTGGTGCCCATCCTGGTGACATTGCCGGCAGTCACTACAAGCAAACAGGATACAATCTGTGTGGACGTGTAGCTCACAAACTGAAAAGATGAAAACAAGAAAACTTCTTTAAGTCAGAATCCCTTGGTTTCTGCAGCTCCTCCCTCCCTTCCTTCTTCCCTCCCTCCCTATCTCCCTCCAGCACTTCCTCCATTACCTTTTTGCACCGTATTTTCTTCCCTTCATGCTCTTTTCTGTTCAGCAAAGATAGGCAATAAAAGTTTATCAGCACTACCCTGTGTGTTGCTCAGTTTCCTTTGTATTAAACTAATGCAGCAAATACGAGGAAAGGCTGAGCTAATTTTGCTCGTAACTACTTGCCATATTTCCTCCAATACAGTAAGTTAAATTTGTAAACAACTGTTTGGCTTATCACAGCTTTGTCTCACCATTCCACAGGAACAGCTGCCTACTCTAATATCACTTCTGAAGTCTACTTTGATTTAATCAAATCCAAAAAGCTGAATATTAGAAGCACTAACAGAAAGAAAGTTTCCCTTCTGCATCCGAACATCAAGTGTTGAGTGCAAGATAATGCTCTTCCCTAAAATGTGCTCCAAACCCTTTCCAAACCCTGTTCTAAAGCATGTGGGCATTTCATGACCGGGTCCAAAACAGCACGGGCTTTTCTGGGGGATTGAAGTTGTCAGAAACACAAGGAGAGGAACAAGAGAGAAAGTGTGCTCAAGCATCCAGCCCTGGCAAGCCAGGGCGGTTGGCAGAGCACCCACCCCGCTCACAGACCAGCCGCCAAGATGCACGTGGACGGGGGCCCCACTGGTGCCTGCTGCCTGCGAAAGGCTATGCAAAGACATGCATGGTGGAGTTGGAACATGCAACGTGACCGGATGGCTTTGATCTCAGGGAGAATTCGATGGCCAGAAAGCCCATTTTTCTCAGGAAATAAATCCTCTTCATTGCCAGATAACACACTAAGGACTTAATTTTAAACCTGACTAGAATGAGCTGGTACATTCATCTTAGAGGAGATTTGTCTGTGCTATGGTTGCATATTGTAAATTACCATATCATTGATAGGAAAAGGAAAATGATCATTTCTTTCAGAGTATTCTCCTAAGGAAGCTTCACATTGTCTTCCAAAACACCTGTGAGATACTTCAGCTGGAAGAAGTTTTCGTGAAGCCTACAGAGCATTAGGCGGTTTATTTTTGGATAAAGTACCTTCATTTCTTAAAAGCTGACTTGAAATATGAGACACGAAAGAACAAGAATACAACTAAAAGACCTTAATACCTAGCTTCATTGCAAACTGCAAAAGTTAGGAAAGTTCTCTAAGGAACTAAAATATATGAAAAAGATCCATCCCTAGCTGGTTTTTAAAGACTTGTATAGACAAGTATTCTGGGAAGGCATCCGATTTTTTGTCAAGGAAATGAAAGTAAGAGGCAAGAGTCAGATTCTTCACTTTTTCTTTTTCCTGTTCTGCTTATTGTGATGTGCTTGGAGCAATAACCTGTTTAATCTGAAGACTGTAACCTGACTACTGGAAGGTGAAAATTGTGAATGTTATCCATGCTATCTGAAAGCATCCTGAAAACTGTATTAAATTACCCAGAGTATGATACCTCATTTTGGAATCACTCTCCAAGCTCTAGAAAAGGTCTACACTAACACTGTCTTACACTAACCCTGCAGAAAAACATTATCTACCACCACAACAAAGCACAGCCTGTTTTAACGGGCTTGCTATCTCAACCAGAAATGTTCATGTACAGTTCCCCATACTGTGGATCTTTACATGAGCTGTGACATGGTTCCTCCTCAGCTCATACTTCTCCCCAAACCATACTCATAGATGAGTATAACATAGATGAGTATACTCATATAACAGGAATATTTTACAGTTTTGTAAATTCAGCTACTAGGCAAGCTAGATACTTTAAGTCACATCCTCACTAATGGTAAAAGTTTCTGTAGACCAAACCATGGTTCAAGGAATTAATGAAAATGATTAAAAAACCACAATGTTAAGTCTGCTAACACAAATACACACTGCCCTTTGCAATACTGTACAACCATACAGAGGGTTTTTCTTCTTTTTCTTTTTTCCCCCCCCGCTGTTACTAACACCTACCCCAACTCATAATTAGAAAGCAAATGTGTGCATGTGAAGGGCATGAGTGTCACAGGAGTTAAACCCTTAAGATAGCTATCCCACTGACAGGAAAGATAAAGTTGTTAGTATGTAAAGATCGATTCAAATCAGAGTGCCTATGAAAAAGTTTCATCTTTAGCAGTTCTCCCATAAACTACGCAGTTCCCTACCTCACAAAAGAATGAAGGTTTTCTGTTCAAGTTAATCGTGAAAGTGCTGTGAATTCCTTTTTAATTGCCAAAAAAAGTTGCTTTATTTCAGATACATAAACTTGGCAGCATAACCTGTAAAATGTTAACTGCACTCCTCAAAAAATAAAATTGATCCATCAAGTAAATGTTCACAATTTGCCGCTCCTGGTTGATGCTTAAAAAGAAACTTTTATACAGGATCCAACACTAACAAAATGTTTGGGTTACTCCCTTTTCTCTCTCTTTTTTTTCTTCTACCATCTCTTCTTGGAAAGAAAAGAAAAAGGAACGTTCACCATCCTGAGTCAATTGCTACTAGTGAATTCTACAGCAAAAACAGCTATCCAAAGCAATTAATATTTGTCAGCTGAGTTTGGATTCCAAATATTACATTTTTTGCATATGAAGCATATATACTTATCTCACCAGGTGTTAATATACATGCATTCTCATTTCTGAGAAGACAAACAGATGCCCCACCATGCACCCACAGTGTGTAATACTTATCTCAAAATTTTCCTTTCAAAGAATATTTTATTGCAAGATATGGAGACCAAACCAAGTTACTTAAATTATTTTAAAAGTACATCTAATGATGTCAATCATTTGCTTAAAAAAAAGGTAATTTCGTCTTAGCCCTGCTTTCCATCTTAGTTATGGAAAACATGTAAGACAAGTTCTTTAAATCTCAGTGTCAGAGGAGAACATCATAACCAACAGTAGAGTTGTACTGTTAAGCACAGTTATTAGAATTAAGCAAAAAGGGAGCAATCCTAATATCTACGTTTGGACCTAAAGTTTTACAGCTTAAACCAGCTGATTTCTAAAATAAATTCTAGAAGTATTTTTGAAGTGTAAAGGAAGGCTCTTGTACATTTTATTCATCTCAGCTGTGCTTTATAAACTACATTTTTGAAAAGTATCAAAGAAACCAGTTGTAGAGTTCTTAGTATTCAGAACACAGAATAACGAAGTCACACCACACAAAACAAAAAATCCATTTAATCCATACTAGGAATACAATTCAGAACCTTTAGTGAACAAGAAAAAGTGTTTGGGCTTTTGTATTACCTAATTATAACATGTGATTTCACATGTTTCTTGTTTAAAAACACTTAAGTGGAAACCTCTGAAAAAAATAAATATTCACTTGCAATGGGTACAAAACTAATATGATATAATCAAGACAGTAAGAATACGAAGGCAAAATTTACAAAGCTTTTAACTGAAATAGATCACTAAACTAAAGCCATTTTCAAGAGTTAAGAAGACATAGCTAGCGCAAATTTGCTTTTCAAATTCTTTATGTTTGTTTCATGCCACAGAGAAGTTCTGAAGCTTATTAAGACAGGTCACTGGAAAAGACTCTCTGATATCTGTAGCTCTTTGACCAGCCCACCAATGCAGCCAATTCACATGTTAACTACATTAAGTGACAGATTCCTATTAGTCAGTAGAATCAATTTTAGATTCATTATGCAACTCACCAGATAAACGCAGAAGCAAAACCACTGCACCATTTTAAGTTTGAATTCTCTGATCAAAGAGAAACATTTCCCACACACATACACCTAAGCAACTGTATCACATAAGACATTATCTTTACCACAGCTGTAATTCTGAAAGCATCTTAAATCACTAGAACTGGTTCTTCTCTCAGCACTCTTTCACTTTTTTTTTTTTTTTAAAGCAGTTCACAGATGGCATTCATTTAAAATACTAAATTCTTTCAACCTCACAACATCAACAAAATAAGGACTACTAGAAATTTAAGACACAAGAATCAACAGAGAATTAAGGAGCTCCCTCACATCAAAATCAGTGAAGTATTTGTGCCAACATGTATTTCAAATGAATGGATCCTGAAATCATGGTGTTTGGGTGATTTCTTTAATCATTGTTTTTTTTCAGAGAACCTATGTCTGAACACTCAAAGCAGTACTATTCTGAGAAACTCTATTTTCAAATATCTTTCTACCTAAGGCACCTCATCTCCATTACAAGCAACAGACATCTGAGGCTAGTAACACAGAGAAAAGTTATATTCAAGTTATGTTCCATTCTTTTGTAGAAAGGGGGAGGTTTTAGATACATAAATACCTGATAGTTCCTTGTAATAAAAGCTTCCACTGGAAATGGAAATAAATTACTTCAACATAGGAAATCTTTATTTTGCCATAATTGCTTCTCATTCTTTGCATATCTCAGGCATGGACTCACAGCACACAATCAACACCACAGACTTGTGGTGCCTTAATTCAAGGTACATGTTTCCACTGTCAATGAGTGGATAACAATCTGAAAATCTCTCAAACACAGTGAAGGCATTATTGGCACATACATATATGTACGCACCCAAGGCGTGCAATGTAAGCAGAGCATATGTTACTGGATAACACACAGATGCCTATGCAAGTAGGGCTTTTAAAATTACCTTCACATCGAAAGGCAGGTGACTCTAGTGACTTTCTGCACACAGTGCAAAACTTTCTTTTGTAATGTCCTGGAGGCCCAAAACAGTGTGCAACTGGAACCTGCCAAAGAAGAATACATGAAACATCATCAGCTGCAGCTTTCCAAATGGTATTACAGCTCATAGAAACTGCTTTATCATGCAAGACAGGATAGCTATATATAATCTGAACTTAAGTAAGCCTGAGAACAAATATGTTAAATATATAAATAACGTATATATTTTTAAGTGCCAGTCAGCTTCCTGATGATTCACAGTGCCATGAATGCGAAGGTTTCCTTTGGGTTCAGTGCCATGCAACTTACCTGGAACCTCAGTTCCTCTCTTAGGTATTCTTAATTGAATCAAGGACCATTAAATAGTAATAACTGCATACATACACCCTCAGACAAAATACCCTAAAGACACATCCAAGACAGTCTGTAAAAGCTCAATACTGTCACGGTCCAGTATCCTCCACACGCCTTCCACCTCTTCTCCAACTACAGCCCAGCCAACTGGCTGATTAGGACAAATGCAATGGTCTCCCCCCTAGAAATGTTTCAAAGACTGGATGATACAGAGATCCAGCTCGTAAGTACAACTTACTGCTGTTCCTGGTGACTCTAGGTTGAAGAAGATAGGTTTCAATATCCTCTTGATAAGAGCTGTACCAATAGTTTTAGCAAGTGTATTTCTAGTATGCTCTTTGCTTACCCTAAAAGGGTAGGTGTTTTTCTTGGTTAATATCAGAGACTGGAAGCTATGGTACCATTTTAAGGTGGAGGCAGAAAAGAACAATGGAAGAAAGAAGAAAAATGAAGAAATATACTTGAGCTTTATACTTGTTCTAGAGACCATAAGATGCACATCTTTGTCAAAGCTGACTTTCACATTGGAAGGAAGAAGCATAATTGCGTCTTTAAAATGCCAAAATCCAAATAACCATAATCCATAAAATTGTGCTGTGATTTAAGTTAATAGCTTTTAAAATCTTTAAACTTTCACATTTTGTATCCCACAGGCCCTTCCTGACAAAAACATCAGATTTATCTTCTGGTTCTTGCATCACAAAAAAAAAAAATTCTCATGAAAGCTAATACATGGCTTATTTAAGCATGAAATGAAATTAATCATTGCCAGAAAATGCACAGGAAATAGTGACTTAAGGTACACTTAGTCACAGACACCTTCTTTTCCCCCCAGATGCATGAGTACACAATCCTCTGAAGTTATGGAGAAGGATTTGAAAATTTTCCTTCTAGATTTGTGTTCTCCTATTAACCACTAGCAGCAAATCTGACACATACTGACAACACAGAATTTTAGAACCTAAAATGCCCCTTCCAGTTATAAAGGTCTAGTTCCCACCATTACTTCTGACTCTGAAAGCATTGGCATGGTTATGCTAAACAATCCTGTACTTAGAACACGTGCAATGAAATAAGCAAGACAAAGTTTTTCCAGATGTAACATGAGGGTAAAAGAAGACTGCTGGAAGTTTAGTCAAGAGACTAATCAAGAGAGACCTTCTCTAGCTCTGGAGTGCTCAGTAACCTGCTTTAGTCACCCAGCATTGACTTGCAATCCCTTTAACAACTGGTGTTTGATTTACAGAGATGTTTTCTTTCTCTGGCCTTGAGTCTGGCTATTTTATCTTACAATTGGCACAGAAATGCAGGCTTTTCATTATTGTCACTGTGATGAATAAGCAAGAAAATTTCTGCTGAAGAAAAAAGGACACTCCATAGATCAGCTTTGTGTAAAGCAGTGTTTAATTTGGGAAAGACTGCAAGACAGGACTTCGACAAGAGTCAAACTTATCCAGGGTCTGACCATGCTTATCCACAAGACTCAAGGGAAAGAGACCAAGTCTAAATTCTGCAGTTATTCAAACCCTGGTGACAATCCTCTGAAGGTTTCAGCCAGCGCCAAAAAGAAAAGAACTACTTGCTGATTGAAACACTGGGTGGGGGGGAGGAAAAAAAGAAAAAAAAAAAAAGAGAATCTGTTCCTTCAGCTCCTTGCTTTTGGAAACAAGTGAAAGACGCTTTGTTTATTCTGAGTGGTCCTTCTAACTTGCTTTAGAAATTACAGGTATTAAACCACTGCAGAGCCTGGTGGGAAATGGAATGGGAGTAAGATGTTAGAGAAAATGAAAAAGAGCAAGTACAACATTATGAGCTCATCAATCACATGATGTTTTTCCTAGCAGTTCACTACATTTCTTTAGTTGAACAAGTTCCAAGTACCCAATATATAAACAAATCAAAACTCTTAGACTGGGAAAACCAGTGAGGCAGCATGTCAGAATATGAAATGTTATCTCTTACTCTTTAATTTATATCCACCTGTACAAATACAGCAAACTACAGGCACACAAGGGGACTTACAGAGACAAAGTTAATAATTGATGAGTTAAAAACTTCTTTTCCAATTCAATTCCTTCAATTACTTTATGTAAACCACTAAAATCAATTTCCAGAGAAAGATACAGAAAATTTCTGCTAGTAACACCATTAAGCGACATCTAAGTGCCCTTACTGTATTGATCAGAAATCCATCAACAGAACGTATAATGTTAACACTCGACCATAAGCTCCAGCATGACCTTGTACTGATGTACAAGATGTTCCTAGTCCCTGTTTTGTTTCCTGCCATCTGTTAAGAAATCCAAAGCATCAGTGTTACACATTTCTATAAAAGTTCATATCAGCTTGCAATAAGATTTGATTCTACAGAAATCTAAAGCTTATGGATACCAACCCCTTCAGTGCAATCTCTGCAAGAGCATAGCACAAGACCATGCAATTGCATTGTACAGAAAGATCAGCAACAAATGCATCCCTAGCAACAAATTACTCCAAACTTCAGAAGAAAAACATGGGAAAGAACCTTTTAAAATTGTTGCTCACCCTGAAATGACATGGCATGTCAAGCACATGGCCAACAGCAGATCATCAGTTTAACGTGCTCTTCCACTGAGGTGCAATCACTATGGACAGAGCAGCCCAGCTACCACCTAAACTGTCTGTCTCATGGAGACAGTCAGGTCAGGTCAAGCATTATTTCTCTGCAACCTTCCAGGTGCCTCAATGGGGAAAAAATGCAGCTACAGTAATGCCTATTCTTTACCCAACTGCAGCTGTTATTTTACCAACAGAGGCAAAAGACAGTTTTTAGCCTGAATTCTGAGCCAAAGACTACCAGGCTCAAATAGGAATGAGAAAAATACAGATATACCAAATGCCAGAGTGACAGCTACTGCCTTGGTCTGCCTTAAAAAGAACAACCTGCCGAAAACTTTTCCTAGGCCTGTGTCTAAATGTTATTTTGCCCACACATCTCCTCCCCCATCCCATCAGAGAGACTCACACCATTGGCAGGACTTCATAAAACATGCTGGAGAGGCTGAGAAAGTAGGGCTACCTACAGTAGCACGGGGCTGATTAGCTTTCAAGCAGCAAAGGGTACACACAAATAAGGATACAAACATTCTCACAACAGCCTCCGAAGATTGGGCAAAGGGAATTTAACTTGACGTCGCAAGCTTTCAGTTAAAAAAAAAAAAAAAAAAAGGTGTTTTAAGGATGACTAAAATCAGCTTCGAATCCACTGTCTTCATAAAGTGCCCACAGGGCTAGTTGCAGAGGTTCTTTAATTGACTGCTCTCAATAGTAGGCCAAAAAACTTGTGAATGGAAATTAAAATGGACAAGCGTTTCTGAAACAAGAACATCCGTGTATTCTGACTTTTCCAGCACAAAATTAGTCCCTTATCTATTGTTCCTAAGGTTCATTCTGACACCAAAACCCTTTCCTCTGCAAAGGTACATATGGTGATCAGATGAGTACACCCCATGACTACTCTGCCCAGATAATTGAGCCTAGACCACAGCCCCTCCAAGAAAACCTAACAACTTTGTGATTCAACTTTCCCCAGTATTAACATCTTTTCAATTACTTATTTACTGCTCAGTAATCATAAAAAGCCCTTTTGTTTGCTTGAATCCTACTTTCACTACTGAAGCAGTGAAAGATCTTTATTTCTGCAACATAAATACTCTGCATTTTGCTCTGTATTTCTACATCTCTACTTTTTCCTTTTAGGGACAAAGCCTGTCAACTACTCTTTGTGTCCAAAATGAGGTTCTTCCCTTGTGCACTTCAAATATTGGTTGGTGTTACGAAGCAACTTTAGGTACACATTCCATGGGGAAGTTTTGAAATTGGGTACAAATACTAAGCGAAGCACTGTCTCAACATATTATAGGACAGGAGAGAAAAGAAATTTGAATGCTCAGAATTAGTTACCAAATGCTAATTGGTGCTAATGCAAGGGAATAATAAACACATCCATATGTAACCTCACCACATCTGGGAATTTTTTTCTCCATGCTACATATCTCCAAGACAGGACGTTAAACCTTATCTATATATACGCAGATAAGCTCTCAATGACCCTTCAGGATGGGAACTATATAGCAAATTCCATACCATTTCAAATCAGGAATCTATTACACTTCTTTTAGAAAGTCAGACTTGTGTTAAGAGCTTTCTACTAAAATTAAGAGTTGTTTGCACTAGCATTTCTTGTACTGTAAAGAAAAGCTGATATGCAAAAGACAGTCACTCCTTGCTATTATTGCTACAGAGGAAATCAATGTTCATCTCCTTTTATCAAGATAAACACTATGAATTAGAAGAAACAAACTCAGCGACATTCCATACCACTTCTGAACCTTAAGTATCACTGATAGAGCTACGGGGCTAGTCTGAGAGGTTCTGAGCTACCAGGCAGCTTGCACCAAGCGTAGAGTGGCATAGTGAGCTGTCTGGAGTTAATGAACTAGGGTGTGCCAGCCCTTCTCTTTTACCTCAGTGGCTGACTATTACTTTGGGGAAAAAAAGGAGGAAAACTTGGGGCAGTGCAAGGATTACCAGTAGCAATTTTACACCTCCTTTGGCTTGTAAATTATGACATACGGCCGGCACCAAGCAATTGCCTTCTGAAACAATGCAGCTGTGGGTCAAGTGTTGAAGAGCTAGGGACACACGTACTTGCTGAGGTGGTCAGGGCTGTACAGCAAGCTCCCAGATAAAATCTAATCAGTCTAGAGTCCAGCCATTTCTGTGACAGACACCCTGTAAAAAAGCCCAAATACCAATAGCAAAGCCTCTTCATTATAGCCAAATTAAAAGGGAAGAAGAAAGAGGACAAATAACTTTTCCCCAAAATGGTTCTCATAATACATAAAAGAGGAAAAATACTAAGCACACATTTTTTTGCTTTCAAATTCATGTTACAGATATAACTCCTGCCTTCCTCCGCCCAAAAGCACTTACATACAAGAGGGGCAGGAAAAAAGTCCCTTGACAGATGCATGCCAAATATATGATAACTTGAAGATGAGACCTAAGAGTAGCGTGCCAGCCAGTTTATTTACAAACACTGCATTTCATCCTGTCTTCTACAACAATCTGATATGAGAAGCTGTAAAAAAGTTCACTAAGTGTTCACTGAAGCATTTTTCCCCAGGTAAAAGTCGTAACACCTGCAACTACCGTAAAGGAACAATTCTCCAAAATTGGGTTCTGATTTTTTTTTTCCTCTCTACACTCCCAAAGCAATCACAGATAAATCCATCTGGCAGTTGAATGAGACCAGGGGAATTTATAATTCCAAGGCAAGTGAAGCAGTAACCAAACTTCGATGATCTTTGTCTCCCATTTTGCTGGGAGACACTGCTTCCCACTGTTCCCACTGCTTATTGGGTAGGGAAAAAAAGGTAAGGAGAGAAAGGGAACAGAAAGAGATAGGTTGAGAAGAAGCCCTCCAGCTGCATTAGAATTAGATGCTGTTGTTGTACGTCTACCAGTACAAAGCGCCCAAATCAGAACAGATTATCAGTAGCGTTGGGTGTAGTTACCCTAACCTGAGTATCCTTTTTTTCTCTGCTATTTTTGATTTTTCTAGCAGACCATCAGAAACACAGGAACTGACCCACACAGCCAGCTGCTCACAGCTGAATGCAGCACCCAGAGGGAGAGGCTCAGGTCAGCAAACAGGGGCAACACCTGCTGCTCCCAGCAGAGACCTCTGCAAGCTCCAAAACCTTCTCTTTCAGTATCACAACCCGTGAAACCAGTAGCTACCCAAGTTCTGAACAACAAAGCCGCGTCTTATTTTTAGCACAAAAACCTTCACAAGAAGCTGATGACCTAAACCAGACAACCTGGCTTCAAGAACAAAAGCACTTAAAAGTTTTGTGAACAGTCTATCAACCCTTCTTGCAGTGGAAGTGTTTAGAAACAATTACAGCAATGCACCAACACAATAACGACTCAAGGAAAAACAAGCATCACAAATGCCTAACTTCACAAAAACTACTTTTATTATACTCTCATTTCCACTTCGTTTTCAAACTACAGCTATATACTAAACACCCACACACATTTATATGATAAATTTAAGGCATAAAAAATTTGTAACTCATTCCTACCTAACAAAGGAAAAGAAAACTTCATATTTCACACACAAACGGCTTTTGTTTTCATTGTTATTTTGTTTTTTGTTTGGATTTTTTTTTTTTTTTAAACACATGCCTCAGAGTAGGCAAACACCTATGGGAATGTATGGAGGAGTGTGTTTAAACTTGGAAGAGTTGCAGAGACCTCGGCAGTGAAACAAATCATATCACTTGCAAGCCATAAAAGCACAAACTTGTTTAGAAGACTGATCCATGAAGTTTCATTTGAAGTTTCATTTTGAAACATCATGACATTGATCCAGCCTGGAACACTAAGTGCAGGTGAGAATGATTAATAATGGAGCAGAAAGACTCCTTATGGTCCCGTAAAGACTGAACTCATTAAGAACTACCTGAGACTGGATGCAGTCATGGCATGCTAGTGAGTCTGTGGGCCGTTGCTTGACCCTAGGAAGGAAATCATACTCTCAGGAATGAAAGTTTCCATGAAATGTCTGCTGAAAAATTATTCTCTAACAGTTCGGCTTACTGTCCAATGACACAGTCTGATGAGCTTTAATAATTGGTCTCTTCCCCAGAAAAAATCCAGGGGATTAAAAAAAAAAAATCTAATATCTGTAATACACTGAATATTAGCATGCTAGAAGAAAGTATTAGAAAAAAATCCCACCTGTGCTCCCTCCTACGTTCGACCTTTTCATAAAAAGATACACTCAAGTTACCTGAAAGAAGAGTGGGGAGATTAAGAACATAAACTCTCCACACATTCTATAAATGACCTCCATTTGTTTTTGCTCTGTTATATTTTCAAAGCAAGTGCCAAGTTCAATATTTACTTCGACAGAGCTTGCATGTGAAACAACATCTCCCATACGTCAGACTTTACTTGCACAGCAGACCAGGATTAATGCAACCTAGATGACCACGTCAAGGAGGACAAGACCGTCCAGAAAGAATAGCGCAGTCCAGTATTGTTGAAAAATAATCATTACAACTCAGCATGGATAAGGCAAAAGACTTCACAGCTAAACACAGCAACACTGAACCGCAAACAGCTTTGAGGGCAGACAATAGCACTCGTAAATTCTACCGCACAGCAAGATTACTCAGATTTTACGTGTAAACAAACAATTCGATAAAATACATGTGTTGGGGCAGGTACAGAATAAGGATTGGCAAGGCAACAACAACAAAAAAATTAAACTGATGTCCATGACTGATGCAAGTAGGATCATCAGTATGTTTAAATGTAGGATTTTCACCATGCAGAAGCAAAGCAACAAATACTGTTTTGAACAACGAATTAAACATAGAGCAAATTCACAGAAGAAGCAGCCACAAATGTTTAGAAGTTTGTCTCTGAATTAAATGAATGTTTCTCAGTTGGATGTGTACCATCCCCCTAAAGATCCCTCTATCATCTGACTCATCATTCCTTTTCCCACACTACAATGATTGACTGCCAGCATACTGAAACACTAATAGATGCTAATTCTTAGTAACAGCATTTCTCACTATCTACATGTCCTTTTACGCTATCTACATTTCCCTTTATTGTGGGTCGTAAAACTAATAGCAATATTTCTTATTATTTCACTGGCAACATTCTGTGTATCAGACACCTTTTGCCAATCTAAATTATACTTCCCAAGACAAAAGTATGTGGGGAAGATGAAGCATGTAGCAAAGCCTACATGGCATTATCATCCAGACAAAGCACATTAAATAAAAACAAGTGGCTAATGTCTCTATCCACTTCCTGCAACTCTTAACTTTTTAGAAGTTAGTTTAAAATTTCCTGTTTTAAACCTTCTCCTGCCACCAACTACATAGGTTTCCACAACATAAAGGAACCTGTAAAGTTTTTTGTGGAATACAAAGAACAGAACGCAGCTCTTCCTCACAGGTTCCCAGATCTACACAATGAGTATCTCATAAACATGCTTTTAGTCAGCGAGGTCTGTAATGCTCATGATTTACACATTCCGATTTTACAGCAATGTCTCATTTGACGTTTGCATATGGCTCCTTATGGTATCTGTAGTGTCTTAGTACTCATCTAGAAAGTTCCTCACCCTCTTCTTCCCCTTTTATCCTCTTCTGTCACCCTTTCCCAGGTGGATAACAGACTGTTTTCTCCTCAGTTTTGCTTCTTAATATCATAGTTGTATCATCTTATTACCGTCAAAAATCAATCACTCTATTATGCCTAAAGTCATGTGGCAGAAAAGGTCACAGGGCATCCGAAAAACAAATACTTTATTAATAACCAAAATAAATACACTTGAATTCTTACCATCAATTGGAAGTCTGGCCTTTTGACTTTTTGGCTTTAAAATCCTATGCTTTTAATGCAACCACTTTATTCTCTGGACACAATAAGCAAGCAAATTCTTAAGATCAGTAATCAATAGAAGCCAAATACAGCCCCCTCAGTAGGCAGAGAAGCTTTAGCATTTTCCCAGTAAGATGTAATTACTGTAAAAAAACAAAACAAAACTGGTGGCATACAGAGTTCTTCAAGTATGATACATGGTATGGTTTCCTGAGAGCACTGATATCAATCAGTCACCCCACTCCATTATTATAAGACTTTCAGGTAATGACACAATTAAAAATGTCTAGTAATATTTAAATAATGCAAATAACTCCTCTTCAAAGACAAACTGTCTACAGCTGCCCGTATCAGGAAATTTTCAGACAAAATGTAAAACTCTGCCTCTGAGCAGCCATAAAAGCTTCAGTGATGGCTAACACAATTGATTTAAACATTACTATATTAACAAGCCACTATTGTACTACACCATATTAGCTAGTGATAAATTTTGTGCCATTATGCCAAGAGAGAGACATGATAGCAT
This sequence comes from Chauna torquata, assembly GCA_013399475.1. NCBI lineage: Eukaryota > Metazoa > Chordata > Aves > Anseriformes > Anhimidae > Chauna > Chauna torquata. The sequence goes on from VXAL01004274.1 coordinate 75,502, forward strand.
GTGCTTACTCACCCTTACAAGGCTGGGAGCAATACATGAGCAAGGTATCTTGACATTCTTGAGGCACTTTTCATGAGACATGAAGTTGCAAACTGTAGAAAACAAAAAAGAACTGTGAGCAAGTCTTTTACAAAGAAGGGAATTTTTTTGATGGAAAAAAAACAAACAAGAAAACAAACAAAAAATCACACATAGTAAAATACGGTTGGGTACACATCTGTTCATCACATTTGTTCTCCGCTAGATATGAGTATGTACACGACTGTCATATGTCTTGCAATGCATGAACTCCAACTAGTTTTGTTACCAAGAAGTTGGTGATAGAAAATGAAGGAAGAGAGCTTATCTGAATGCATTACAGGCCAACAGCAAGTCATTGTCTCCCTCCCTCCCTCTCTCCCTCTCTCCATAAGTACTAAAACGAGCTCTTCATTTTCAGAAGAGACTTTAAGCAGCCTACGGTCCAAAACAGCCCTTTGATGTAGCCAGACTAGACAAACATGTTTGAAAGTGAATTCTTCTAAAAGCTACTGCATGTGACAGGAATAAATGGGAGGAAACGCAGTGTTCACAAACACTGAGCGTAATGTATGGAGACAAAATTAAAAGTCACCAGTTACATGCAGCTTTGAAAGTCAAGAGCAACTAATTATTATTATTATTTACTGTGGTAGCAACAGGTTTAGAATTTCACCCAAGCTTTACTAAACACACTTTAGACCAAGACAGCATTTGAAAAATCATTTCTCATGGGGATGATCTTTTCCACAGCTCTGTACCATGGATTTACATGCTGTTAGGCCATGCAAAGGAAACAAGGGATTCTTTATTTCATTCTGATGACCTCACACTGACTGAGAACTAATAAGCCATGCAGGTATGGCTTTACAGTCCTCCACCTTTCAGAATTACTCTCTTCCAGTTCAAGCACGAAGCCTTAAACATACAAACTCAGGCCTCCATCTCTCACGTGGAAGCTCCTTTCCAGTGCTTCTGGCAGAAGACCACTTGTGAGTCGCAGGGACCACAGCGCAGGAAGTCTTCACATGTCCCTGCTTTTCAGAAGCACGCTGCACCACTTCCTAGCTTTCATGAGCAACTGCAGAAAACCCCACCCGCCTCAGGCTTCCCATCTGCAGCCCATGCGCTGCGGTTACATTGCTGCTACTGATAGTACGTGCTCATGCCATCAAAAGCAGACCATTTTCTTCTCCTTCCCCTTCTCCAGCTCATTTACTTCTGATTTCACAACAGGGCCTCTCTCACACCAATACAACAATTTAAATGTAGGTCCACTTCTTTATATGGTTTACTGCTAGTCCATGGAAAGTACCCTTTCCTTTTGGTGGCGTAAAAAGAAGGATGACCCCTTTCACATAAGTGCTCATTTTAATGTGTGCAGTAGGCTAACATTTGCTTTTCATTAGTCTGCAAGTCAGGAAAAAAAACACACTGCAAGTCATTGCTGCGTTATTCATCACCCATGGTTGAACACACAGTGACCACTGCAAAAATGAAAGACAAAGTGGGAACAGAGGAGATTCAAAACCTTCTGTTCGGTGCTATGAGGTGTTTTACGCATATCTTTATGGTTGATAGTATTCCTGACCCAATGAGGCAAATAAAGAGCAGAAACAGCCAACAAAGGGATGATAAAGAAGATTCTCAGAGCTGAAAATGCAGATATCCAACACATTTAAATATTGTCACATGAAGGAGCATACAGCGCAGATGAAACCAAGAAGAACACAGTAATTGTCCAGGCAGACAAAAGATGCATCTCCTGCTCCAAAAAACAGGTCAGACCCTAGAAAGAACAGTGAATTTTTATCACATTTAGATATAGTATCACAACATGGATGTAGACGGGTGAAACCTAGCCTCTCCTCAGGTCTCCACAACATTTCTGCTCAGGCTTGTAGGAGGGTCAACTGATTGCTGTGTGAACTGGTCTGCAGAGGCTGCAGCAGAAAAGCTAGCTGCCTGTTACCAGCTAGTCGGGATTTCACCACATACACCACCAGCAGAAAATATTTGCCCCAAACACTTGCTTAGAAAGCCTCTTCACTGTTTCACAGGTGGTGCCTGAATCTTAGCTGAACCTGACTGGGTGAGGTTGACTGGCTTCTGCAGGCAGGAGTGTGCTGACAAAGGTTCCTAAGTCCCCAGCCCACAGAAGGTGACAATATGAAGCTTCAAACAGGCTGCTGTCAAGAGCTTCATAAAGGGGTGAGTCCTGGTCAAGGAGAATACTTCAGTGACTAAAGAAATTCAGTACAATGGCAGTGTTCTCCCTCATTTTCCTGGTTCAGAAGAGGTCAGACTACAAAGGGAAGAAGAGAGCAATACACTGTAGATTGCTCCCAGAAATTTTATGATCTGGAAGAAGCAGCAGTCAACAGAAGTTTGCAAGACTCTCCATGTGGCTACCATTTTAATTTTAAGTGCACTCAATAAACAAGTTAACCAAGCCCTACAGAAACATCTCAGGGAATTCATGGAAGAATGCTCTGAATCAGCCAACAGAAGTAAGCGTCCTCCCATGGGTATGGACCTTCAGAGATGTTCTCCATTATTCAGATAACCCAAATCACTACACTGCACTACTCAATTTTCTCATTTTGGTGACAATCCTAAATCTGTGTCAGTACTGCTGGAGAGCCAACACAATTAAACCTGGAAATTCTGACAGCCAGGAGAGCTTTGGTACTTTTAAGGGGTAATCTTTGACAGGAAAATCAGGCTAGAAGACACAGTGTGAAGTTTCAAAAGAAAATTTTAGGAAAAAACATTTAAAAGGAAAGGAAAGGGCAGGATGTTCTACATAAAGGAAGATTTCTTTGTGCGTTTAAACCCAGTAACAAGCTACCATTTGACACATCATCTATCAATTGTCTAAGTCAAAAGAAAGCAATTTCAATTGCAACTTTCAGATACTATATATAAAACTGGTGGTTTCAGTCAAGCTGGAAAGGCTGCCATGTTCAGTGCATCCTTTAGCTAACATTTTAAGCATAACCAAAAGCACCTACAGCATGGATGAAGAGAGAGACAAGCACTTTGGCTGTATTTGAAGAAAACAGTGTCTGCAACCTTCAAACTGAGCATCCAATATGAGGCACCTATATCCATCTTTAAGCTGCATAAAACTAATCAACATTGAGGAAAAACGAACGACACGATTTCAAGGGATGCTGCAAGGTTGGAGGCTTCATATGGTCTCTCAGGGCACCCAACTATAGATTCAAGTGTACAGCAGCAATCACATTTGACAACTTGCCCTTGTTCCTCTGCTCCCCTCTGCCAGCAAATGGTGACTCCAACCATATGAAAAACTAGATGTTCTCAATGCACAGCAAGAAGCCAGGTGGCCAGCAGGCACCACAGAAAAAGGCAAAGTGTCTGTAAGGCAATGACCCATGAACATACAGCTTTCCAACATACATTTGCAAGGAAACAGAACACATTTCTCCCCAGCCCTCCCTAGGATGGCAGGAGACAAGAGCTGGGCACTGCCATGTAACGTGTAACATGAGCTGTGTAACGCTGGCAAAGCAAAGGCTATTGAAATGCTCCAAAATACCACACTTTGTCATACAGCCTTTCTTCTCCCTGTCCTCTAGAGAGAGTTCAAGGCAGCTTCCAAAAGTGAGATGAGGAAGAAGGTGGATTACAGACCACAGCACTGTATCGATGTCCAATGAAAATGAGGGCTGGGTGAGAATCACTTAATGCCAAATTTAACACACAATCTTTCCCCACCTTCGAACAGACCACAGTCTTGAGCTGAATCCTAGCAGGTTTTGAAAATTTCTTTTGTTTCCTCCTTGAGGAGATGTTCAGCATAATTCCAAGTTCTGCTTTTTTTTAAAGTAAAATTTATAAATGTATAAATAATGAACTTACTATAGTCTTTCTATATTTTAACAATTTTATTTATAAATCTAATTTTACATTTGCTAAATACAAAAGCGCTTAGCAGTTGTAACTCTAAAAGAGCAGTTGTAACTGCTCTCCAAGGAGGATCAAGGAAAGTCAAAACAAAGACCAAAATGGACTTGCTCCTCTCCTGAAAACGTGATAAATTTAACACAAGACTTGCTCTGCACCTACTCACATGCATGTTCGTAACCCAAGAGCATTCCTCTCATTTCAGCAGGCACATCGTTTGAGCTTAACAAAAGCACCTCCAAAGTAAACTGCAATTCCTCCTCCAAACACACCCTCCAATGCTTTCCTAGCGCAGGGCTTACCTAAACGTTTCCCAGACTGCAGTCTGGACCCATCCTGACAGTCCCCTCCTGCCCTCTGCCTCCGGTCCTTACGCCCCAAACTCATGTGCACCGGTATCACACGCAGCAATCACACTCTCTCCTCCTTCCAGCAACCCCCTCTTGCTGTCTGTGCTGAAGGCTGGTGTGACCCCTGGGTTTTGCAGGACGCGGTCCGGCACTAGCGTGGGATCATCACCCTTCTTGTTGCACACAGCGGGTCATGCTGGGGACTGTCACAGAGAGAGCTCATGCACCTGAAGCTGGCGGCGAGATCCCGCAGCAGGGAGCTCTCTCAGTGCACGCCCTGAATGCACAGGAGACCCACAGAAAACTCCAGTAATTCCCAAGAAACACCACGACATCTTGGCCAACTGCCTGTCACAGGGCCAGCACGGGGAAAATTTCATCTCCCATCATGAAGTGACGACAACACAACTCCTCAATATTGGCTGGGTGACTTGGTAAATAACAATTTCATTTTGTTCTGCACGAGTGCCAGAACTCATGAGCTTGCACTGCGCTCACCTGCACAAATTGCAACTCTCAGCAAGTGCCTGCCAAAGTTTCTTCTAATCTTTTAACAATGGTTACAGATTACTGAATGACCCAGTTGACTAAATGGCTTATTCTTGTTTTTAAAACAAACATTAGGTCAGACGCAAATAGACTAGTAACTCAGAATTGTTTTCCCAGCTATCAGTGTACATTAAGTTTTTCATTTCTGGAAAAATTTAAGTGCAAGGCATTAAAGCACATACTCAACTCATTAATGTGAATATAAATAAAACTAAATGAAAAGCAATAATTCTTCAGGGAGTCTTGTAAAATTTAAGGCTTGGAAGAAATCCCTGTCTCAGAGGGTTTACAGAACAGGATTGCCTGACATACAGCACAAATGAAAACCCTGCATTTCTCTGCAAAAATCCTAAAAAGTTACACAGATAGCTCTCACATGTAATCTAAGATCTGCTTTATAACATACCATGTGTTTGGGTGGGGCAGGGGTGGAGTGAAGCCCTTCTGAAAGATCTAACGCTGCATGAAGCTCCTACAGCCTCGTCAGTGCCCAGCCGCTGCATTAGGACAGTGTGTGTGCACTGAGCTTACGCAGTGGCACGGAGGAGGTCTTTGTGGCTCTCCCCCATCCCTTCCCTAATAATTTCTAGCTTTCAGTTTGCCCTTTTTTGACAATTACACACTGAGCTCATGTTTCCCTAGAACTACTACTACAACTCAGACTTCACGTATTGCCTGACCTGTAAAAGCTTGCTCAAGGCTCAATAGCTTGTAAGAGTATTTTTCCTCCTTCAAGCACTCCACTTTATATTCATCAATCCCTGGCAATAAAATGGTAATTAAAATTGATTCACTGAAAATAAAGATTCTTCTGCAATCCTCAGCAGCTGCTGTCCCTTTTAAACTCTCAGCTCATTGCTGGCCTTTTAGAGAGGAGGGTGGGCAACTTGAGTAGCATACACCCTACTAAAACACCACTGCCCAGAACCGACCTGCAACCTTGTTCAAGTTCATTGCTTCCCTTTATTGCTTCTGTTTGCCACCCAAAAGCAGGCCTGCAGACAGCGTGGTTTTATTTCAGCAGTGCACACATCACAAATGCCAGCTTTCAGTTCTGGACAGGTCCTTTCGATATACACTACCCTTGGTTACATCTATCTTCTGGTAACATGTTCAGGAAAAAAAACAAAGAAAAGGCTGTGGTTACAGCAAAAAACTGACTCTGGCACTAGACCACCCTCTGGGTGGCCAGGGGAATGTCACCCACATTTTCTTGAATGCATGGAAACTGTGCAGGCTGGAGGAAAAAAAAAAAAAAATTTGCTTCTACTAGACTAAATTTTGGGCAGCTTTCATCCAACAACAGGTGCCTGCAAGTGTTACAGATGATACCTATCCAAATGTACGCCATCCTGAAAAGGTCATCTTTACAAAAGATGAAACAGTAGATGGGGAAATATGGGTGAAGTCCTCAATGAGTATCTAAAGTGCAACTTTAGAAGTACTCCTCCTACCTTGAACTGGAATATGCTGCAGTGTTTATGTGTTTTAGGCTTAAACTTTGATGTATTCATTTAAAAGACTGAGCACATTTAGAAATAGCTTCCTGTATTAGATGCAGGTTGTACAATCATGTTTTCCCCATCTCTAGCTTTACTGCACTTCCACTCTTTATCATAATACCCCACAGCCCAAGATTCTTTTTCTTCCTTCAGAGCACAATCTTCAACTTGTTATTGCATTCTATACATCAAATGAAAGTCATGCGCAACAAAATTTTTGTTTTTCCACCTAAAGAAACCCCAGCAGCTACCATCAGCAGCACTTGCTGCTAATTGAAGGCAGGCAGATGTCTGAAAAAAACCCACCACCACCGGACCTTGATGAGAGCCTGCATTGCTAGCAGAGAGACTGAAGAAGCACCTGCCTCCAGGCCGCAAACTGCACAGTGATGAGCACCAGGAATATTGGTCTGCTGCTGGAAGCTGCTGGACCAGGTGGGCTCCCTGGAAAGGCGACAGCATGGGCGTCTTCCCTCTCACGCTGCCACATGCCTGGTCCTACAGACCCGCCTTGGTGAGGCACCACAGCCGTGCAGCCTAGCAGCAATCTTGTGGCAGCACAAAGGATATGCTGTTCCGTTTCAAGCCTTCTGCTTCACAGCAAACGTTTTCAATGCAGCAGTTCTACATAAAGAATGATTGCTTATGTCATTTACTCCAAAGAGGTAATTCACTCCTGCAGGGTGAATTTTTCGATTCCTTTTCAATAATTTCAGTATTTTTCCTTTTCATTAACTCCAATAGAGAGCATTAACATTAAGAGTAGAGCAGGCTTTCAGACAAAGTACATCTAAGACAGCCTGAAGAGTTAAGGTCACTCTCATATGCTGTAAATCAGCGTGACTCCCCGAAGCTCACTAAAGCACAACAATTTACAGAAGCTGAGATTCTTTTCCTTCAAGTAAATACACTAGATTATAAATTAGAGCATATAACATACATCTCGTTTTTATCATGACGAAAGAATAAATTAGGGGTAAATTATACCCTCAACTACTTTCCCAGGCTTTCTGTCAACATTACTGGTGAGAAGAGATATCCATCGGTACTTCTAGCAATGTAAATATTTCTCTTAAATAGACATAATTATTACAAGTCTTTGTTCTGCACATCAGCAACTTAAATAAGGCATCAACAATCCAGAACAAGAGGAGTACTTGAATTTGCCTATGATACATCAAGCCAACATTGCAACCTATTCTCCAACTACAGGCATTTCCTCTCCCCAAAGACAGGACTATTAAGAGTTCTTCAGAATTACAAAACATTCTCCAACTCCAGCCTGTGAACACTAAAAATTCAGTGATTAACAGAAAAATCTTCGCATTTATCAAAACAAATCACTGTGGGAATTCAGAGGTCTCACATGGTTTACTCCTGAGAAGACACCTACCCAGGAAGGAAGAGATGAGGACATTCCTGAACCCAAATGGTGACAGAAGCGTTAGGATTTAAATCCTCTTCTTCTCAGAGCTGCAAATCAAAACCCAACTGATGCAGAAAGACAGAAGAGTAGTAACAAGCCTGCCTTAGCTGACTTCAAACATTCACAAGTTAGGGGTTTAGACACTGTGTTATTTCTGTACCACATACCTACATTGTCAAAATCATTTTTGCAAAAGTATGTTCTACTTTGGACGTGAATCTCAATATGTTCTAGAGTTAATTGTAATGAAATAAGGTAGATAACACTAATTTTTACAGAAAACCAGGCAGGAAGTGACCTCAAGAGCTCAGCTAATCTTGCATTCCTGACAAGCGTCTGACAAATCTGCTCCAAAAATCCACGCAGAAGAGACAATCCACAGCCTCTGAACACAGCTCACTCACATTCTTCCAAGTCCTTGCTGTTAGGAGCCTGGTGCTTGATGTCCACGCTGAATCTCCCTTACTACAACGTATGTCCAGCATTTCTTGCCCTACATGCTACAACCACGAAGAACTAATTATTCTCGTTTCTCTTCGTAACTGTTTCTACAGCTAGGTATGTTACCAAGGCAAGGTGGTGACTATTTCAACAGCTCAGAGGGGCTTATTTTGGGCACATACTAACAGTAGAATAGAAAGCACAGCATAAAACACAAAGTGGCAAATCTTATCTAGTCTTTCAGGTGGTTATTCTTACCTCTGTCCCACCAAAAGAAAAAAGACAGTGCTCAGCAAGTTAAAAAACAGCTCTGTTTTTAAGTGCACTTGCTATCACTGCTAGAATAAAAGAAAAAAAAAAAAAAAAAGACAGCAGAAATAGGCTGCAAATGTTTATTCAGTTCAGCCACTTTCCCCAGGTTTACCCTAAAACACAGAAGGGCCCTTTGCCTTCTGGTGGATCACTAAACCAAACTATTTCAGTCCAGGACCTGGAAAGATTTCCAAAACTACACTTTTATGTGCCAGCATTTGTAGAGATGGTGTAGCTTTCACTCCAGCTCTGGAGGGTACCAAGTCTCAACACAGCAGCAGTAGTTTCTAAAGAGGCTGTTCAGGAGCAGCTGGGGAAGAAAGATAGGTCCAGAGTAGCTGAAGATGGAAGAGGTAGCTAGCTCAAATCAGTTTAATACACATGCACAAAACAGCAAGGATGTCCTGTGCAGAAGGTGTAGCTGCTGCAGTGTACTTAAGGGACGGAAGAAGGAAAGGCAACTGCCTATAGATGGACAGAGCAAAACAAATAAGAAATCTAGCAAAGCAATGGAGTAAACCAGAGCTTCAAAGCTGTTATGCAAGCCAACTCAAACAGCCTCTACTTTCCAAACAATGAATCAGTGGGACTTAAAGGGCATAAGAGCACCAAGACAACTCAGGCCAAGTCACTCTAAATCAAAACAAAGTTTTATTTTGGTCAAAATTAGGTAGGTTATTTCCTCCTCCCTCCCTGCTCTTCCAGAGTGTGTTCCTGACATGACACAGGCCAGGCTAAACTTGTCTGCCATTTAGGGGCCTTTTCACTCACTTCTGCAGTTGTCCTCAGTCCGGCAGTCAGGCTGTTTCGCTCAGCAGGACTGCCTTTGTGTTCACTGAAGAGATCCATTGATAATTAGAAGACAATAGCTTTGAGGAAATGCCCAGAAGCTAAGTAGTCATAGATGGGAGAAAGAGACATTTTTTTTTAAATCTCATTTTTTTAATGAATATAAAATAAAACACATTGTTACCAGACAGCTTATATAAACAGGAGCACTCAAGCTAATGGATGAGAGGCTATTTTCATGAGTAACTTGAATGTACCATTCTCTTTTCATAGGAAGTTTGCAGGACTAAATTTTGCATTTGTTACACAGCCTTGAGCTCCTTTTTCATTGTAACAGCTTGCCAGCACAGACACATTCAGCATTTTTGTTTAGTACTGCGACCACAGGCCAATCTGAATACTCTTGACTATTCACTGAAAGGAATGCTGGATGCAGCCGTGGACCTTGCCAGCCTATTTCCCAATTCAGCAGAAAAATGCAAAGACCTGTATGCAATATTGGTGTGGTCTCTCAGGCAAAACACAGCGCAGGATAAGTTTAGAAGTCTGTTGTGCAATGCTTACTGAATGTCATCGGTGAAGCTGTCACCAGAAGCTGTGGCCAGCCCAGAACTCTTCAAACAACGGCAAGGCAGGAATGGAAAAATCTCTGAAAGCTTTAAGAAGTCAGCCATTAAAAACACCCTTGTCTCTCACTGCAGTGAGAAGCCGCGGGCCCTTGCTTGTATTACAGTTCAATTAGACAGCATCATGGATTCCCTTCCTCTGAAAATCCAGAAGGAATCAGAAACCTCTTGAGGTTTCTCAGCATTTACTGAGCATCTTACAGATCACTCATATGTGCCAGGTCCTTTCTAGGATTCTCTTTTCTTACCAACTAACCAGCCATACCTGTCTCTGCTTTAAACAGAGCAACAAGCATATGCCCTATCTGATCAAAATGCAGTTTCCCCCTGCACAGTGGGGATTGTGTGGTATTTTACACTTCCAAAACTGTCAACGTGACAGCAAGCTCTATATATAGGTACAGATACCCAAAAGAAACGTTTTTGTAACATCTGAGCTCTGTAATTTTGAGGCAGCACATTTGAATTCCTATTCATTTGTACTTCAGAAATGCTGTTAGGAAATAACATAGCAACAAGTCAAGCGAAAACAAGACAAGCCACTGAGTAACGAAGCAGTCAAATGAATTCAATGATATACTTGAACTGTCAATCACAAAAGCACTGATTTGGTTATGGTAGGCATGCTTGCGTTGCGGCAGCCTTACAAAGCCCTTGTGCTACATCAAGGACCTCTCTCTCCCCCCTCCTCTCTCTCTCTCACAGTAAGCCGTAAATATTACAGGGTCTAACAACAAATGCTGTATTGTTTCTCCATCTTCCCTTGTACAGCAAGCCCTGAACTGAAAAATGAACTAACAGGCCTTCACCTGTCAGAAAAGCACCCTCACCATCCTCCGTCTCCTGACTTCGCCCAGAGCAGGCGTCCCAAACCCCGCTATGCAGGCAGAGACAGAGCACCTACAGCTGCACAGGCGACAAAGCCACCTACACTGTGCGTTCAGCTTCACCAGGGCTTCCAGCTCTGGGCAGTGAATAGCACCAGCACAAGCAAGCGATACCACAGTGGCAAAAGCGCCATTTCCACCTGGTCAAGAGGCTTTCCTAGGTCATAACCACAGACAGCAGAAATCCTAGACACTGTACCAGCTGCACCTATATCAAGAAGAGGGGTCCACCGTCTTCAGACAACATGCTGAGGTCCTCTCTCCCTCCACGCCATAAGATATGTCCAATAACAATACAGTCTGCCTGAGTACAGGCTTCAATGAAACAAGAAAGGTGAGTTCTGCATAGACTTTACTTTCTCCCTTTCAACACAAAGCTCGGTCAGACTCCCACTGCTGAAATAAGGTGGGCACAGAATTTGAAAGGCATGTGGTTTCAGCACAGAACAAGTCCCTGACATTATTGTTATCCTTAGGCTTTCCTCTACATTATGAACTTTTACTTCTTTAGACAGACGGCAGATGGCTAGTGCTCAACTTACACTCACATCCAGAAAGCATCAACAACTTCCCTTTTCTTGAGTATTAGGCCAAAGACAGTACTACTGCGTCCTGGGACAAGGTGCTGGCTAACTGCTGGAAACAAGAAATTTTCAAGAGGGCTGGCTACAGCACTGGGAGAGAACTTGGCAACTTACCTCCTCACAGTTTCCAAAGAACACACTCCAGAGGAAGAGGCATCCTGGTCACAATGTGGAGCTGCACAGGGAGCCTGGAGGGATGCAGTTTTTCCCCCCTCTGTCCAGTGAATTCATTTTTCCACTGCGTGGCTCTAAAACAGGAATTGACACCCACGGTACAATACCAACAGGCCACCGGGATGGCTGCAACTCTCAGCCCAACGAAGAGAAACCACAGCCTCCCAATCTTAGGCTCAGAAATCAGCTCTGAACCACAGAAACCTGCCTATCTGCGGGCAAACAAGTAAACACTCCAGTAGCTCTTTCACACAGGCTAGAGGATGAAGGCTGCCCATACAAACCAGATGCCAGCCCATCAGATGGAGCCCTGGCTTTTTGCCACCTCTTCCAGACTGCAGCCTTTATGTAGCTAGAAAGGGTCGATCCAGTTTGGGGTCTGACAGAAGAACGAACATACTGCACCTGCAGCAAAGTAATATCATTCTTTCCACTGCTTATAGCACTAAGGTCATGGAAAACCACAATCCTCCACGCTACCAACAAGATTCACCCAACCAATTCAATCTAGATTATTCATCATTCAAATGGAGTAGGTACCTTCTCTGAGAACTGCTGGAATAACTGTTTTTCCAAAAATGGCGTGGCTTTTTCCCCCTCTGCCTTCCCAGAGTAAATACACTTTGGAGTTCAAACAAACCTGCAAAGGCCTTGAGCCCAGTGTGGTGCTGTGGACACCACACTCAACACTGACAGCATGTCCTGGTCCTACCGTCAACATCTGCCAGAATCCCTCAGAAATCCTGTACCTTCGGGGAAGGGGTGTAGCTCCTAATGCCCTTGGAAGGCAGAGTAGAGGTCTTTCAATGACACCCAGGTCAAAACTTCAGCAAGATGCCACAGGGGTAAGGAAAAAATCAAGTATCACCTGCCACTACAGACAACCCTCTGAAAAGCAGTTAAATATTGTTCTCTTCCCTTGGCTTTGCCTAAAGCTGGAGCCTCTTTCGTCTTCTACAGGTTGCCCACACCACAGACAGAACTACGGATAAAAAAAATGGGGGCTACAGAAGAGAAATGCCAGCTCTGCAGCACCTGTAACCAAAGTGGGAAGGCAGTGGCAGAGAAATGTGTAACGGTTCAGAGCAGGAGAGCAATGAGGAAGACCCAGCCAGTCTGTAGGACGTGCACACCAGCGTCATGAATACTAAAGACATGGTGCTTAACACCCTGCAGTAGTTGTCCTACTTCTCCAATTTACTGCTTTCTGGGTGATGCTTTACAAAGGGAAACTTTGTCAATTGTTTACCATCCTTCTCCAGCTGACTCACAGTTGCTGGTCAAAACAAAGAGCTATAGCTTACAGTATTCAGAACAAAACAGCACAACACCAACCACAAGGCAGTACTACCCCAGCCCTCAGTTTTAATGAAACTCCACTAAAATTATTTGACATTCACTGTAAGCATCCTCCTAACTTAATCTTCATCATGCTTGGGGAACCAAAGTAAGTATTGTTAGTTTCCAGCCCTCATACACAGTGCATACTTCCCTGCATCACTTTCACTGGTTGCCCAGTAGCATAGCAAAAAACTTCACGCACCACAGTGTCAACGTCACATGTCAGTAACTAGTTTCTGAAAACCCAGGTGGACAGCACAGATAAACCAGTCCTGTTAATGCTTCTGCAGTTTTAGACACATTCAAGCCAAAACGTCTCCCCACTTACAAAGGAGAATTAACAGTATCATATCTTCAGGTTTTAAAAGAAGAATTTGAGTTAAATAAGCAGGGCAGATCCTAACAGATTTTAAGGCATGGTTGGACTTCATACACCATGATGGAATTCAGCAGAAAACTATGGTGTTAAACGTTCTGAACGTAACAGCATGCAGAAAGGTCTTCATGCAGTCCTGTGGCCACAGGGTGCACTGCTAGGGGCACAGGCGTACAGTGCACGTGCATCGCATGCACACAGAGCCTAAATGAGTTTGCTCAGTACGCTAGGGGGGGAAAAAAAGCAAGATTTGCCTCCAGAACACACTTAAGTCTTTGAATGCAGCAAGGAAAGAAAGGCAGCATTTTCCGTAAAACAAACCTCCTCCAGTCGCTGACATAACCAGCATGCAGGAGGCGCAGTTCCTTTCACCGTGCCTCTTTGAAAATGAACAAAAAACATAAAAATGCAATAAAAAAAAAGTGAAGAGACTAGAATAAAAACCACTGCTAATCTTAACTACAATAGCACCCACCTACCTCCACTGCACAGTATTTAAAAGAGGTATTACTTAAAAGGTATTTTAAAAGAAATATCAAGTGCAGCTTAAAAAACGTAGGCCAAATTCTTAACATTTGTAACCCAATGTAAGTGTTCTTACGCTTTTAACACGGGTAATTTCAACATTATGTAGCGCATCTCAACACTTCATATCACCACAAAACACAACAAAACAAGGGAAGAAAGAAAGAACAGTTGCCACGGCAACCCCTACCTCTCATTCCTATAGGTCTCCATTTCCAAAGTGCATCACAGACAGAACCATGCAAAACTACGGGATTCTAGTGAAAAACAGAGCTAGAAACAAGAGTTAAAAAAAAAAAAAAATCCAAAGAAACAGGCTCCTGTGCCAGCTGGATAAGTACACTCGATATTTTCTTTAACGTGATTGTTATGAGGGTATTGACATGGTCCGGAAAGTAAAGGTAAATGGTTCATAGAAGGCAGACCAGAGGAAGAAAATAAAGTACTGACAAGGCACTATTTATAGAAAGGCTCCCAAACTGAACATGTTAATCTTTGTGCCACTTTTTTTTTTTTATATGTGCCACCATTCCTAACTTTGTTACAAATTCCAAATATTTTAAAAAGATTCCTGTGAAGAAAGAGTGGGGATTTCAACTCTGCTACATAGGCTTGAGTCACTGACGAGACCCAGGACTATACTTATCTTGAACTTAAGGAATAGTCTCCTTCACATGAATAAGTTTATATATAATTCATGGAAGCTGAACATTAACATCTAACCAGAGAACAGAAGCCTGCAATGTCAAATGTTATATACACCACCTGTGATTACACCAGACCTTTCAAAGTGCAATAGCTCAGTTCACAAACCAATACAGTCCGGAATCTACCCGTAAGAAATTAGAAGTCATTCCTAAAGAGGGGCCAAATGATCTCAAGATTTTGTTTATTCCGTGTTTTTATTGTGTGTAGGTCTTTTTTGTGTTGTGTTGTTTGTTTTTCTCCTTCTCTCCACTGGATCAGACTTTGCAGGGCAAGTTCTTGTGCACAGTGTGGCACTAGCTCTTAATTTATTATGTAACATAATCAGCTACTAATTTCTACATATGAATTATCAAAGTATGCTGGAAGGTTTTTAAGGCTTCCCGTTAGACTTATTTAGTATAAAAAAGTTACATTTCTGCAAAAGTACCAAATAAGTATAACGCATCTCCATTATCTTTCCAGACTTTGGGGAGGGAAGAGAAGGAGGAGTTATTTTTAAAATAATCTACTTGCTCCTACTGAAGAATAATGCTTGAATGAAAAATACAGTAGTGTCAAGAAATCTCAAGGCACTCAACAAAAGAGGAGCTATTCTGAAGAGAAGGGAAGATAAGTGGGATAGAATAAAGGAGGTCAGAACCAGTGGACATGAGGATACTTAACTGTTTTGAAGGGTATTTTTAACATTACAGTGTTATTACCTGCTACTTCAGCCTTTTTCTGACCAAGGATTTTGGCTAGGGAGGTCTGATGGGCCCAGCTGCTACTGGAAATATGAAGCACTGCTTAACTTCTTTTCATCAGCATTAAAAAGAGAAACTGCAGTTATGTCAGTCAATGGCACAGAATGGCACTGAAACCAAACCAGAAATTGCTTCATTTTGTTTTGTTCACACAGGAAAGACCTCTCCACGCAAGAGAAAAAACAACAGCAACGACAACAACAAAAGAAAACCATAAAAGGAATAGATGCTAAGTTTCCATTGAAAAGTTGTCTTCTCAAAACTTACAGCTTTTTTTTTACAGCTATCTGTGCAGCTTACATTAAAAACAAAGCCCGTCTCCCCTGTGATGGCACAAACAGCATCTTCGCTCCCTGTTCCTCACACACCATATTCAATATTTCACTTTTTTGGCACATTATCTCTTTTCTTTCATACGTCCTCATTTTGGGTCACTTGCCTGGTTTCTCACTCAGCATCTTGTACTATTTGTACAGTTAAGTCTCTCCACCATCCAGACATTAAACATAATTGCAAGTGCCATTTCCTCAAGTTGTAACTCCAACCCCTTCTAGGATGAAGTGCTGTAATTACTTTTTTGAAGGGTTGCCGTTGACACCAATGACAGCTCTCCAGGAGTGGATTCAGACTTGCTGCACACAACTCACATGCATACAAGTCAGGCACAACTGTTCCCGTATGGTACTATGCCACCACTACATGCCATGGCCTCTGTTGCCACCCAGAATTTCTGCATCAACTTGCAGAAGCATCTTGAGCTTTAAATTCCCTAAATATTTGTGAATATCCAAGGAGTTTGAAATCCCCTTTTTCCAGTCCTCCATATCAACACTGTTTTGAGAAGAGGTTAAGATGAAAAAGTTATGTTCTAGGTCTTGCTTCTCAACCCACATCTTTGTTTCACATGTAAAGGCTACTTTTGATAGCATATACAGTCCAGGAGTGCTGGCCCTAATCAGTTTCCCCTGTAAATTTGTATTTGTGATGATTTACACTTACTGTAGCATCTTAAGCAAGCTCCAAAGAAAATCTTTCAACTCTCAAAAGGCATTTTTTTATCCTGAAAGAGAGAATACCCACAGTCTCAGATAGGACTAGAATCATTGAATAGTTTGGGTTGGAAGGGACCTTAAAGATCACCTAGTTCCAACCCCCTGCCATGGGCAGGGATGCCACCCACTAGATCAGGTTGCTCAAGGTCCCTTCCAACCTGGCCTTGAACACCACCAGGGATGGGGCATCCACAGCTTCTCTGGGCAACCTGTTCCAGTGCCTCGCCACCCTCTGAGTGAAGAACTTCTTCCTAACATCCAACATAAATCTTCCCTCGTTTAGTTTAAAACTGTTCCCCCTTGCCCTATCACTACATGCCCTTGTAAAAACTCCCTCTCCAGCTTTCCTGTAGGCCCCTTTAGGTACCAGAAGGCCACTCTAAGGTCTCCCCAGAGCCTTCTCTTCTCCAGCCTGAACAACCCCAACTCTCTCAGCCTGTCTTCACAGGAGATGTGCTCCAGCCCTCTCATCATCCTCATGGCCCTCCGCTGGACTTGCTCCAACAGGCCCATGTCTTTCCTGTGCTGGGAGCCCCAGAGCTGAATGCAGCGCTCAAGGTGGAGCCTCATGAAACCAGAGTAGAGGGGGACAATCACCTTGTTCAATTTGCTGGCCACACTTCTTTTGATGTATCCCAGAATACAGTCGGCCTTCTGGGCTGTAAGCACACATTGCTGGCTCCTGTTGAGCTTCTCATCAACCAGCACCCCTAAGTGCTTCTCCTCAGGGCTACTCTCAATCCATTCTCTGCCCAGCCTGTATTTGTGCTTGGGATTGCCCCGAACTGGTGCACGACCTTGCACTTGGCCTTGCTGAACTTCATGAGGTTCACACAGGCCCACCTCTCAATATCCCTCTGGATGGCATCCCTTCCCTCCAGCATTTCAACCACACCACACTGCTTCGTGTCATCATCAAACGTGCTGAGGGTGCACTCAATCCCACCAAGCCTTTTCACTCTATATCCAGACCCTTCCCTCATGCAATCTTCACACTTACAGGAATCTTAGCAATTTCCTTGTATTCTTCTCCCTTGTTTTGAAGCTCCCAGCCACACAATGATTTCAGCACTGATGAAGTATTTTCCTTCAAAACACTTAAGGAACTGGTTAGTAGAGTATTCCTACGCTCACTGGTTAACAAGGTATACCAGTCCTTATCTCCACGCGCTACAGAGAAAGTACTGCAGAAAAAGGACAGTGCCATTTCCTGAATTACATCGTGACAAACCAAGGCATTAAAACATGACACATTCTGCTGAGTCAAAAACGCAAAGAGGAACAGAGATTTTTTTGCTACTTATTCTTGCACTTAAACTGGAAGTCCTGTTTCCTTACCACTGTAATCCAATACTACCCAACAGAACAACATACTGCTCCTAGTTTAATACCACAAGTTCAAATAATTCAGTTTCTCCCAAGCACCTCTCTTTAGCAAAGTATTCAGAATGCCTCCATCAATCCTCTGTATGTAAAATCTCCAGGGACTGATTCAATTGTGGTCAACTTGAGTCATATTTTTTTCTCATTTTGAGTTCCTTTAGATCTTAAATGATGTTGGTTTTGCATAGCAAATGGCATGAAATTTATATTATACAGGTGGTATTTAAAAATAAGCCAAGCAGGTAAGCAAAGTCACCACACTGTATTTATAATCCTAATCCTGCTTCCAAGTAAATCACTCAGACTCAATTTTAAATGAGGAAAAAGCAAAAAAATATATATATATAAACATTTTCTTTTATACATGTATTCATATACATGTCAATAGACATATATGAATACATATATATGTATATATGCAAACACACACCCACATTCTTCTAGATTCAAGAGAATAAAAATATTTAAATTAAAACAGGAAGTGAAATTAGGGGTTGACTGTACTCTACTAAGTAACAGACTCGATGGGACTTCCACAAGTGAGACGTCAGTGGGCAACAATACGTTTTAAAGGGAAGAATACTGTAGGCACACTTAAGAAAAAAAAAATATATATATACATATATGCTTCCAGCAAGTTCCTTATCACGTTGTGACAATGCAAAGATCAAGCTTTGCTCTTTGCTTGGGTGTGTTTCCTAACAGCCTTTTCTCACTACTAAACGTCACCATTACGCAAAAAGACTGGAAAAAAAAATGAACAAGAGGTGATCAGAAGACATTATTTTATCATTTAGAAGGTCTACATGCCAGACACACATCCTGTTCTTTCCTCATTGCAGCTGAGTCAAAGTAAATACACAAAGGTAACTTACTCATCCGGTTTCAACAGGTGTTGCAAAAGCAGTGTCTACAAAAGGATTTACCTGAGCAGACAGAGACTTTGAGCCAGCTCAGGGTGGACCTCATGGGCAACAAGTGGCACAGAAGGACGACAATTTGAAGTGATGAAATGCAGCATTAGAAACAACTTTGGGAGACATGTAACTTAACCAAAAAGCAAAGGTCATCTGGGGACAATGTGAGTCAAAAATAAGTCAGGGAAAAAGCTGCCACCTGAGAAAAGAGCTCCAAAATCAGGAAAAGAACCAGGTTTCTAATGGAATAGTAAGCAAAAAAACAACATTGTAGATGAGTTATGAAGTGTACGCAATCAAAGAGCAGAAAACAGACAAGCCATAAAGAGCTCCTGCAAAAGGGCGCTCACTGAAAACGATGCAGACAATTCCTTATCCTTGGACTTGGAATTCAGAACAAGAGCAGGGTGAGGGAAGCAACACCAGAAACATCTGTTACAAGCTTTCAAGAGGAGAATAAAAACTAAGAATGCTGCATGTCATCCTCCATTGGACTATAAGTGTGAGACCTCACCTCAAGATCAGCACCTGTGCTTAGGTTAGTAAACGCCTATTACGCATAACATGTCCCTTGTTGTAAGGCAATTTCCAATGCAAAATGATTGCTTAATAGGGTTATTTCATGTAGGAAACCCCAGGACACTACTCCTAATGCTACCACAGGTTATCTTAGAAAAACACTGACATAAAAGTAAAATAACTACTAAAAAAAAATGTGCTGATGACTAAACATGAAGGATCACAGAGTAGTCACACACAGAGATGCGCGTCACTGGGGGAGATGTGCTACATTCCACTTTAATACAAACTCCTACATCTAGAAACAGGGAATGCACATCACCTCTAGAGAAAGGGAAGGTGTTACCTCAATGCACTGACTCCCAGAAAGAAACCAGACCCGACCTGGGGGGAAATATACAGCTAATGCATGCAAATACCACAGAAAGCAGGAGGAGAGGAGGGCTTTTGTAGCCACGAAGTACTGACCTAGCTTCTTTTTGAAACAGCCTACCCAAGTTTTAAAGAAAACACTGTTAAAGGACTCAAGTACAGTGCTTAGAAAATGTTTTACAGGGAAAGCCTTAAAGTTCAATGCGTTTTGTTTATCAGAAAAAAATAACTAGTCAGGCATTCATCTCCCACATAACTGCAAGAATGAATAAAAGGCTTTTTAGACCCTTAACTGCAAGAACTATGGTCCGTGGGAAACTCACCAGAAGAAGACTGAAAAGTCTTTTTGTGAGAGGAAAGGATTCAGAGGGAATAAGCCTAGAAGATGGCTGAGGAACACCTGAACACTTTAAAACTAATCAGTACTATATGAAAGACCATTTAGAAAGGAAACCTGCAGAGATCAAGCTGCAGCCCCCAGCCACTCTGCAACGTGATGGATTGATGAGCACCTTCTTTATTGCCTTTGTCATTCATCACCGAGTCAGACCGAGGCAGTGACAGGGATGATATATAAATGTGCTGTGCAAAGCCTGGTATTGGATTACTGGCTTTAACACTTCCTGCAGCAAGTTGTTTCCTACCTAATTTAGTTACTGGACTCAAGTGTGGGACAACTTCATCAATACAATATAGCTTCCAGTACAGGCGCTGTGCACATCCTCAAGCAACGCTCCCTATATGTTCCTTTGCATCACTGATGATGACAATGAGATTTTTCTCTGAAGCGCTGTCAGAGGGAGAATGGGAAAAGAAGAGAAATTCTCTTCAGAACAAAATGGATTACCCTTCAAATCCAGACCAGTAAATAAGTTGCATCTTTCAGTCTGTCAGTCAATGTTCCAAGCTTTTTTCCCAAAATACATTTTAGTTTGACCAGAACTGAGCTAAGTTTCAGTCTCAGGGTTTCTTTTGGAGTTTGATTTTTCATTTGCTTTTTGTGTTTTGTTTGTTTATTTTTCGTGTTTTGTTTGTTTGTTTTCACATTCTTTGTGCTTGTTCCTTAGATGGATTCAGAGTTACATGACTCAATCTAAGTTTTAGATGCAGTCAAGTCACATCCACTCAGCAACATCTCCACCACAAACTCACAATGCATCTCAACATCAAAGTCAGTTATCGAAACACTGAAAGGCCTCACCACTGACAAGGACACATTGCAGAATAAAGAAAACAAGTACTGAAAATTCAAACTGATTGTGGAATAGAAGCAAGATTTTACTGTGGTTTTACCTCCTTGCAGCTTTTATTTTTAGTTTAAAATGCACCAAAAGCAAGCCAAGCTCATCAGAAGACAGAATAATTTGTTTTTCTTTCAAACTGCAAGCATTAAGACTTTCTGGGGAGTCTCACTGATCATTCACTTCCCTCAAAACTGAGCTAAACTAAACCAGCAGGGTCATGGATATTCCAGCTGCCTGTCGCAACAACAGAAGTAACCAGAAAGGACGAGAGTTCAACGGGATTGCTCCTCTTCCCTTTATTCCCTTCTACTGTTTCCACATCCTTGAAGAGGGAAACTGCCTGTGGGTCTAACCTGCAGCTTCATACTAAACCAGGATCAGAGTACTTACACAGCCACCCTACCTGACTCCAGACAGACAGAGAACTCCTTAAGTGCAGGAGACTCCAGTCAAAGATGTCCAGACTGTGTATCTCCAGACCACTGCAGAGATGTTGGCAGAACACCTTCATGTCCTATACCACCAAGACACAATATGGCTTGCCCATGTCTGGGACATGCATATCTGAATCACAGCAGCTTTGACTAAAAAAATCTTCTATGGCTATGTTTTTAAGTGAGAGGTTTACGATAAACACAACTCCAATTCACCATTTGCATTTTATTCTGCAAAAGCTGAAGTGTTGTCAGTCAACACTGAAACCAACTTAGGAGAAACTGGGATTTCCACACCTTGGAGTAAGTTTGGAGGTTCTGCTTAGAATACAAAGCCTGAAAGAAAAAAAAAAAAAAGAAGCCAGCAGAAAACAAGGATTCTATTTCCCGAAGGATTACTTGACTTC
Organism: Chauna torquata; assembly: GCA_013399475.1. NCBI lineage: Eukaryota > Metazoa > Chordata > Aves > Anseriformes > Anhimidae > Chauna > Chauna torquata. The sequence continues at coordinate 97,114 of VXAL01004274.1, forward strand.
ATGCTTTCATATCCAGATAAGCACCTGATCTGCTCGAATGACATCGTCCTAGTAGAAATAAGCAGAAAACATACAAAAAAGATCCTGACAGTATGTTCCAATAAATGCTCTAATAAAAGACATAAAAATAACCTAAAAATGGCTAAATAATTCTCTTTAATATGCTAACCAACTTGACTATTACTTAAAGCCCTTACATTTTATCTTTGGCTAAAATAAACCAAACTAATTTAACATTAGAAAGATTTATGGCACTAGAAGTATTTGTAGACCCCAACACATACTGATTCACAATTCTTTCTACTTTTTTTTTAATTCTTCTATGGAAAAAGAAAAAGAACTGTTAAAAGAAGTGTATTTATTGGTGGCTAAAAATAAATCCAAAACTCCAAATTGAGTATTTGCTCAAAAAAAACTTCAGCAAATTTTTTTTTTTTAAGTGTATGAAATTTGTTCCACTATGCACTAGTAATAAGAACTCAACTCCTCTTTTTTTGTATACAGACTTCATGTACTGAATATATTGAACTTACAAGATGTACACATACATTCACAGAAACCCCGTCACCTACATGCTTCTTCCTTGCCAGCCCGAGGAAATTTAAAACCCACTCAAAACTGAAATGACCAGCCTTTGGAAAGCAAGAGTAATATAAGGGAGTCATTGTTCATGTTCCAATTCAAACATCACTTATTCTTTCTCACACACACACACACACACACACACACACTTATCAGAGGAAGTGACAGCTACAAAGAGTAAAGTGGCAAGAAAAATAGGGAGTCATTTAGAACAGGTTTAAGGAAAACAAATCTGAAGAAAAAAAAGAAGAAATAAACCAGAGCTGCAAACCTGGTTGACTGAGATTATAATAAGTATGTGCACAAAGACATAACATTGTGACATCTTCAGACCCAACTGGATACTCAATCCACATGGGAAGACTAGCATCTTCCACCTAAAACATCACTTACAAAAAGACCTGTGCCGCTCCAGCACGAGAGCTGCAATTCTCTGCTGGTGTGCCTCCTTTCTATGCAAAGTTCTGACAACAGCACTGCATGCCCTGCACTGGAGAGGTGAGCCTTAATTTACAACAGAGCAATTAGATCCCAGGATGCTTTGTATGCCCTGTATGAAGAGCATCAGAGCACCCCTCCAATGTGCTTTTCAGTCTGCAATAAGACAAGGGGAGAACCACTCATCTTGGTCTACAGAGACAGAATTGTGTAAAGAATTCATTACACTTTCCTATATTTTGCTAAACAGCCATGTAACCCATGCAGGCATATGCCAGTCAGTGCTGAGTAGTTGGTAGGTTTACTGAAAAACTCCATAGACCAGATAGTTCACATACAGAAAATGTCATTTTCACAAGGCCAAAAGTGTGATTGAAATTAAAACTCAAACCCAGGCCATTTAGGCCACACAACTGCTCAAAACAATGACAGCAACGACAGACAAGCTTTTTTTTTTTTTTTCCTTCCCACCCCTTTCTTTAATTGGAGGAGTCTTATCTGCAGCTTGCTCAGTTCCATTCAAAGTCTGGAAACTTTCAGTTTTGGCCCAGACCAGTTTTGATCAAGACACATGGAGCATCAGGTGACTGAGCACCTGAAAACACAGGATTTGGAACGGAAGCAGTTGCAAAGTCACCTACAGAAAGGCCACAGAGCAGCTTCATTTTGAAGCCTGTACACAGTTCTTCGAAAGGAGTCCAAATAAAGAAGAGATCAGCTCAGCTGCTATTACACCTGTAATCCCAGTCTCTCTGGGGAGATGAAAGAGGAGATAGCTATTATCCTCCAAGCTTTTCAGTCTGCTGCAAGCAGTTCCTTCACTAAAAGCAGTGTTATTTTTGATTTTTTAAAAGCAGGTGGGTTATTTCTGATTTTTAATCAACGTGGCACTCCTAGAGATCAATCTTTTATTTCTTTCTAAAGAACAATGATCAAATTCCACTAGTTAAAGCAAATGTGACAAGGAGGTAATTATTAAACAGAACTTACTTCAAATATCATTCAAGAAAACGTATTAGCATTTGTTAAATAACCCAGAAAGAGGGATCTGCCAGGCTGTTTTAACAAGGTACTGTGATGTGCACACAGCTGTCAAAAGCAGCCACAGTCAGCACACAGCACATCAGGTACTTGTGAAATTTGTCGTTTGGCAGTAAGTTATCAGAAAAGACAAACATGACAAGGACCACAGTAGGTTAAAAACAGCACAAACAAACAAAATCAGTTCTTTGCCATAAGGAGACACTCGCGTGCTGCATGGTAGTACAGGTTTCCCCCCCCAGACACATTTTGAGCAGAGAATGTTACGGCTAACGAAGACTGCAAATATTTTTCCTCTCTCTCCCGTTACCTCTCACACACACTTGTTTAGGATGGAGGTTTCAGATGCAATATCTGAACGATGTGGCTTGGCAGCAACTCCCTAACGCGCCATCCTTAGGCTGAACCCTCAGAATTCATCCTGAAGAGCGACGAGGGAAGACAGGACGCCGGACCACCAGCTGTCAGTGCACTTCCCAAACTACGAAAACACCTCAAATTCGAGCTGGAGCCAGGCGTGTAACTGGAGGAACTCGGGGTATTTTTTAAGGCGGTATTTTGATACAAAGCGGGCCGAGCCACGAATAACGCCTATGCTGCGAGGCACCGAGCACCCCCGCGGGCACCTCCTGGTGCC
>VXAL01004274.1:100163-121531 GCA_013399475.1 Chauna torquata
CTGAGGGGGCCGCGGGGCCGACGCGCAGGGCAGGGCCTCCGAGGGGCGCCCCCGGCGAGGCGCTGACAGGGCCCCGGCGGTGTCGGCCCACCGCGGGGCCGCCTGCCTGGCCCCCGTCCTCCGGCCCGCAGCGGAGCGAGGGAAACTCCGCCCGTCTCAAAGTCGGCAGTGTGCGATTCCGCCCGTTTTCGGGAGCTTCTAGGGAGAGCTCCTCCTAGGTACGAGTTACGTACGAAGGAAGTTTCAGGTGAGCCTAGGGAAGGAGGAAGGGTATTGAAAGACGGGTCCCAGCATACGGGGTGTCACGTCTGAAGTGCTGTACGTGAGGCGCGAGCACCCCTCGGACCAGGCAGGCCCAGGTGTCCTCCTGCTGCTGCTGGTTCATTAAAACAAACGGTGAATGAATGTGGAGAAGCTGAAGCACCGAGGCAGGGAAACCTTGTTTGTGAGGAGGTCTCGTTGCCGTTCGGTTTCTAACATAAAACTGCGAAGCTTAAAAAGACTTCCAATTTCTTACCATCTCATTAAACTGGATGGTTTTGTTACCCATATCTAACACAATTTTGAAATGCGCAAAACCCAACCTAATGCTGTTTTTGGGTGAACGTGAAGGTTTGCCATAGATTTTTTTGCCTTCTACTCTCAACAGCTCAGCCTTTATGAGAAAAGATGATTACTGCCTAGCAATCGCTCTTCTCTATAACACTTCTTTTTTGTTGTTCTTCATGTTCACTTCATCTTCTTATTAATAGTTTTGGAAGCTGCACACCAGGATTTTTCCATGCCACTGGTCTCCTTCCCTGATTCTGTAATGTTTCTATTTCTTTGATTGTTATTAAATTAAACAAAGTATTGTAGCAGGAGTAGGCTGGGACAAGAAAGAAAGATACACTTTTGGATTTTGTGTGTGTACATATATTCTGTCCACATCTCCACCTGTCTGATTAGGTCCTAGATCTCAGCTTCATACTGAAGAGAGAACCTCCACTAAACTGTCTAAAACAATTTAGAAAGTAGTAGTTTAGGTTTTGATCCCTGAATCTGATTGGTTTTGGTAAAAGGTTTAATAGGCCATCCTGTTGTTGGACAAACACTGAAGTCCTTCCAAAATTTCTCAGCATCTTCTGGTTTCTACTAATCTTACTTTGCAACTCACTTCCATGTTGTTAATATGAACGTATTTATGATCAGGAACAGGAAGGATTTGACCAGTTCAAGGACAACCAGTAAGAACAAGTTGGAAAACATGGCATACCTTTTTATGGTCAGACAAGGAGTGAACAGTTACGTACAAAAATTTGAGCTATTTCTAATTGCTCCAACAAGCATGGTTTAGAAAAAAACAACTAGGATGCTACAGGGCTTTATGGAGTCCCATATATAAAAGAGGATGGGGAAGAGGGAGGCAGTGGGAAACCCTTTCCCTTGAAGATGTGTGCCTGCTGAATACAATGAATGGAACAAAGCTCATAATGACAGGTCCCATATTCCAAAAATTCAGCCTTACTTTGATCTGTGTGAAAATCATAGGGAAGACCTCTTGGAACACATTTCTGGGTACATGAAGGAGAAGAAGATGATCAGGAAGAGCTGGCATGGATTTACCAAGGGTTAGTGATGCCTGGCCAGCCTGGTTGCCTTCCAGGACAAAACAGGTAGGTTTGTGCAGGAGGGGAGAACAGCAGAACCTTGGCTTCAGCAAGGCTTATGACATGGTCTCCTGCAATATTGTTACATCCAAGCTGGAATATTATAGTCCAGATGGGTGGACAACTAGATGGGTAAAAAACTGGATGGGTAGTTAAGGTCGTAGTGGTTAATGGGTCATACTTGAACTCTACCTGGAGGCCAGTAACAGGAGGAATATTGCAGGGGTCTCTCCTGGCACCTGTCGCATTTAGCGTCTTTATCAACAACATCGAGAAGGTGGTGGAGAGCATGATTGTCAAGTTTCCACATGACGTCACGCTGAGGGGAACAGTTATTACACTGCCATCTGGAGGGACCTGGACAGGCAGGAGGAATAGGTAGACAGACAAGGGAGCAGCTCTGCGGGAAAGGTCCTGTATGTCTTGATTGACAGTGAGCTGAGTATGAGCACCCTTGCAACAAACAGGGTCAACAGCATCCTGGGCAATATGAACAGGAGCACAACCAGTAGAGTGAGAGAAGGGATTATACCCGTCTCCTCAGCGCTTATCATACTGTGTCAGGAGTGTTGTCTCCAGATTTGACCCCCAGTACAGGAAGCACATTGACAAACTGGAGCAAGTACAGTGGAGAGCCACCAGGACAGCTTGGGGCTGGAGCACTTACCCTGTGAGGAGAGGCAGAAGGAGCAGGACTTACTCAGCCTGCAGAAGAGACGGCTTCAGGGGCACCTCATGGCAACTCCCTAGTATCTGCAGAGAGGTTTTCGAGGAGCAAGGCCCTTTTCAGTGGTGCGTGCTGGGAGGAGAAGAGACAGGGGCATAACTTCAAATGAGACCTTCAAGCTGATTATAACGAGAAACTTTTCCACTGCAAAGACATTCAAGCAGAGAAGCAGGTTGTCTGGAGAGCTTATGCCCTCTCTGTCTGGAACTTTTCAAGTCATGACTGGATAAGCTGTGAGCAACCTGGTCTGACCTCACTTGTGAGGTCAGAAATTAGACTAGGTGACCTGAGATCTTTTCCGATCTGAATTATCCTGTGATCCTATTTTTCAAAATGTTACAATCAGCCATTTCAAATGTGAATGGACCTCAACACACATCAACGAGCACTATCTCTTTTAGAGATATGGCTATATTGTCAGTTGGTGCGAGGTGACATAGTTCGTCAAGTTTTATCTGTGTGTATACCAGTTGAGAGTGTAGATGTTCACAGAAGCACCAGGCTGCAGGGAAACTACAGGTGCATTTAAATTCCCGTTGAACATGGAGAAAGGGGAACTAGGACTAATGAACGGAGTCTGTTTGCCCTCACATCTGCATGCCTCAAATCCCACATATTGTATTTCTATGGTTTAAAATAATCTGAGTTTGACTGTATCAGAAAGTTAATCTTTGACAGCAATTCCAACATGCATGACAAAAGTTGTAATTAGATTAGAAGCAGCAGTGTTTTTTTAGATGAAGTTCAGTGCTGTTTGCCAGATTTGTTCTTTGGGACTACCCTCCTCGTTCAGGAGGGGGAACCCCTTCCCTATTTGCTTAGCCCATGTCATTGTACTTTCGCCTACCTATAGAGACCACTTCTCTTGCTTTTCTGCAAGAACGCATCTACAAAGCATCTTGCCTCACCTGTTCCATTGGCCTGTCCTGCCTTTCTTTTCCACATAGGCTGTCCTCTTTAACAGTCTTTCTTTTGTTTGGATCTAAGGACTTGGCCCAAGAGTGGGAAAGCTGAAGCTTCTGTGAACAACTCTTTCCTGTGATCAGAGAAATACACTGAACTGCCTCATAAGGACATCAGAATTTGGCCCTGTTTCAAAAGCTTGAGGAAGTAATTAATACATCTTTTTATACAAATGTGAAAAAGCATTCAATGAACAGTAATTCAGATACATTACTGCATTATCTGCAGTGCAGGATTTTCACAGGATTGCCTTGAAGGTACCCGTGGAATGGTAGTTTTTATTGTTAAAATGTAAATGACCATGTATGATTTTGGCTATTTTTTCTTGTGTAACTCCTCAGATGCATACTTGTACACTGTAATGCATAGGTATGTGTGACATATATTTGTTGCGCTTTAACTTCCATTCTTATCTCTGAGCAACCAGTCTAATCAGTCAAAACAACCTAAGCCATCTGATTGTCTTCAGCCATGTCTGTTTCCGCCTCCGCTGTCAGCAGCCATGGAATATGGCAGCATTTGAAGAACAGCCATTCTTTCCATTTCACGTGTATAACAAGGACGTAGTCCTTGACAGCTGAGAAGAGTGAGGTAAGGAATTATTACCAGAGCTGTCACATTGATAAATATGATAGCTCTCTAGAGGGATCTGATATCAGTTACAGACTCAGAGCTTGGTCATCTTAACTGCAAGGTTTCTACTGCCTTTATGTCTGCACTCAGGATCCTCATCCAAAAAACAGAAGAATGATAAGATAACTGGAAGCAATTCCAGCTTTTTTTTTTTTTTTTTTTTTTNTCAAGGTGTCCTTTATAAGCAGGTCATATACTGATCTTTATAAAAAAGTGATAGCTAAACTCTTTTTGAAGACAAAACAGCAGTTTGCCTGAGCCAAAGAGCATGGAGTCATATGCAACTAGCACGACTGTACACACTCTCACAATTGCAGGAACCTGCACAGCTGAAAGAATAAAGGCAGTTGCCTGTTTCAGAAGTGTCAAAACAAAAACCTAGCCAGACCAAAGGAAGTTTGTCTGAGGTGGCTGGATCATAGCAAAGCATGGAAAAAGGTTGCTATTGGTCAAGGTCACAGTTACAATCACAGTCCTAGTACTATTTGTCTCCTACAGTTGTGCTGGTACAGAATTATCACCACTTTGAAGCAGCAGGGCATTCTTGGCTGGCAGCTCATTTTGGTAAAGCTGTGCTAAGTTGGCTGGGTCAGGCTATCTGAGGGACGTAATTTTCCAGAAATTGTAGGCAACAGTCAACTTTATATTCAGATCTGCTCTGAAGCTAGAAACTAGTGTCATCAACAGTCAAAGCACATTAATGGGGAAAAAAATGTCTTGGTTAACTCTAAAAAATTCTATATTCCTATGGATAATCAGCCTGCAATATTTTCAGTTTTGAAGATTTAGTGGAATTCCAGCAAGCCTTTCATTCACTCAAGGATACTCTAGGATAGACTATGGGTGAATAGGTGAAGAAGTAATTTCTACCTTTATGCTTTAACAATAAAATCTAGAGCTCGCAGAGGTCAAAGGATTGCCTTTTTTAAATATTCCTCAGTGGCTCTTCCAGTCTTTCTATATATGTATATGTATATATAAAATGTTGAGGCATCCATCATGCCTCAATGAACTACTTCAAAAGATCTACATAAACCTCCAAGCTGCAGTAAATATGAGTAAATATGAGGGTTTTTTATTCATGCAGGAATTGATGCTCCACAGAATGACAACTGAAAGATGGAATAAACACAGTTACACCCCTTCTTCGATGTACTTTTTTCTTTTTTTTTTTGAGTAAAGTGCAACATGCAGATGAAAACAGGCAAAATTCTAAAAGCATCCATTTTCTATGTTTTGACAAGATTAGCAAAAAAAGGTCAAAATGTAATGCCTCCACAAAAATAATTTACTTAGTTTTATACTCGAGTAAACAATTTGCAGTACTTGGTATGCTACAACCTCATTAAACTCCAGTAATACAACTCTAGGGCAGGTAATATGGCAAAATCCTCATTTTTCCAAGTCTATTGGCTTCGTAGAGGTCTATTCTGTAAATCGTTGAAGCTTTACACCTTGATTATCTGAACCTTCTATAATCTCCTTGAACTCTGCATATCTAAGAAGATGAAATATTTTGGCAGGTTGAAGGCCTTTGATACAACTGCAGGTTCTTGTACATTACTCCCTTTTTATGAATGGGATTAAGTAAGTTTGATGTGCTGTCAATATCACATCATATTTTTATCCTTTAAGTAATAAATTGCATCAGTGCTTTTTTGGCAGTCAGTACAATGAAATCCAGTTACCCAACACTTTCATGAAACAATTTGTTCATGTCTTGCGAAGCAAAATTGTGAGCAAGCTTCAAAGAACTGACATTAAGTAATCAGGGCAGAGCCAGGCACAGGAAGGGTCTTATAAATGTGTATAAATTCATGATGGGAGGGTGGAAAGAAGATGGAGCCAGGGTCTTTGCCTTGGTGCCCAGTGAAAAGACAAGAGGTAGTGGGCACAAACTGGAAAATACATTTAAATATAAGAAAAGGCTTTTTTTTACTGTAAGAGTGGTCAAACACTGGAACAGACAGTCCAGAGAGGTTGTGGACTCTCCATCCTTGGAGATACTCAAAACCCAACTGGACTTGGCCCTCAGTAACCTGCTGTAGGTGACACAGCTTTGAGCAGTGGGTAGGATAGACATTCTCCAGAGGCGCCTGCCAGCCTCCACTGTCCTCTGATCCCGTGAGGCAGGTTTGACAATGAAGAGTCAAGACTGTCAGTCCTTTTTGTGACTGAGACTCTTGCAGAAGCAGTAGGACCAAATGTGGCAGCCTAAAACAAGCAGAAGGAGCTTCTTGAAAAAATGAACTCTCCTGGCTTTCCCATTTCATGGTTCCTTGGGAGCACTTCAAACACCTTCCTCCACTCACAGAACAGAGGTGGGAACCATTAGCTTCCCAAATGTCAGATTTGCTTGCCAAATTTCTGTTTCTATATAAAGTTTTCTTTACATGTTGGTGAGGTGTGAAGACCAATGGTATGCCTGTCTCACAGCAGAGTTGTGAGCACAAGTCTTTCTGGGCTTAGCTGGATCTGCTGTATTGTAGGCTTCTATTTTCAGAGTTTCTTTCCCGACCACATGGGCACTGAAAGAGATGCATGACATAAAGTATCTGTGCAGACAGAAGAGGAAAGTTTAGAATAATCTGCAGCTTCTAAGAACAAAGAATTTAAAACACAGAGAGGGCTTTTAATACATCATCCTGTTGGCAGCCAGTAGGAAGGAAGGGCTATGGGGTTTTTGGTTTGCTTTGCTTTGCTTTGGGTTAAATAAGCACATCAATATTCAGAATTTGAGGGATAATTTAGTAGTAATAGCTCATGTATCAGCTTCCTAGACAGGAGAAGTTTCAGGTTTGTAGCTTTTTCACCTCTCCATACTTTCAGTTGGTGATGTCTGAACCTAAAGCAAACCCTGATGTTCATTTAAATCACATACAAATTTTAATACTGTCTGTGGCACTGGCACTTGCTATCCCTATACATTTCACAGGTAACTCACCAGGCCCCAAATGTGAGATTTGCAAAAATCTCACAATTGAAGAGACCGGGAAAATATTGGGTCATGTTTGTGCACTCTACATATTGCAACGGAAAGCAAAAGGGAAATGCAGCTTCTCAAACCTATACTAGAAAAGGCTGTCAGTATGTAGCTAGCATCTAATTAGTTTCCTTTTTGCTCTGTAGCAGCTGTATATCTTACTTCCTGAAAAGAATGCCTTTAAGACAATTATACTGACCACATTCGAAATAAATCAAAAGCACAAACTATTTGGCTAAAAGCACTGACTGCCCTTGAGTAGGAGAAGCAGAAGCACGGGTATGGAAAGCCAGCAAAAAGTTCTGGCTCAGTTTCAAGTTACAATGGTAAGATAGCTGGTATGGCTTTCAGTTTTTTGTTTGATTCTTTATATAGCCAAATTAAGAGATTACAGCTTTTCAGGTAAAGGTTAAAATAAATACCACATTAGACTACACAAGCTTTTTTTTTTTTTTTTTTTAAAAAAGGAAATTAAAATGTCTATCCTCTTGAACACCAGAAAATTAATTGTGAGGTATATAGTTCATAAAATACAGCACACCACACATGGGTACAGAGACTTAGATCAGAGGGAAGCGCTGTTGCTTCAGCTGATGTACATCCATCTTCTGTGGGGGAAAAAACTACAGAGACATCAATTAATACAGCTTCATTTTAAAAAAAGAATTATTATAGTCAACACTATTAAGGAGTCTAACAAAAATGTTGAGGCACATATCACAGGCAGACAGAACTGCAGAACTCATACCATATTTTAGCACTTACACTTCTTGCTGTCTCAGGGACATCTCTGGCTCTGCTAACAAAACTGAGACTTCTAAGTAATAAGCTATAGCAGAGCTGAAAGAAAAAAGCATGCAACAACATAGAAAGGTCAAGAGGCTGAAGCTTTATGTCCAGTCCTCTAGCAAATGTGATGATACAACAAGCAAGGCATTTTTTTTTGCTACAAATGCACTAATTTTTAACATTTAATAGCTTATTTCCAGCTCTGTTTGGAATACATATTAACACAAACAGCTTCCTGAAAAAGAACATAAGGAATTTGCTCAGAGTTAAGCAGTCACTCCTATGGGGGAAAACAAAACAACAAAAACAAAACAAAAGAATAACAAAAACAAAATCCACCCTAGCATTTAATTTATTTATTATAAAGGATTATTAGTTGAATTTATTTAAACATGTTTTGTCTCTGGACCTAGGAAACACATAAGCAATTCTTATGAATGAAGTAGCTAACAGTGCATTTTGAACAGCAAAATAAGCAGAAACACCCACGTGGAATAACAGCTTGCTGTTTCTGTTTGGTAAGAGTTGTGAATCCAGTTGGAGCTGGAAAATAAAAATGTTTTGCTTCGAACATAATTTTTCTGACATCAATTGTGAGGACTCCGTGTAGCTGATAATGGTCTTTCTTTTTTAAATTGTAAAACACTCTAGATTGTCCAACATGAGTGTGCATTGTGCTGGTAAATTAAATTCTTGTTTTAACTTAAAGATACTCCATCAAAGATTCACCCACTCAATAACTGAAACAGAATATTTTTAAGCGGACCACGACTCTCTTCCCTCTATTCTGTCCTCATGTGTCCTCTTCTAGGATCCTCAGTGAGTCACACTGAAATGGGTTCCGCACGGTGCAGTCCAGTGTTAATTCACAGTAAGATGCATACTGTGACTGCTAGCAAGAATTTGTGTTTTTTTCATTGAAAAAATTTAGGATAGGAGAGCTCTCTCGAGGTCCAGTGCTCATAACAGGGGCAACCTCAAAGTTAGATCCAACTTCAGCGTTAAAGCAGTTCCCTGCTTTCTCAAAACAGGGCTGTTAACCTGCTCTACCAGCTTGTCATGCAGACAAAACTTTACGATGTGTGACTCAGTTCAGGGTTTTGGGACGAGGGAATTTTCTGATCTATGCTGGCAGTAAAACAATTAAAAACCTACTTGTATGCTCTGTGATGTACCTGGAAAGGGTGAGCAGGTAATCATGTACATACAATGGAAACCTTGCTCAAGAGTAGTAACAAGACCATCACTGTCCAGGAAAATTTAACATTTCGAGATGCCAAGAGGACTGTTGGAGTAGTGTGAAATACTCCAGTGCTGGTATCTATATTTACTCATGCAGGATCTCTGGTTCCTGCTGTACCATTCCCGTGGTAGACTGCTCATTCACTTTTCAGACATTAAATTCCCACTTTCTGCTTCAATGCAGCTCCCCTGGCTTGTGCCTTTTAATCAGTGGTAATGTGGCAGTGGCACTTGACTGTGCTATTGGGGATGTCCCTAAATTCTCCAGCAGCTGCTCCCACTCTAGCACAGCTCCAGTGAGTGCCCTGGTTCCTTGCCAAGCCTTGCTCCAGTGAGGTTTCCATGCAGCATGTTTGACAGATTGTCCTTGTACTTGCAGAAAATGATCTTTCAAGCAGGAGTGGTGGGCCTGAGAGAAGCTGCCTGACTGTGCCTGACCTGTGGGTGTTTCTAGTGAAGGCGGGCAAAATGGCAAAGGCAGCCCCATCCAAAGCCCACGCCAACCTCTTGGCAGCTGGGGCTCCTGCAGGGGCAAGTTTATCTCCTCCCAGTGCTCCGTTTTCTGAGGAGGCTTAAGGAGGGGACTGTACAAGCTGTGGAAACACAACCCCAGAGGAAGTGCCAGGAGGAGGAAGTGCAAGCAGGAGCTGGGAAGGGAGGGAAGCCAGCAAGGTGCTGCCAGCAGCACCCCGAGCTGGGGCGACAGCTGCTTTTGGGAAGAGCACCACTACCTGGGCTCGAGCTGGGGCTGCCAGCAGTTTGCCCACTGGGAAGGACAGCATGTGGGGGAAAGGACCTCGCTGGGTTGGTCTCTGGCCCTTGCAGAGAGACAGGCTGGAGGAAATGTGCATCCGACATCAAAACATGGTCCATGGCTGACTTAGCAGGGACCCTGCACTCAGCTGCCTTCAAGTAGAGATGTGCATTGCAGCGTGGGTGTGCGCACCAGCACCTCCAGCACCTTGCTGCCAAAGCCGTGAGGGGACTGAGTGCGATGCCTGGCAAGGGAGCCAGCTGCCCCAACCCAGAGACCCACCCCTGAGTTTCATTCAGCATGAGAATGTTTACTGGGCAGAAAAGCCAATGACCCCACAATTTCCCACCACAGGCCACTGGCATCAGGAAACGGTGCCATGGTCGTCATTAGCACTGGAGTCCAGCCTGGCTTTGCCTCAGAGACGACCAAAACAGAGCTGTTTCCTTTTAGCCCAGGAACTTCCTTAGGAACTACTCCATTGCTCCAAGATGCTGCTCCTCGCAAGGCCTCTGGCTTTGTTCGACTCCCAGGCTTCACGTCAGCCTTTTCACCCTCCGTGAGCCCTGCTCAGACGATAAGGGACTCAGTTCAACTTGAATATCTTTGGAGTAGGACTCAACCTCACTCAGAAAGACTTCGATCCCCAGCCAGTGCCATTGCCTCCACAAGGGATATGTTAGAAGGCAGGTCCTACTCACCAGTATCAGGTTGCTCAATATGTAGCACTCATGCTACACTCTATTCTTCACTAAAAAAGTAGAATAACTCTACTTTTTAAAGAAGTAAGGCAGCATATTAATTCTTCCTGGAAGGCTCCTCTCCAGCTGCCTGCTCAGAACACTGGAATATAATGCCATTTATGTTTATTTCTGAAAGCTTGACAGGTTCAAATTACCAGCCAATATTTGTATGCATCATCACAATTATTCCTTAACAAGTGTTTCAAAGATCAAATACACATTGAATAGTTGCTGAGGTTTGGCCATTTAACCCTAAATTAGTTTCATATGAAAAAAAGAGCCTTCAACACCTACTTCCATTGTGTTAGCATTATGTTCAGGTTTAGAAGGCAGACTTCGGGGTGGGATTTTGGGGTGGCTTTGCCATTGGCCTAGGGGTGTAGCCAGAAGAGAGAAAATGTGAAATAACAGGGCATAATTTTAAAGCACAGCAGATACTCCTCTGTTAACTTCCATCTGAATACTTACTCCAGAACTAAGGTTCGGCAGCTTAAACAAATTTTCTTTACAAATGCACCAAGCCAAGTACTGCCAGTGTAATTTTTAGTGTGGAACAGTATCATCTAGATGGGACTCTAGTCTGAAATAGTCCTTTTGAGTCATTATCCTCCTAATAACACATTTACAGACTCTCCAATATGAAGTGCTTTCAGGAATTGGATATTTAAAAGAGGCTTAAGCCTTGATAAATATTGAAAGCACCGTAGAATTAAATCTGGCTATGCAAGAGCTGCCTTCACAGGGAACATGATCAAAACACCTTATTACCATCTACTAAATAGCACACAATAGATTTTCAGTGGTTTTGGTCAGTTAAAATACTGCATCGAAAAAAAACAAAAACCAAGGTGATTGGATTTCACTGATGGAAATGAAGCGTTCAGAGCCTGGTAGCATTCAAATTAACATTTCATAGTAAGTCCCATCAGGTAGATTGCATTTGGCACAATCACAGCTTTTGATTAAGGTCTATGGTAAATGAGGCAGTCTGTTCACTGAAGGAGAGATCAACAGTGGAGGTAGTATTTGCACATAGAGCAGCAGTACAGTATTACTCTGATGGCATCTAAATGTTGTGCTAAGAAACAGGATAGAAAGAAATACCAACCTTTGTCTTCTTCACTGCATTATTCTCTGCTACGTCCTGTGGGTTACTGCAACCACTGAAGGAGTTCTTAATGAAGGATTAGTTGTATGGAAAGGTTTGGACTACTTGCAAAGGGGCAAAAAAGACAATGTTTTAAATCAAAATTGTATTGCAGTGCCTAGGGTGAGACACAGCTTAGCTCTGTGCTCCCACTCTCGGGGGGGATCAGGGTATATCCTTCATCCTGACTATGCCATATCATGAGCGGTCTGGTTGGGAAGCCTTGGAAGAAACTTAACAGAAGATTCTCGAATTGTGACTGCTGTTTTTATTCAGAGTGTTAACTTTCAGAAGGAAAATTGAGAAATATAAAAACAAAGTATTAGTACAGAGATTTGGGAAAAAATAGGCAATATCCCACTGTTCATTGGAAAGTAGTTAGGAACAGTTAACCAGTCATATTCAGGCATAAAGAAGAGTAAAATGTCATGGATAAACATAGCCTACCATTAGGGTGCAGCAGAGGAATTTCTGATCTTTTTCTCTGCATCATTAGTGCTCTATGAGCAAAACAAGCATATATAGACAGTATAAAATATGGACCTGTATTCAAGAAGCATGTTCTCTATTGCTTTCTATAATGTGCCAGCTGTTCTTTGCAGCTATGAGATTGTTTTCTTTTGATACAGGTGTAAAACAGTTAATTTCAAAGTGACCATTACCATTTTAAGTTTGGGGAAATGATTAGAACTTACATCAGAAGTTCTTTTCACATGAATATGGAAGAGGGAGAATAAAAGGAGAGGAAGAAAGACAGCTAGCAAATGATGAATTTCAGGTTGAAAATAAATTTTTCTATCAACCCTCCATACTTTAGAGAAATTAGTAAGATTTATTTGCAGATATTTCCTTGTCCGCCTCCTCTTCCATCCCTGTATATATAGGGAGCAGAAAAGAAAGACAAGTCTCAGCTCTTAGCATTTGTACTGATCCGGGCTCTGCTTCTGTCTGCTCTGGAAGAAAAGGTGTGGCACAACCTTCTGCTATGACTAAGCTGTCTGGTGGTAAAGATGATACTTTGCAAATGAGGCCTATGTAAGTACTGAAATTAATGTCAGCAGGGAGATGAGAACACAATTTTAAATGCTCTGTTTAAGTACAAGTATTATCCATAGAGACCTCAGAGGACAAATGTTAATGCCGAGCTTTCATTAAGGTAAAAAGATGTGTCCAGATGTTTTTTCCCCTCAGAAATTAGCAACCAGGGATACAGAAAGAAGAACACCATCTTTTCCACTTACCAAAGTCTTGTGCTGTTTGAGTAGTGCTGGTGTGCTGAAATACTGGGAAAGGCAACTCTTTTCCTCCCGATTTACACCTCAAGTGCTCTCAATATTTGGTGAGTGAATAACTCTGAACATTTTTCATTATTATTAACATAATAATATTATATTAACACTTGCAGAGTCTATCTAGAAGTTTGTCCTTTTTTCTTTGATAATAGTGTTATTTATTTTTGAATGGTTTCCTGCTCATTTTACTACCAGTGACTGTCATGAATTTCAACACACTTTCTTTTTGCCCCAGTTTCTTTTTCTAACCTGTTTTTATTCTCAAAGCATTCTCTATGACTTGTTCTCGCACCCTCCATCTGGAGAATCATTACATAATGTTTATTTTCTATACAATCTTATTGCAATTGACTTCAAAATTACCTTAATTCAATTGCAAATGATTCTGAAATCACCCTTGTGTTCTACGGAAGAGCTTCACACTTCATATCAAACTGCTTTTGCATAATTTCTACCATTGACAGCTTTAAAACTTCCGTCCCAGTTGATTCAGAACACTGCAGCAGTGATACTTCATTCATCCAACAAATTTATATTTTATATTTATCCTTCTCTGCAAAGCGGAATTTATTCTGAAATTTGAGGTGAGGCCGTCGCCTCTATTTGTAATAATTATCTCAGTTACACCCAAGTCAGCATAACAATGACAATTAGCTCCAGGTTTTAACTCACAAAATGCTTCAAGGAACTCACAAGGCAGAATCAGCAATTCAGCTGATTTCAGCAACACAGAAAGAAACATCTAGTAAAACGTCTGGGTGCCCACCAACATGAGCTTATACAGTGTTCAAGAACTGAGACCTCAGTGATTTCAGCTGTGTTGCTACAGCTACAGATACAATGGTTCACTCTTCTCCCTAACTTTGGGAGTAACTTATGTTTTAAACCATTGTTTCTAAGAGGAAAAGATACATGATTTTTTAAGTTAGTGTTTATATTCAGTTGTGAAAATGGCACATCACTTAGGCTAAATCCACATAATTATGCAGCTTTTATAAGCAGTTCACTAAATACCATTTAGTCGTAACCAAAAATTTGCTTGTACGTGCATATCATTACCTAGTCCAAAATACAAAGCTGTTCCCACATTGCAGCAAAAATGTAAATTAAAGCATAGATAGTGTTATTGTTTCTCCTTCCTATTCTTATAAGAAATCTCACAGTTATCTAAGTGGAGTAACTCCCATATTTTGAGCTAGGAAAAAAGAAAATCGTAATCAACTTACTTCTTAGAAGAGAGAGAACTCACTGGAACTGGCCCCAGTGCGAGTGTAAAGCCTATCTACTCTGGATAGAATATTAATTAAGTTGTAAAGGCTTCTGCATTTCCAAAAATGATTTCCCCAGAACGGGCTCCAGTAAACTCAGCTGTTTTCCAGTCATGCAAGTTTTAAGTCCTTGGACAGAATAATTTTCCTTCTGTTCTAAAGTATTACAGCGGAAGTGATTGTTATTTTTACACAAGTGCAAGGCATTTCAGGAACCTTGTCAAAGTTTTACAAATAGTATTTCTGCAAACGTGCATCTAATGTATCTGTTTTGATGGGACAGAGATAAGATTAATGTGACATATATCACTCTCACTATTCATATGTCCTGAAGCCAAACATCCAGAGCAACGCCCATCCTTACAAGACTTGCCCAAAGTGCTGAACTTTAGCAGAACACACAATGCCCGAGATTAAACTCATACTGAGGGATCCATCCTGTAAACACTTATGTGGATGCTTGACCACATAGCTGCAAGTAATCAAGAATATCAACATTTACAAGAGTACAAACATCCATCCAGATTTAGCACCAAGTTCCACTACAACCTCTGAGTCTATGGAGAATTAGGGCCAAGGCAGTGCCAATTAGTAAAAGTGCCATCTTCCAAAACAGGACAATTTAAAACAGCCTAATTACTAATCAATTTGCTGGTGGGGAAAAAGAAAAAAAAAACAAAAACCTACCACAAGAACAAATCTAGCCTTTTTCTTACTACGTGGCTCCCACAATATTATTTTTAATGGCAAGAGGATAGACTAGCTTAATCAGATTTATATAACTGGGATGGATGATTTGGTAGTTGAATGACATTTAACTATCTACACATAAGCAGCCCCTTGGACAGAAGGGTAATATATTGGCTGGATGGGAAATTTAAGGTTTAGGGGATAAACGAAGTTCGGTGTGTCAAGGCAACTGCAAGTAACTGCCTTACCCTAGTCTTCACAGGGAAGGGAAGGACAGAGCTGCAATGCTCGCTCGGTTTACGCAGTGAGCGAGCAGTCGGAAACCACCGCCTCCCAGGCAGCGGTTAGTGACTGTGTGCAAGTTCTTCATGCTGCATGCAAAGTGAAAACACGTAGCTGAGACTGGCCACATAATGTACAGCGGAGGAGCCTGTGCTCTAGAGTTTGTTTCTTCTACCAATTTTCTTCATTACCTTTACTCCCCCTTCGTCCCCTTTCAGTTGTATCAGCTAATTAACAACATTTCTTGTCAGAGTCCTGAGCTCAGTGCAACTGCAATACAAACTAAAACTAGCACAGATCCAGCCTCACTGTGTGCAAGGGTATTCTACATTGCATGTACACCAACGATTTAAAGAATAAGTGCTTTGAATAGGGGTTGTTTTAGAGTGAGCATGCCCAAGATTCTAGTCCAGGTTAAAGTCCAGCTATGCAGGGAAATACACTGGTGCCTGGCAAAGAGTTCTGCATTTAGTGCAAGTTGTATCGTCACTCTTGGTAGAGATGGGAACAGTCTTTGTACTTACATAGTGCACACAGGTTTTCTTTCTCATGCTCAGTATAGTGACTATAAGCTCATCAGAGATTTTCCACTTCTAAAGAAATTCTGCAAAAGTAGTGTGTAGAGTCTGGTTTTGACAGCACAGTGCTGGCAGTCAGGAGACAGCAATTTTACTTGTTTCAATCTCACCTCCCTTTCCTTCAGTGCATGTGTCAGGGTCGAACAAGTGCTTTTATTCTGCAAGAGTACTGGGGGGTTCTTTGACAGTCCACATGCGCGAACTTCAGCTGGGAAGTAAAATCAGAATCTGAACTCCACGCCAGTGCCTTCTTACAGGTAGCGAATGACACGAAGCCGCTGCTAAACCCCAACTAACCAGTAGATGGCAGAAGTTAAATCTTTGTTTGGATACTGAAGCTAAGCTGCGATACTCAATAAGCATTTAACGCAGTTATATGAATTGTAGAGTCATTTAAAGAAAGGCATTTAAGAAGATTAAAGTTAAGACAAGAAGCAAATCATAATATATTTATTAAAATATGCTGACCACAAAATTTCCTTTAGAGGATGCACAACCATCTGATTAAAGATAGAGAAGCAGCAGGCCCTCACTTATTTAAATTACTAGAACCCACTTTGGTATTTCCAACTGGATTTCTGAGACACTCTAGGTTCTCTGTTTTAAGACTTGTACTACCATTGCACAGTGACAGTTCAAACAGCTTATAATGACTGACCACAGACATTTGAGCATGATTTCCTTTGTGTCCCTGCTTGAGCAGCGGGGTTGGACTAGATGACCTCCAGAGGTCCCTTCCAACCTCAGCCATGCTGTGGTTCTGTGAAAAAATTTTGTTCTCCTGTGCTCAGGACAGTCTGCAGGCTGTAGCCTACAAAATTCCACCTCAATAGCTCCCAAACTTGTTCACAGATGGCTTCTTGGAGTGCAACACTTCTAGTGAGTGCTGGATTTGTTTGAAAATATTAATTCACATTACACTCCACAGAACATACTATATAATATGATATATGATGGTGCTGCTTGGGGGACACACAGCACTCCAGATCAAAGCTCATTGGGCCACTTCATTATACTACAGAAAGCCAGGAAAAGCTGGAGGACGCATGCAGATTGTGCTACTGACCAACATTTAAACATGAGGTTTAACAAGGCCAAGTGCCGGGTCCTGCACTTTGGCCACAATAACCCCATGAAATGCTATAGGCTTGGGGCTGAGTGGCTAGAAGAGTGTGATGAGGAAAGGGACCTGGGAGTGTTGATCGACGCTAGGCTGAACATGAGCCGGCAGTGTGCTCAGGTGGCCAAGAAGGCCAATGGCATCCTGGCCTGTATTAGAAACAGTGTGGCCAGCAGGAGCAGGGAGGTGATCATCCCCCTGTACTCAGCTTTGGTGAGGCCGCACCTCAAGTCCTGTGTTCAGTTTTGGGCCCCTCACTACAAGAAAGACATCGATGCCCTGGAACGTGTCCAGAGAAGGGCAACAAAACTGGTGAGGGGTATGGAACACAAGCCTTATGAGGAGCAGCTGAGGGAGCTGGGATTGTTTAGTCTGGAGAAGAGGAGGCTCAGGGGAGATCTCATTGCACTCTACAACTTCCTGAAGGGAGGTTGTGATGAGGAGGGGGTCGGCCTCTTCTTCCAGATAACTAATGATAGGACTCGAGGAAATGGCCACAAGTTGCACCTGGGGAAATTTAGATTAGATATCAGGAAAAACTTTTTCTCTCAGAGAGTGGTCAGGCACTGGAACGGCCTGACCAGGGAGGTGGTGGAGTCACCGACCCTTGCGGTTTTTAAGAGGCGCCTGGACAAGGTGCTACAAGATATGGTTTAGTAGCTTAGTGGGTAGTATTGGTGATAGGATGACGGTTGGACTAGATGATCTTGAAGGTCCTTTCCAACCTTGTGATTCTGTGATTTCTTTGGGATGACTGCTTTGAAAGGCCAGCACTTCTGGGTCCTCCAGGTTGACAGCTCTAAATTACTGTCTCCCTCATCCCAGTCTTCGCCTAGTTTGAGACAGGTGACAGCAATCACAGAATTGCTGCAACCTCAGTGATCAGCTGAAGCTTTGTGGGGGATTAGCACAACACAGAAGTCTGGTAAGTGCTGTACACTAAAGCTTTATGGGCTGTAATGAGCTGAAATTCCCTTGGGAATCCTACATATTTGTAACTTCTTGATAGGGTAAGAACAACTGAAGTATGTTTACAGGTGTGACAGTGAAGTCATAGAAGCATAGAATGGTTTGGGTTGGAAAAGACCATTAAAGACCATCTAGTTCCAACCCCTCTGCCATGGGCAGGGACACCTACCACTAGATAAGGTTGGCCAAAGCCCCATCCAACCTGGCCTCGAACAATTCCAGGGATGGGGCATCCACAGCTTCTCTGGGCAACCTGTTCCAGTGCCTCACCACCCTCAGAGTGAAGAATTTCCTCCTAACATCTAATCTAAATCTACCCTCGTTCAATTTAAAACCATTCCTTCTTGTCCTATCACTACTCCCTGTGACAGAGAGTCCCTCCTTAGCTTTCTTGTAGGCCACCTTTAGGTACTGGAAAGCTGCTATAAGGACTCCCCAGTGCCTTCTCTTCTCTACATTTTGCTTGGGCAGTTCAGTTGGGCTGAACAACGCCAGTTCTCTCAGCATGTCTTCACAGGAGAGATGCTCCAGCCCTCTGATCATCCTCGTGCCCTCTGCTGGACTCACTCCAACAGGTCTGGGTGTTTCTTGTGCTGGTGGCCCCAGAGCTGAATACAGTGCTGCAGTTTAAGTCTCATGAGAGCGGAGTAGAGGGGGACAATCACCTCCCTCGACCTGCTGGTCATGCTTCTTTTGATGTATCCCAGGATACAGTTGGCTTTCTGGGCTGCAAGTACACATCGCCAGCTTATATTCAGGTTTTTCTCCACCAATCCACCAAGTCAGCTATGAATTGAACAGACATGATACACTCCCTGGTTTTCTAGGAGACTGCTTGGTGAACAACCTCAGAGAACACTTTAGAAGCAATATGAAGTTAGACCAAGCCTCTTGTAAATGGATTTCCCCAATAATGAGGAAAGGACAAAACTGACATACAGTTCCTCATCTCCTGTGGCATGATTTCATGAAAAACCCTAAAAAACAGGAAGTCACGGGCTCTGGGACTCACAGGATTGCAGCACGAAAAGCACGTTACTCCTATTTGTGTCCATCTTGGGTGCAAGAACTGAGGAATATCAGTTGTTTTTTTTAAAACTTTTTTACTTTAACGCTGATTCAGCACAGTGCATGATTGCCCAAGAAAACTGTTGGAGTTGCAATCTCATCTTAAAACTTGCAATCTCATCTTAAAACCAAGAACCCATTTCAGTAAATATCTTCCTTACAAACAATGGATCTAATCTACTACTCACCTCCTAGTGAACTTGGGAGAGAGACAAAGCCACAAACAATCATCTCCTAAATAAGACACATTATTGTAAGCTCTGTCCTGCTGAGACGACTGACAGCCTCAAACACTCTGTACTCCAAATGCCAACCCGTGATAACCTTCGGAGAGCATTACCATAAACCCTTGAAGGAACAGCTTATTTTTCAATCCCATCACAGCCTCTGTGTCCTTACATACAACTAGGTGACGCTGCAGCAGTGCTACCTCTTCCTGTGTTCGGAAAGCTTCCCTCCCACAGCAGGACCCTGGGGGCCATCCCTCCAGACAGAACAGAAATTACAAACCTTGCAGATATTCACTGGTGGAATTTAAAGCTGAAAAATGAGTTTCCCATTTCTGTTGTTGACCTGCTATTTTACTGGTCTTTGCTCTTCACCCAACAGATCTTAGGCCAATCAGATTTTGCAGCAATTGTTATGGCATCTAGGTATGAAGGATTTTGTTCACGATTCAAAACTTGGTGATATACATACATCTTGGAAGCCTGTTTTGTTGGAAACAATAACAAACATCACAATCCTTTTCTTTGAAAGGAAGTGAACCATAGAGTTATTTCCAGACTTTATCCCTCTGAAGGTACTGAAATTATGTCATCATTATTAATTAAATATGTATAAAAATCAAGAATGCTAACAATTAATGCAACATCTAAAACTGTATGGAAAGCACTGAGAGGTTTTAAAAATTCTCCAGCTTCTCTTACTACCAGAATCATCACTATGTTGTGGTGTCCTGAAGAAAACACTGGCCTTCTCCATCTACTGCCAAATTACAAATATGACTTCTGAAAAACTCAGTCTTCTGAACCTCTCCATCTAAAGGTTTGAAAAGAATATTATGAATGCATGTCCATTTTCATGACCAAGTTGAACATTTGTTAAAGCCAATCAGATGTTCTAAAAACTCATTCAATTCTAAAAAGAGAAGCTGGAGCATATAAATTACGAGATACGTGTACTGAGCAGGCCAACCTGTAAAAAATTTTGAGTGATAACTCAAAAGTACTGTATTTTGCAGATGACAGGACATCTAGAGGTATCAAGTATGACAATAGTTAGGTTTAAATACAGACAGACCCTAGAAGAAATAACTATACCACTTAAATCAATATCTAGTGTGCCAGAGCCAGGATGGCAGTATTTAGTTAAAACAAAAACAAAAAACGACATACTTTCTTTGTTAGACCCTGAGATCCTACCACTGATTTTCCCTGGTCTGCATGTTCCAGCTGGACAATGTGTAGGCAGGAGGATCTGCCAGCACAGGTCAGTGCGCAAGAATCCAAGCAGCAAAAACCAGACAAGCCATCTAGAGCATTTTCTAGGTTCCAGCACTCTTTTCCAGCAGAGAAAAGTGCTTCCATTTTCACTCTTCGCATCACCTTGTGCATCTGAGATCTGCTCCTCTCTTGCAACATAAGCAAGTAGCCCTGTTCTTCACCTCCTGAACTTTCTTCAGGAAAAAATAAAACAAAAACAACAACAAAAACATTACTGGTCATATATTTCTGTTGGTGGTTAAGCAACAAGTTTCTTAGCCAGTACTCTCCCAGCTGCTCTCCAGAGACATCTAAGACACCTAAGCTCTTTTCATGTAATCCCTGCAGATCTTTACCTCCCCCTTTATCTGATGCTTTCCGGAGAATTAGGTGCATTTAATTTACTTTTTCTTCTTTATTTAATGTATTTCCTAGAATTAGACACACTTTAATTTATTTTACTCAGGCCCAAACCACACCCGCTTCTATCGCAAGCATGCTGGATGCTTAGCAAGGCCCCACATCGTTGAGCTGTGGGGCTGGTGTTACGGACACCATCTACGGGCTTCTAGGACACTCTGTACCCTGACATCCATCATCAGTACTGGCGTCACAGTATTGATCTCGACCGGTTTATAAGTAACAGGCTGCCTGTGCTGACAGCCAGGCCAGCAAGCTCTCCCGCAGGCCCCGAAGGTGCACGGTGCTTGTGCGTGGGCAAAGCGCACCCCCGTAAGACCTCTGCCATGCTCCTGACCGCACCGGAGCCCCGACACGACCTCGCCTCCCGGCCACGGTGCCGTCCCCCCGGTCCCCGGAGGAGCGGGGCCCGAGCCTCGGAGCCACCCAGCGAGGCAGCCGCTCTCTGAGGGCTCTGGAGGCCCGCGGGGGATAAGGGCGCGGGCAGGAAAGGGAAGCCCGGCCCGCTCCGCCGGCCGGCCAGGGAAGCGGGAAGCGAGGCCGGCGGGAAGCGAAGGCAGCCGGCCG
>VXAL01004274.1:121766-183842 GCA_013399475.1 Chauna torquata
TGGGTGGGCTGGAGGGGTCGGGGGGGCGCCTGGGTGCTGGGGGCAAGGCGGGCCCTGCGGCCGCTTGGTGGCAGCGAGCCTGAGCCCCGCACCTGCGCGTCCCCTCCGGGCTGCGGGGGGCCTGCACGGCTGGTAAAGCCCCGGCGGGCTGCAGCGTGGTCTCGCTGGGATCTGCCTCTGGAGCCGCTCACGCCGGGCACAGGGGCAGCTGTTGCAGGGCTGGGAAAGAGGAATAGGTTTAGTTGGAAGCGAAGAACAGGTAAGGAGGAGTTAGGCTGCCCTTCCCTGATCACGATGTAGCTTTTTCATTATTTTTTTCTGCAGGAACAACCCTAGCCTCGTCTACTGATATTTCAGTGGCATTGAAATGCTATAGGAGAGTGCATAGCATGCACATCAAGCACACAGCAACCCTACTGTGTTGTGAAAAAAAAAAACCTACCAAAAAACCTGCAATATGAATAGGCAGGACAGAGAAAGGATGGAGGAAAGTCACTAGAGGGTGGTAGGAGCAGGGGGAGGGCAAAGCCTGTGTTAAAGTGAAGTTGTGCATTCACGGCACACACAGCACGTGCAAGTGATCGATAGCAGTAACGATCATGAAGGTTGAAGCACAGATGTAGATATTTACATTGTCCAGCCTGGCTGGGGAGATGCTGTGTTCCAGACTCTGGATTAAGTATACATTCAGATTAGCCTCTCCATATCTGTTCAGTATATTGCTGTGTTTCATAACACTACCGCAGCTCTCTCTTATTTATTAACTGGAGCTTGTACTTTGATATTTAGTTTCCACCTCTAAAGCTACTGTAGGTGTCAGAAGGGGGAAAGATGGTCTGGACTTCAGTATGCTTTAGTGTCAGCAGGAAACTTGGTCTAAAACAGGATTCCCTCACCAAACACTTGCAATTGAATGAATATCTCTGAGCACTCCACACTGCTGCTATTGTTCAGACTGGCTCATTATCAATCCACAATACTGCAGTAAAGGAAGACCACCCTGAGAAAAATATTAACACTGGCATGTTTATGTAGTATTGCTTTGCTTAAAAGCAGTTGTGCTCCATCAGAATGTCCTAATAAACTTCTGGGGATTGTTACTTCTTCAAAGGACATAGGAAGAATTTAATGTGCATAAAGTAGGAAGTGTAGCTGACTCTTATGCCCTCCAGGATCTGTGGTGTGTGTGAAGAGTTATTTGGAAAATTGTCATTACTATACTGATGCTGGACTTTGTAAGATACAGAAAATTCCTGTACAGCTTTTCAGTGTATGAAGGTGTCTGAGCACTTATAGGAATGCTTTGCAGAGTATATGATGCAGACTAGTGCTGAACCAAAGACTTTCAAACTCCATTTCTAGACCTGTGACGTTTGTAATCCTCTCCTGGTTCCCTTGAATCGAATATCAGCCAATGAATGATACACTTGCATTTTAATTTTTTTTAAATGAAGTTTTTATTGTGGAACAGCTTACACAATAATTGCAGAATACCACAGAATAAATATTAATATTTAAATAGTAAGAATAGCAGCAAATCTCCTTCACTAGTATTCTTCAACACAGACTCTCACTGTAGGCTTTTGCCACGTAATAGCTGGAAATTTTCTCCCTCCATGCAGTAACGGTCCATTTCAGATCACTGCAAAGATCTGAGTTGAAGAGTGGCCCCCTTCCTTCTTTTGAATCAGTGAGAAGGTAAAGATGAGTCTTTCTTTCCAGTTTACCCTGTTTGTGTGAATAGGAGGTAAGAATTTTTCAGGGTTCATGCCTTTATTGTTGCCTGGGGAGTGGTTAGCTCAGAAGATTTCCTCTAGGTATTTGGCACGTCCTCACAGGAATTGGGACATCCCATAATTTGAGGGTCAGGACTGCAGAGGCTTGTGAAATGGAGGGTTTAGTTTTGTTTTTCCCTAGCCTTTTTGTGGAAAACTGTTCAGAAAAAGTCAGTTGAATCAAAAATGTTTTGTGGAAACTTAATTTGGTTCCCCCGGGAGCTTGGCTAGTAAGCTCTGGTAACGGCTGGCTTGAATTGATGAAATGTTATCAGATACCCAGTTGTTCTTCTGCTTGCAGACTGAAGCCAATGGATTTTGAAAGTTGGATTCATTTACATAAACAGTCGAATAGCTGCTGAGATTCAAGGCAGCAGATTTTGTTGTAAGAAAACTATCTTTCAGTATTTCCAATGTGCAAATTGCAATGGCCTGAAAAGTTAGGACTTCTTCCCTGTGATGCCAGATTTATTTCGTAACAGTAATAATAATCCTTTCATCAGTTTTTCATGTTGAAAGGACTACTTCCACCTACATATCTTTGATTGCTCTGAAACAGGTCAGATGGCAAGTTGCACAGAAGGAGTCCCAGGGTGCAGAAACAGCAGTTTACAGAGCTGATACGTTGGTAGTGGAGCAGGTAAAGGGCTGATTCACCATACTTACATTTTGTTTCCCCTTCCCATGCACATCTGCAGTCATCCTTCCAACCTTCACATGAGCCTCTTGAAACAAACAGACCAATAATAAGATATCTTTTAATCCTGCATACCGAAATTGAAACCAGATTTTAGACCAAACGTTTGTACATGCTTACAGCACTCTGTATTTCCAGCCTTCTTGCAGCGCTTCCAGATTAACTTATTGGTGGGAACATGCTTCTGCGTGTTCGCCAGGATGTATTTTTTTTTTCTAACGCTGAAAGCTGGTTCTTTGTTAAAACTAGTCCATGCTGCATATTTATTAATGAGTAGTCTAAGACTGCTAACATAGGGGAAATGAGCAGCAAGTTTGTACAGAGATAGGAAGTAGGTTAAAGTTCAGAGTTGTTCTTTCAGGGCAAAAATAAAAAAAAAAAACCAAGGCTTCATTTTTCAGTGTTCTTTAACCTCCTAATAGGCTTCCCTGTATTCTTATGTGTAATACTGCTTGTTTTCCTGCAGCAAAAGAAAATTAGACTCTACTTTTAACTAGGACACTCACGGGTGAGTCTGCTGACACAGTGTTCCCTTAACACTTACGCCTGCGTAATTAGGATCTGGATTTTTTTTAACTGTAAGGTTAGATGGCATTTCAGAGGCTGTCTGAGGATACTAGATATGTGTGTTTGCCTGGGTCATCAAAAGCTGGTGAGATGTATGAAAGAGAATTGTTACAACAGTCCCTCAAGCAGAAAGTGAACTAACTGTGTTAAGTGAGGGAGGAGGAGGTAGCATTTGGCTGTCCGGAGGGATGACTTGAGGGAGTTTATTATCCACATCTTGAAAGTGAGCACTCATCTAAACTTCCAGCTCACTTGGAGCTGGAGTTTCTGTAAAACCCAAAGGTTTGATTTCACAAGCATGATCTCTGAACTAAGTCTTCAATTCCTGTATATGCACTGCAGCACTGCTAACAGTGAAATTCTCGGAATGCTTTTGATAACCTGTGACAAATATAGATTATAGGAGTACGCATTTAGTAACCTTTCCAGTGTGCTTGAAGAGTAGCACACTGTGGCTTTGAGTAAATATATACTCTACTGTTGCAGTCAAAGTTTTCGGCATCAGGAGCAAGCAGTAAAGTCAGCAGTCCAGGGTCCCACTTGTATTCCAGTACAAAGTTCCTTTTGAGCCTTCAAGTTGAAAGGGGTTCCCTGAAACTTTGTGGAGAGAGTCTTTTAAAAACAAACAAACAAAAAAACTAACAACCCCCCCCCCATCATCATTTATGTATTGCTGCATTTTCTCCCAGTACATGATAATGATGTGGTTTATATCAACAGTATAGTTGCTCAATTGTCGGATTGTCAGCGGACTTCTCTTTAATGATCTGTGTAACTATGGACTTCTGTCTGTAACGGAGAAACACAAAGATGTTTTTTCTCGAGTCTCTGGTAGCTCTGAAATCTCATCACTGACAGTTTGCAGCAGTGTAGCACTGTATGTTTCTTATACAGTGGCCTTATCTGTCACAGGTAGAGCAAGTGTTAAATAGTAAGAGCTGCTTTTAATCAAAACAAGAAACCTGTGTTTATTGCAGCTGTAGCTGTACTCCTCTGTTCTGTGTGCATACAAATGTAATTATAGCTAGATACATTATAAAACAAGACTCTGCTTGTTCTAGTAGTGGTGTTGAACTTTGTCCAAATGCTGGGGGCATTTGTTTTTTCTGTTTGTTTTGTTGTTGTTTTTTTCAATAGATGCCAAGATAACAGAAATGTTTTTGTTAAGTAACTTGGATATTTTAACTAAATTTTTTCTACCACACAGATATGTGTATTAACTTTTTTTTTCTAACCTGACATGAATTATGGATGGATTTACTTACCAAAGTATTACTACTGCAGACACCTGACTCATACCAGAGAGGATGTCTTTCCATATCAAACACGCAGACTTCTGGCAACATGATTAATATGGATATTTTCAACCAAGATAGGCGTACGCAGAGTATGTTGCAATTCCAACAGGACAGAAGTTCCTACCTGCTGGACCTGCTAAGAGATCATAGAACCATAGAATGGCTTGGGTTGGAAGGGACCTTAAAGATCATCTAGTTCCAACCCCCCTGCTGTCGGCAAGGACACCTCCCACTACCTTCTACCTTCCAGATCTTGGTTCATAGCTAAGAGATCTGTAACTCAGGTAAATTGAAAGTAAAGTTGACAACATTTTAAATTAAGGCCCATCACTGAGCAGAATGTGAAACCATGAGTAGAGCTCTATAAATTATAGAGACTCATTTTCTGTTAGGGAACAGAGCAGTAATGCTAGAATTGCTCTTCAGCTATACGTAGTTCTCAGTAATGTCGGAAATTGCATGCTCAGTATTATCTTGATGGACTTACAACTCAGTAGTCCACTGCTCTGCTGCAGCTCCCCTTAGATTTTTACACACACGTACACATGCATGCACGCACACAAAATATCAGTCAGTTGAGCAGACAAAACTCGGGGAAATAACTTGTGGGGGCAGGAGGCGGAATGATTATCACAACTGAAGGTGGTGGAGACGTGGTCAGGTTGATCATGAGTAGTAAGATCTGTATTTTCCAAGCAAGGCTCTGAGTGATCCTTGTGTCTTCTGCCTTTTTGCCACCATCAGGCAAGGGCTTTTATCATAGCAGTCCTGCCAGCTCACTCCTCCTTTTCCCAGTTTTCAGTTGGAAGTTTCTTCACAGATTCCCGTAGTACCTGCAGGGCTAAGCCTTCAAACTTTGCTTTTTCTGAGTGTAACCCTTCTGTACCACTTCTGACACTTCTGGTGTCCTGTAGGGCACCCAAGTTAAGCTGATCCTTTGCTGATTCTGTGCTAAGTCATTCCTCCCAGTGGTGACAGAGAACATACCCACTGGCCAGAGAAAAGAGCTTTTACTACTTGAAGTCTGTGCCATTAGGTGTTAAGAGTAAATGTTGAAAATGATCTCTGCCTGTTAATAATGGAGGCACCCTTGTGTAATTTGAAAGACAACAATCAAGAAACCAAAGATGAAATAAAAGAGACAGTGGTGTAAACATGTTCCCTTTCCCTGAGATTAATACATCAATACTAAAAAGCTGAATGACTGTGCCTGTAATGTTTCTACTTTATGGCGTGAAGCTTAGACAGAATTTCCCTCATCCAGGGGCTTTTTTTCTTTTCTTTCTGCAGGTCAAACAAAATAAATGTGCATTCTTGGCTGGTCCTCAGGCACTTCTGTAATAAATGTGTTTATTACTAACCAGGAATCTTTTGTTGACACCCATATCATGTACTACATAAGAGCATGAATTGCTATAGCATGTATTTCAGCAGAAAAATACACCATATGTGAAGATTTCCTCTTATTCTGGATAGTGAGATATGAATGCTTTCCCCTGAGATCCCTAAAAAAAATCAAAACAGTATGGTTCCTGGTGTTGATCTGGTTCAACAAATGAAAATAACAGCGGTTACATTTCAAGTATGTGTATGTATATATATATATATATATACGTATATGTACACATATATATTAGTGGTGAAGAGATTGTTCTTTTTAGTCTGATTAGCTGTATTCATTTTTTTCACTTTCTGGCTCTTCTGCAGCCCTAAGGAGAGTAGAATGGTATGTTGAAGTGGTAACTAAAGTGGAATCTGTCTTCAGATTCTCTTCTATATGTAGGGCACCTCTTCCCTCTCTATAGTATGTGTGAGAGAACTTCTGCAAGTGCAAAACTGCAGGATACAACAGGATGCTTTCTCAATTCCATCAGTTTTGGTAAAATTTCAGCTTGGTGAAATTGTTTCAAGTCATGCTGCTGCTTTTGAAGTCTGAAGTAGAGTCCAGGATCCACAGTCAATCAAGAACATGCTTTAAATAATACCTCAGTGTACCGAACTGAGTCCTTTTCCAGAACGTATGTGATGTGACTAGTACTGTATTTATGTTGTCAGAAGAGTTAAATCAACTAAAGATGTGAAAACACGCAAAACGTGTTTAAATCCCATATGAATTTTCTTACAAAAAAAAAAAAGTGACATTAAGTTACATATTTTAGTTCTTTCTGAGGACATTTGCATGAGGCTTTATCATCCCTTGAATGTATTTGATTTAGTTAATTAATTTTTAGGAGAAGACACAGGGAAAGAGGAGGGTACAGATACCTTTCTCCTATCCCCTTGGGGCTGTGCACACTTTCTGTGTGATGGTTATCCAGTGATGTGGTCTTCAGACTGCCAGAGAGGTCCGCATGCACAATACAGCCTGCAGGCATTTTTGCACTGATCTTCTATTGCAAGGAAACGTCTGAGCTCTCGTTGCGAATGCTGAGTTTATTGAACCACTCAATGCAGATGCAGTGAGGAATGTTGCTGTACACAGATTTTGCTAGTGTGAATGCTTTGTTAGAGCATCACAATACAAGATTTTGTTGCTGGAGGGATTTGAACCCTCCTGTGTCAGTGATACAGTATGGAACAGCTGTTTTAGCTAAGGGTTCATTCTCTACTCTGAGGGGCAACTATTACATGCATGAAAAACAGCTTCTGTGTTTTATATTTGGAAAGTTATGACCTAGTCCAGATAAGTTTGCCCCTCTTGGTATTCATGGTTTCCATGCTGATGCTTAGAATCCTTCTGCAATTTTGCTTCAGTCGGGGAGAGAGCTGGAGCTGGGATACAGGAAAGCCAGAAACCAGACTCTGTGATGAACTGATGTGCGGGCTGTGGGTGAATTCTGGGCATACTCCAATAGGAGATCGATGTAGATGGCACAGTGCCGAGCAACTGAATCAATAACAAGCTGAGTGGGTAACAATATCTATACTTAGGGAGTTTGGATTTAAGGATGATCAACATAAATATGAACCAAATTGTCAGTGTTGGCGGAATTGTATTAGCAGGCACAGGAAGGGCTAAAGGAAGCCTATTGTTTACCTGCTGCGTTTTATACAAGTCATGCAACCCTTTGGAAAGGTTCGAGTAATGAGAATACGTGTCCTGGCAGATGATAAGATGTTTGGAGGGGAACGTACAAAGAAAAGAACATCACTCGTTTAGTAAAATGTGATTGAAGAATGCAAAATGTGCCATACTGCAAAATGGCAGTTTTTTTATTGCTAGTGTGTAGAAACTAAACATCCTTATTCCAAATTCAACTTTTAGCATGTGGTCACAATGGCATGGATTCTGTGGGACAGAAGGAAGCTAGCCGAAGACCTGACTGTTTTTACCTCAGTCACTGTGATCATGAAGGTCTCCTCACGCATGAGGCTTTTCCTTTCTCATTCTGTTAACCCTGTCTTTGTGTCCCACCTAAAAACTCTTCTCGCTACTTTCTCTGTTTTTATGAGAGGAGAAAAAAAAAATATTTCTCTGTGTTTGCCTGGAAATTATCTTTGCTGTTACTCTTGCATAATCTGGCCCCCAGCCTTAAGATGCTTGGGTCTGAGATCTGATTCTGTAAAATAAGCTTTTTCTTAGCTTTCTGATACACTGCACGTATATATGGCCTTAGAGATGCTGACGTGAGGTAAACATAGTTTCCTTTTGCTCTTCACAGCCGCTCTAAAGGAAAAGTAAAATGGAGTTCTGCTTGTTTTGTTTTGTTTTTACTTCTCAGCTGAGCCATTTTCTTAGCTGTGAGTCAGGTGAAACCCCTGAAGTCGTAGGGCTGTGTCCAGAATTACGCGAACACGGAGGAAGGGGTGCCCGGGCCCGGCTAGCCAGAGACCTGGCCTCGGGCTGCAGCTGATGCTGTCTTCTGCGGCTGGGACGAGCGACTCGCGGCTGTTACCGTGAAACCTCTGGGCCTGCGCACCTGCCTTCCTGAGGCCAGCGCCCGCAGTCCCGTTTCGGGTGCGGCCTCCCTGCGTGCCGTTGGCGGGCTGCTCGACCGAGGGCTGGGTGCTTGCTTTGATGCGGGTGTTCAGCGGGTGTTCAGCGGGTGCCGCGGCCCCGTGCACGGGGCCCTGTGCGCTGAGCCAGTCCTCGGCGGACAGGTGCTGGCT
This sequence comes from Chauna torquata, assembly GCA_013399475.1. NCBI lineage: Eukaryota > Metazoa > Chordata > Aves > Anseriformes > Anhimidae > Chauna > Chauna torquata. The sequence goes on from VXAL01004274.1 coordinate 130,214, forward strand.
AACCTGTTTGCATGTTTACATTTCAGTGCCTGCAGAACATGGATAAATACTCTGTGCTGCAATCACGAGTTGATCTGTATCCATTGCAGTGATTACTTAAGGCTTTCTGGTGGACTCAACCTGCAAAGTATTGCTTCCTCGCATCTTTTTGGCAGGTCAGCAGCTGGAGCGTGCAGGGCTGCGGCCGCTTTGTTTGTAATTTATTGCTTGGAAATAGTAGTTGGTATGAATGAGGCTGTTCTTAGATGGGCGCTGTGAAACCTGCTGCTGTTAAGAAGTGGGTATTTCTTCTGTGTATGTCACCTCTTTGCTGTGGGCTCTGGGGGGCTTATAAGGTGGTAACAGAATCGTTCATGTCAGTGTGACCAGTCTGGAGAAGAGAACATGTGTTTAGGCCTTGGTGACCTCGCAGTTTGGCTCATTTGTTTAACTAACTGATGACGGCAAAGAAACAGTAACAAGTCGATAATATGTCCATAATACCATCTCGGATTGCTGCTGAGGTTTGCCAGGATGCTGATTTACTGATGCAATTTGTACTTAGATGAGAACATGTGAACTGAATATGGTAGACTTGTTATGGTCATATTGAAGTAATGATCTCCTGCTACATCTGTCAGGGAATACCCCATACTTTTCTATCTTCAGCTACCCTTAGGCTTTCCCATGAGAAATGAATATGCATAAAATGAAGTTCTCAGCTCAGAAGGCAGAAAATAAAACTCATGAGAAGCATAGCTTGCAAGGAGAGGAAGGAAGCAGTTTATTTTAATCATGCTCTATCCTAGAAGCACAGGGTTTACTTCAGAAGAGGAATACCTGAGTAATTCATGCTGTTCAAAGAAGAAGATAAACAAAATTTGATGAGGTTGTGTGAGGGACTGGTATCTGCAAGGCTGTGAAGAGGAGTCTCAGAAAATAACTCGTAGATGGGAATGTGAGAGGTGATGTGTTAGGTCTACTTGTTTCATGACAGGACAAATTCGAACACACATACAGCAGCTGGAGTTTTAGGGCAACAATACAGGGTCCAATGCAGAATAGAAATGGTCTTTGGCCTAATGTAGGGACAAAAAAAAAATCACTCCTTTATTGCAGAGAGATCAAGGTAAGTTGTCTGTGAATGCTAAAGAGCAAACACTGTTCTCTGAGAGGCGGAAGCTTTTGTGAATTTCCAAATACATCTTTATAGTCTGCAGCAAATAGTGCCTCATTTTAGCTTCTGTTGTTTTGATGTTTGCAGCTTGCTCATTTTCCTACCTTTCTGCCTTCCCTGGGCATTCAACTTTTTATTGAAAAGTTTCCCTTGTTTTGTGTGGCAGAATGCTGACCATTTTCCTTTTCTCTAAAGAATCTTGCTACTTTACACCCCAGACCTTCATTTGTCCTCATCTCTGGTGTCTCTCCATCTCAATCTCACCTCTAACTTGGTTGTTGTCTTGAAAATACATGAGATGTGATTTGTGCTGGAGTGCTTTAAAAATCCTCCATAAACATATTCCACCTACTAGTATTTCCTGAGTGGTCAGTGACACTGATGAGTGAAATAAACTAATTCACTCTTTGGCCTGGTATGAACTGTTACTAACAAATACTGGTCTTTGTGCAGCCCTTTCTCGCCAGTCTCAAGGATGAGCATTTCATACTGCTTTTTTTTTTTTTTTTTTTTTAAACTGAGGCAGAGGAAGATAGTGTTACTTGAATAAAGACAAGAGCACTGCTGTGTGAAACAGCAACTGATCTGGTTATATATTTAAAAAAAAAAAAAAAAAAAAAGATCATCATGACTGGGTATGTTGCCAGGAAGGGGAGGAGAATTGTCCTTGTTAAATCATTAGCTTGTTCCTAGGCATATGTTAGCCTAAACCAGTGCTCCCAAAGGAGCCCTGGGCAGAGTTCTGGTGTTAGTGTCCCAGGAACTGTTTCAATAGGCATTTTGCATGCAGCTAACCTTTTCTGGGGATTGAGAAATGTTTCTAATGTCAGTTCAGGCCCTTCTATGCTAGTTGGCCTGGATATTAGGAGTATTGCTGGGTCCTTTAACTTGTGTAAGCAGATACTATAAGTCCTAGGTCTCAGTGGAATGTTCTGTCTACTATATCCTACCATTAGGATAGCCACAAAAGAAAAGACCTCAAAATGAAATAATGTTTACAGTGGAGCCAGCTTTAATTTTCTTTTCGTGGCAACCCAAGTGAATCTTACTGAAGTCAAGAGGACTCCTTGCTTCTCAGATAGTTAGTCAGGTTTTGTAGTCTTACTGTGTAACACTTTCAGGCTCAAGTAAAACCATCGTGTTTTCTATTTGTTGAATTGTTTTTATTTTTAATTTTGAATGCTGATGCCTGTCTGTTTAACTTTAGGCTACTGACACTTAAGAAACAGGACCATGTTGTTGTAGTGGTTCCTGGATCAGAGAGGCACAAAGGGCTGTCTAGAAGAAGCCCAAAGAAGATAGTACAGTAGACAATGTCCATGCAGAAACTGTGCTTCCTTTGTAAATCATGTGGTATATCTTACATTTTTACAATGCTCTTCCTGCACGTTTTATCTCTGAGGACATGTTACTAGTAGATTGTAGGGAAAGGGTGTGACTAACGCAGGCTGTGCAGTACCTTTTTGTCTGGTATAGGCTTTGCAAGTACGACAGATATTTTGTGGGGCTGTGGGACATGACCTCTGTATGTGGGACAGATATTGTGAAAATGACTCTGATTTTTTTCTTTTGTGTTTTAGGGACACTAGGTGTCTTTAATAACGATGAGCAACCCTTTTGTACAGATTGTGGAGCCACTAGACCCTAAACAGCCTCTGAAGAAGTTCTTTAATTTAAGCAAGTTGGAAGATGTGAGATATGGTATGTTGACAACATAAGCATTTGGTTAGCACTGATGAGCAGTACCTGAAAAGACACTGCAATATGGGATGATACTTGGTCTCTGACTATGCAGTTATGGAGGGAAATATGAATTCAGAAAGAGGTTCTTAGAAACAAACTTTTAGCAAAATTTATTTCTGGAAATTTACAATTAGAGAAGTGCTGGCAAGTTGATAGTATTATTTTTCTCAACGTGCTGTGCATGCAAACTGTATGTTGCAGTCTTGTTTTTCCTGAGTGAATGAGGAGCACTAGCCAAAACTAAGAGAGCAAGTTTTCTCAGATGCTGCCTTGCTACTGTGAAGGGCTGGAAAGGACCTAACACTGATATGACTGAATCATCCAGAAAGGTTGTTCGGCTTTAAAAGAAAGAAAGAATAGAGGCTAGAAGAATTGTTTCTGAGGAGGCTTTTTCTCTAGTTCCTCTTACACTTCCTGAATGTACTCAGGCATATACCATGTAAAAATCTTACAATCCGTGCCTCTGATTTAGAAAGCCAGTATCTATAGCTTATAGCTGTCTGTGTGGAGTATTTTTCTTCTTTCAAAGAGGAAACAGGTGACTAAGGAGAATTTAGGAAACAAACTTGGAAGAGGAGGAACATTTTCTCTGAATGTCAACAATGCATATCCATTGCAAGCGCAGACAGTGTATAAATGAGGAACGAATTAATGCTGGACTTGGTCTCTGAAAAGCAGAGATGAGTCTGAAGAAACAGGCAAATAAGGGTATGGTATTACTAGTTGATTTGTTCCAGAAACCCGAGAGTGATAAGCTCCGGATTCTTTAAGGAGAAAAAAAAAGGTGTAATTCTCACTGTCCAGCAGAGAAATGGAAAACCAAGCAACGGGGTGTGGTGGTGGTGGAATTGAATAAACCAACCAACCAACCAACCAACGAAAAAAAACCACAAGTGTTTCTGACTAAGTGACTTTAGCGTCTTGGGGGCCCTGGGTAGAAAGTTAGGACAGACTTCTCAGACTTTTGAATTGAAATGTTCTGAGAGGAAACCAAACAACTATTATTACAGTGGATGAGAAGAGGGAGGACAGAGAAGCATTAATTTTTTCTTCACACCCATTGCTTGCAGTAGAGTTGTCAGGACTGCTTTGATATTTTGTGTCATCTTATATAAGTATTTCTATCCTGAAGTAGAAGAAGATTAATAGACGCACAGTCTTGCTGCAGTTCAATTTCATTCTCCATCTCTGGAGAAGAAGAAACTGGTTAGACCATCAAAGCTGTGCTTTCCACTATCCCAGGTAGAAAACTGTTTTTCTAGTGCATTTACACACCTGTGTTCAGTGCCAAGAGTGGGAGGAAACTGTAGAGAAACAAGGTGAGCACAGCATGTTTTCAGAGTAGAGTTGCTGTGGAGGGCAGGGAGATTGGTAGAAAAGAGTCCTTTCACCAATAGTGTTGATAGTCTCATAGGGATGACAACAATAAATCTGCTGTAGTAGTTGAGCAGAACAGTTTAGTTGGCGCTGATCTCCTGACAAAGCTGGGGACTAGAAATAAATGTTGGATAAGTTGGAATAAAGCCTTGTCAAAATCTGGGGGCAGCACCAGAGAAGCCATCTGCTCTGGGCATGGAACTCTGCACTTGCTGGCATATGAAATTACTCCCTAAGGTAAAAGCTGAATTTGTTTCTTGCCTCTTACCCATGCAGCACGCCTGCCATTTTCTATTCGAGTCCTCTTGGAAGCAGCAATCCGTAACTGTGACGAGTTCCTAGTGAAGAAGCAAGATGTTGAGAATATTCTCAACTGGAAAGTGGTGCAACACAAGAGTGTTGAAGTGCCTTTTAAGCCTGCACGAGTTATTCTCCAAGATTTCACGTGAGTTTGATGCTCTCCAAAGCCAGGAAGAGAGGGGCTCTTGAAATTGTACCAGTGTTCAGCTTGGGGTGGAGGGGGTGAGCTGAGGGAAAGAACAGCAATGAAAAGTTTGAAAGGCCTTTTTTGAGCTTGCCTGGGTGTTGTGCTACAGACAGCACCTGGGGAGGCAAACACTTGTGTTAGAACACTAGATGAAATACTTCTGGGATGGAGAAATATGTTTATGAAGTGCTTCAAAAATGTGAAGGGAGAAAATGAGATGGATAAATTTGCATCCAAATGAAGGAATTCAGAATGAAAAGGTTTTGTGTCATTGTTTGTTGATTTTTTTTTTCATTTTTTTTTTGCAGGGACTCTTGCTTTAAATATTTTACCCCTTTCAATTCTCGTTTATAACCCACATCATTATTTTCTATGCTGAATCACTGTTATTCCAAATATGTATTTTTAAAGACTTTTTTAAAGACTTCTCTGCTTCTGGAAAAATGAATGTCTACTTTTCCCCAGGAGTGCCAGTTGCGATTCCTACCTAATGGACTCTGAAAACTGGGCCCTTTTACTGCAGTGGTGTTAATCCCCATCCGTCAGCATGTAGTAGTCCCTGACAGATGTGGAAAGTCAATTTTCAGGTGGAACAGTAATTTCTAACTGTTTTTAATGTAGTATTTGACTTGAAAGTCTGCTTTCCTTTGTACCTTTGTCCTGTACCTTTGTACAGAAAGAGAGATTTCAGTTTATCTGTGGTAAACCCCATGCTGCTAAGTTGTCAGTTGATTTTATTCCTCAGAACAGTAACATGTCTTAACTGTCATACCTTCTAGCTTGCATTTTCCCAAACGCTGGCCAGGTGCTAGACACCCAACATAGCTCAACTTCTGAAGACATTTGGAAAAACTGGCAAAGCTTCAGTTGAAAAAAGTGCTGATTTCCTAGCTTTATTTTTTTTTTTTTTTGCCTGCTGACTGTTGTTAATATTTAAAAAAGAAATTGAGTACAGAGGAAGCCAAACTTACAAGCAAACTTTGTTCCCTTTGTTACTGTGTTTCATTCTTGCCCCTTAATCTCCTACTGAGTTTTAAAAATTTCCCTGCAAGTCTGCAGAGCAGCTGCATTCAAAAACAAGCTCTTGAACTTGCTCCTCAGAGGGAGTTTTTGGAAAATGCACTCTTTGGCATCTTTACAGAAACCATACAACAATTACATTCACAGGTCCTGGATTAGAATTATTCGATTTTCTAGATCTGACTGCAAATATGCTGAGTTCCTCTAAGAAGGTAGATGGATATTGTCTCTGTTTCTTCTCAGTTGTATAACATGTGTTAAGTGGCAAAATAGCTCTTCTTCTCACCTGCTCCCATCCCTGCTCTCCCTCCAATCTAGCCAGGTAGCATAATGTAGCGTCTGCTATTTTTCTTGGTGTATGCATATTCTGGGACAAAAAAAAACTTGCTTCAAACTACTGAACAGTTAATTGTGTCAGTGCTAGATAATGTGGAACCTTTTTTTGCCTTTTCTTGTGAACACTCAGGTTTTTCAAGCTAAAGTTCTGCAGGAATTACAAAGCTTTTTCTTATCTGGGACTGTTTGGTCTGGAGAAGAGAAGGCTTGGGGGAGATCTTATTAATGTGTATAAGTACTCTAAGGGAGGATACGCAGAGGACAGAGCCAGGCTCTTTTCAGTGGTGCCCAGCAACGGGATAAAAAACAATGGGCACAGACTGAAAACCAAGAGATTCCCTCTGGCCATCAGGAAGCACTTCGTTACTGTGAGGGTGACAGAGCACTTGCACAGGTTGCCAGGAGACTTTGTAGAGTCTCCCTCCTTGGAGATAATCAGAAGCCTGGGCAACCTGCTGTATGTGTCCCTGCTTCAGCCATTGGGGTTGGACCACCAGAAGACCTCCAGGGGTCCCTGCTAAGCTGAACTATTCCATGATTCTTCCTGCATTGTTTCTGCTATATTTTAAAATGTTAAGAGCGTCCTTATAATCAGGAGTTCAAAACAAAGTCTCGCTCTTTTGGGCTGCTCGTGCAGAAACTTGTTCTCCATGGGATACTGAATGATGCCAAATCCATACAGGCATACCGCAGACAGCTTTTTTGTCTCAGCAACCAGCAAAATCAGATATGTTGGTATGCAAGAGGGTTTTCCAAACTGAAATGCACTTCTGAAAATATGGGTATTCTGCAGAGGTGTTCTGCAGTCATGTCCTTTGTGATTTAAGGAGTCTGATACCCTGCTTTGCCAGAGAAACTTGCAAAAGAGTGGAAAGTACATCCCTAAATAGGGAGAAGATTCTCTTGTGCTTCACAAACCTTGGAAGACATGGTCCTTGCCTTAAAATCAGCTAAAGAAACATACAGAGTGGAAGGAAGGAAGGATATTGTCGTTTTCCCCTCCGCCTCCCCCAAATTTATTTATTTATTTGTTTGTTTGTTTATTTATTTATTTAAAGCGAGGAACAGAGCAAAAGAAGAGAAACCACTTCAAAGTCCCAAAGGAGTACTGAATAGGACTAACTTTCCAGAATCCCAGCCAAGCATGTTAAACTGCTTCTGTTTTTTGATTAATTATGGTTTTAGTTTTTCATTGTTACAGTGCTCAGGATATAAATACAGTTCTGTCACTTTTATTCTTCTGACTTCATCTTCCCAAGGGTACCATCTCTGCAGTAGAGTAATGATCCCAAGACTTAGGGTAAGGCTACGGTTTGCTTCGTATGTTGCAGAAAGCATCTGTTTTGAGCCTCAGGACCTGAGTTGTGTTTATTTCATTTTTTTCTTTTCCAGATTGTTTCACCTTGCCTAATTTTGTTTTGTTTTAGTGGGGTACCTGCTGTTGTTGACTTTGCTGCAATGCGTGATGCTGTGAAGAAACTTGGTGGGGACCCTGAAAAAATCAATCCTATCTGTCCTGCTGATCTAGTGATAGATCACTCCATCCAGGTTGATTTTAACAGGCGGTAAGGATACAAAATGACTCTTACTTCCTAACGTTAGTTAGGAAGCTGGATCCGATTACTGGTAGTGCAATTGGTGATATTCTAAGCATTTGGACTATAACATCCTAGACCCTAAGAAGTGATTAAGTTAAACTGTTGTATCAGTTGCTGTGAACAAAATGGAAATTTTGTTCTTCTGTAGTGCATTTCTCAGTAGCACAAGCCTGGACTAAATGTTAATAGAAACAGGCTCAGTCCAGACCTGTGGTGACCACAATTTTCCATAATAATACTGCATTATTATTAGTTGTTCAGAAATAGCTTTTTTCCACATGCAGTTTTTGACCTTGTGGGGCTTTTTGGAAAGGACAAGCAAGACTGTCTCCTTTTTTCCTTATTTATGTAAGAGTAGACCTGAGCTGCCCTAATCCAGCTGTTTGCTAGTTCAGTACCTCCGCAGAGAAGAGCACAAGACATTGATTCATATGGCCCCTAAAAGTATAGGAAGGAAACATAATGCTAATGACTCCTCAAAGCACTGCGGAGAGACAAACACTCACTAGACCTGCAATTAAATACAATACATAGGGGTCCTTTTACCTTCCATGGTATGTAAACATGGGCCTACCAAAATACTCTTCAAAACAGATCCTGCAATTACATGTTTCTTGGTGGTTTCCTTCCATCTTCCAAACTTCTGAAGTTTGTTGGTCTGCAGTTGCCTTGCCTGCAAAAATACTCTGTGTATTTGTTGTCCTCTGTATGAGATAGTTTTGAAGCAGGCCACTTAAATTATAGCATTATAGGGAAGAAAAATAATAGAAGGCAGATATTAAGAAAGTAAAGAACGCTTTCTCAGTGCAAATATTTCAAGGCCTCTTCAGAATAAAAATACTAAACTTCTGAGCAGAAATTTATAGTAAAGCCTGTTTCATAGAAGAATGTTGCCAGAAAGCTTTTAAATGTAACCTTTTTCTACATTTTTTTTTTTTAACTGTAGACTCATAAAAATACAAGTTCATGGGTGCCATTTCATAGCTGACGGGAGAAAAAAGGCCAAAAAATTTTGACATATGTTACTGTCAAAAACCACCTACCTTTAACATTTTTAAAGGTGCTGTATCTAAATCTTAGCATAACACTAAGGAGTTTAGAAATAGACACCGAATTAAAAGTAATCATGTCCAGACTGATCTCTGGGGTAATGGGCATTCTAGCACCAATCTATTAAACTAGAAACCTAGACTTTTTGATTTGTAATTGGCCTCTGCATAATTTTTATAAGGTCTTTGGGAAACAGTGTATTTCTTTCTGAACAAGGCATGATTTCATCTTTACCACAGGATGAAATCAACCTTTTCTGTATATTTTAATAACATTCGTATTATGTTATTGGTACTACCCAGGACTTTATTTAGATAATTTTTTGCTGATAATAACTTTTTGTCTAAGCCTTTTTTTGATTCTACTAGGGCTATGTGTATATGGAGAGAACATTGGCCAGCCCTATGTTTCAGTTCTTTCAAACTCCTCAGCCCTAAGTTAGGGAGCTGCTACTTGTGGGAAGTTCATTAGCCTGTCAGTCTTGAAACACAGGGGCTTCAGGCAGCACCATGTAGGCACTTACCAGTGATAACCTCTCTTTAACCAAAGTTGCAAGGCAGTTGTGTTCCAGTTCCCTTTACTGCTTTACTGATTCCTTTAGATTTAGGTGTTGAAAACTTCACGTTGTTCTAATGTGTAGTCTAGCTTTTCCCAAGCTACAAGTTTCAGGCCTACCACCTATATAATATGTAGATTAGCACTTGAATTGTAACCAAACTTCAGGTATTACCTCTAAGACTTCTTAAATACTACAGGCAACACTGGTTGCCTGTAGTTCACAGCTGGGGTGAGACTAAAAGATGAGATTGCTCAGCATTTAAATTAGATAATAACTCTTCTTTTCTTTCACCTCTTGGGCATATCTGACCATACATAAATATCAGGTGGACACTTTCCATTTCTGTTCTGACAGCTGATTATTTTCGCTTGCAGATCAGACAGTTTGCAAAAGAATCAGGACCTGGAATTTGAAAGGAACAAAGAAAGGTTTGAGTTCTTAAAGGTACTGACAGAGTTAATCTTATTTGCATGGTCAAAGGTGGAATGAACAAAAGTTCTTCCAGTGCTCATGTGATTGAAAACTTTTGACTCCACTTCTTTTTGTTTCAGTGGGGCTCTCAGGCTTTTAAAAACATGAGGATTGTTCCACCAGGCTCGGGGATCATCCACCAAGTGAACTTGGAGTACTTAGCAAGAGTGGTGATGGATCAGGATGGCTACTACTATCCAGACAGTGTGGTGGGCACAGACTCGCACACCACCATGATAGATGGCTTGGGAGTGCTTGGCTGGGGTATGTGCAGTAGCTCATCATGAATAGTCTGTTGGCTGATTAAGCTGTTTTTCAGGCTGTTGTGGGTTGACCTGGTAGGTAAACCCTACCCAGTCACTCATTTGCTTCCCCCCTCAGCAGGATATGGGAGAGAATCAGAAAGGAAAACAGAAAAAATATCATGGGTCAACATAAAGACGTAAAGATAAAGTTTAATAAGTGAAAAGGAGAAAAAAAAAAAAAGGCACAAAAACAAGTGATGCAAAGACAGTCACTCCCCACCTACCACTAGCGTACTGAGGACCAGCCAGTCCCCAGGCAACATCTGCTTTGGAAAAAGGAGAAGGAAGTTGAAATACCATTGTACATCCGTTGTTCCTTAATCATTTAGCTACTTCAGAAGTGTTGCTGTATCAAAAAGTACTGAAAATGCTCTTTTGGGTTGGAGATGCTGAAAGTTGAGTCTGAGTAGGTTAAATATGGCCAGGGAGGGAGCTATGAAAAGCAGCACTATGAAGTATGGTCTAATACCAGTAGCCTGCAGCATACTTTTTACAAAAACAAATACAAGTAGTTCCCTTTTTTGCTTCCAGTGGCAAACTGCAGTGTTTCAACTATTGGCTAAATAAATAGGTGTGAAATGGAAGTATTTGCAGTCATCCTACACATGGTAGCAAAAACTTGAGTTGAGCTTTTTATTTTCTTGTGGTATGGTCATAGGAACACTATTGAATGGGTACCGTACAAATACATAAGACATGGTGCTCCTAAATAGCATATGCTAGTTGTTCACAAAGATGCTTGTCAGGTTCTGAGTAGCAGATGTGATGCAAGGAACTGTGGGTTTTCTGCTCTACATATACTACTGCAGAAATATTGATTGATTGAAGCTTTCGGTCAAGGATGGAAGAATTTATGCTGACTTGGTTATACAGATGTACACAAGTTGGCTTTATTTAAAGCCATGACAGCTTTGGTATAGGAGATGTCTCTTTTGTTCTGTACTTGGCTGCACCTTGCATGTGGGATCGTTGTGCTTAGATGATGTTGCAATACCAACAGCTGCTTGGAAGAGTAAACCTGTGAACTTAGCCTCATGGTGTTCCAGAATTTTAAAAGCATGGCTGGGCGTAGTCCATAACATATGTGATTAAAGCTCACACTCTTGAATCCAGCATTTCTTGCTAATGGCTGGTAGTGCTGAACTTGCTTCATGCCTGTCCATGCCAGACAGTCTTGCCCACCAACTTGACTGTATTGAAAACTGATTCACCACCTAAAGAAAGGAGTTACATGACAGGACCTATCACAGATTTCTCTTTTTAATGGATGTAGGTGTATTATTTTGGATAAAATAAATTGAAATTATTTTTTCAGAACCATTATTAAGTGGGAATAAGGATAGGACTAGCGGTTTGGCATACATAAGCAAGTATTACAGGCACTTTGTTCTCGCTCAGTATTAACTAAACTAAACAAAAGGTAGAGGGAGGTTTCAAAGTGCAACATAAACATGCAAGGGACTGTCTACAGACAAAGAGTTATAAAACAGCTGCTTAATGCCAAATTAACATCATGCTAATAATAAGTATCATGTTTTTAGGATTGCGTATGACTATGATATCTTGATACTTGAGTAAGACAAGGTGGTCACCTGAACTGCATTCTTCCAATACAGAAGGTGTACTTACACAGAGGTTGCCGCCTGCACGTGCCAAAGCCCTGTTGAAACCTAACAGACTTAAGGAAGATTTCTGTCTTAACAAGTAGCTATTTCTGTTAGTATTCTTTAGAACAATCTGTATCCTTTAGAATCATAGGATCATGGAATAGTTGGGGTTGGAAGGGGCCTTAGAGATCATCTAGTTCCAACCCACCTGCCATGGGCAGGGAACAATCTATACCCTAGACTCTGGTACTCTTTCCTTCCTTTAAAATAACTTTTCAGCTTTTGTTTGATAATCAGTAGCTATGGTCTGCATACATTTCACAAACAGAACACCATGCTCCATGCCATGTCAGGGTTTTTGTTCTTTGTTTATTCATTGCGTGGTTAAGTCATTAAATAAAACTTTTACATCTCTTATTGTAAGAGCCAAGTCTCCTTCAAATGAGTTACTTAGATTTATCTAGCATCCTATCTAATGGCTGAGGAACAAGGTTGAAAGTATGAAGCTAAAGGAAATAAAAAAGCCCAACCCTGCAGAAACTGAAGCAAGATGAGGAATGGCTGTTCACAGAGGGCTCAGCCTGTCTTACTGTGCCTTCTCTCTGCTTTCACACCTTAAATCAAGTAATCTTCAGATAATTGTATCTCATGGGTTTATTTGACACTTCTCTATCTTTTGGCTAGTCTGACTGTGTAATTCTGTTGGATGTAGGTGTTGGTGGCATTGAAGCAGAAGCAGTGATGTTGGGCCAGCCAATCAGCATGGTGCTTCCTGAGGTGGTTGGCTATAAGCTGCTGGGAAACCCTCAGCCACTGGTAACATCCACTGACATAGTGCTCACTATCACCAAGGTAATGAATGTCTGCTGTTTTGCCGTTTTTCGCTGGAAGCTGTGTGTGTACTGTAAGACACAGCCACTGTACTGCATACTTAGGAGCCCTGTGTATACTTCCATGTAGTCATTTTGGTCTTTTTTGTATGTTTGTTTTTTAAGCTTTATTGCTCCATGGATTGGAATCAGCTGCCCAAAGACAACTGCAAATTTGCTATGCAAATCTGTTTCCCAAAAGCCAGATAAAATAGAACAGAGAGTTGATACCTCATGGCCTGTTCAATTCCTCATGTGCAGACCTATTTTTTTTACAAGCAAAGCTTGTAAAAGGTTCTTGATTCTCTGTCACCTCAAAATAAACATTTTGACTCTCTTTTTTTTGAAGGCCCCACTTATAATAAAGCAGTGTAAAACCTGAAAACCATCAGTCAGTGCTGCAGTCTGATTTCTTTGATTTGCAGATGTTTGGCTTGCATGCTCATAACACGTTTATTCACTCTGTGGCTTGTGACTGAATTAAATGTGTTACTGGTTCAGCAATAATGTTGAGTTGGAGCTCAGAAATCTGGTACATATATTCATCATGGGATGCTGGCTCTAGAGAGAACATCCAACTGGGGGAAGTCTATTTTCTGAATTCATCCAGATGTTGTATGTTTTCAGATGTTTACAGTTTGATTCATGTACTTGTGCAGCTGGTTCTTCCTGTTTCCACATCTTCCAGGGTTTACTGGAAAAGAAGCCCACACTGTTCTCTCCTTGGAAAGTTGTGTTAAGATAAATACAGTTGTTCAAAGATAGACTCTAGCTTAAGTGGGAGGAAGAGCAAGTTCAGAAGGAATACATCCGTGTGTTGTACCTTATTATTGAAACTTTACATCTCTGTGTCCTCATCTTTGTGATTTAGTTTACCAAAGTCTCCTGGTTATAAATAGTTATGAAACCTTTAAAAAAATTTCACAAAGTCAGAAGCTGGATTTCGTAGCTTACGAACACAGGTCATCTGATACCAGGCAATGACATAGTCACCGTATTTTTATAACAGCACCTTCGCCAAGTTGGAGTCGTCGGTAAATTCGTGGAGTTTTTTGGTCCTGGTGTAGCCCAGCTGTCAATTGCTGACCGAGCCACCATTGCCAATATGTGTCCAGAGTATGGAGCAACAGCTGCTTATTTCCCGGTGGATGATATTAGCATTGGGTACCTGGTGCAAACTGGTGAGTGGTAAGACGAGACCACGACTTAAAGGTGCAATTGAAAGCAGGGACCCTGAGTCTACGTGGTGTAGTCAACTGCAGGGTTGAATCAGGTGGAGACTTCTGAGCTTGAGTGCTTTTTTATCCATATTTGCTTATTCAGGCTGTTTCTTGCTCTTAGTGTCCATGTTTAGGAAGAGCCAAATTTTAGGTTGTTTTCCAGTCTGCTTAGCCCTACTTGAAGCTAGACAGTCCAGATTACAGAAGCAGGAGCCTAAGCTCTTGTTCTGCAAAAGCCACTAATTCTGCTCAATCGCTTTGTTTCTAGTGAGTCCCTAATATTTGTGCTGGAAGAGTCCTTTCGTGCAATTTATAGTGAGAACAGTGAGAAATAGCCTGTTGTGCATTTTTACTTTCTGTCACATAGTAGTTCCTCAGTTTTATTTGCATTTTGTTTTTGCTGTATCTGGCTTTCACCTTAGGCCGTGATAAAGAGAAAGTTATGTGCACAAAAAGATATCTTGAGGCTGTGGGAATGCTAAGAGATTTCAAGAACTCCTCTCAGGATCCAGACTTCACACAGGTTAGAAATTATTGTCTTTTGGCTCCTTGCTTTATACCCTACCCTGTTTTAATGTGACTATGGTCTTTTTTCACAGAAACTAAAAATAATCAAGGAACTCCTTATCCTTGTATTCCTTTGGCTTGATCTGCACAGCTGTCTTATTCCACTGAGCTCTGAGTTGAGTCAGCTGGCTCTCCGGGTGTGAAGATTCAGGCATCAGTACGAAGTGGCTGTCAGCTGAGCTGTAGCTGGTGCAGATACTGTGGCTGGTTCTATGTTGCTTTGAGAACTCCGGTCCAGACTTTGAACAGAGCTCTTGAAGATAGTGTGGATGTGGTCTCTGTAGGCCTTGTCCTAGGTTTACCATTCTTATGTTCAGCAACTTATTTTACTGTGTTAATCAGGACACTTAGAAGCTCTGTTTGGTAACTGCAGACCACGCAAGTTGTTTTCTGTGCAAGAAAGTCAAGATCTTAGTTTGTGTCTAGGCAACTCATGAATAGTCCCAATTTTCTCTACAGAAAGAATTTTTCTTGTAACTTATGTTCAGTTTTGCATGATTATTCAAAAAAAATTAGTAAATATGGAAAGAAACACTGTGAAAACAAAGCTGAAACGTGGGTGAGGAATAAGAAAATATGATAATCTCTAATGTTTCGTAATAGATTCTGAACATTTTCCCTAGGGTCAAGACAAATAGTCTGCTCTGATTTATGCCAGTACCAGAGTTTCTCTACATCATTGTTTTATGAAGAGGATCCTGCTGCTAGCATGTGAAAGAACATAATTCTCAAAACCATCTACGTTGTTCAGATGCTTCAGTCACACACCCAGTTTTCAATAACTGGGCTACTTCTGAGAGCCATACCTGGGAGCTTGCAGGGTCTAAAAGTAGAACTGTTCCTTCTCTTCTGGTCTTTCACTTCTCATATGTCTGATAATTTCTACGAAAAAAAAAATGTGGACTTAGACTTGATTCAACAGTGGAGTCAAGCACACCTGTGGCTTAACTGGCTTTAACTTGCCATGCAGTGCTGAACCGCTGTCTGTTTCTCTTGCTGATAGGTTGTTGAGTTGGATCTTCATACTGTCGTGCCTTGCTGTAGTGGACCAAAAAGACCCCAGGACAAAGTTGCTGTGTCAGATATGAAGAAGGACTTCGAGACTTGTCTGGGAGCGAAGGTAAGGACTGGGAACATTTGGATCTACAAACTAACATGTGCTTCTAAAGATGGTTTAGGAACTATGTTCTGGAGTTAACTAGTGTGCTCTTTGCTTTCCTGTTGAAAAGTGAGTGAGAGTGTTTGCAGTTCAGAAAATGCAATCAATGTTTCTTTTGTATGTTCCCGTCATATGAAGGTGTTCCTGTCCTATTGAGCTACTAGTTCCTTCTGACTGTAGACCAGTCTTAGGCCTAATGTGGATTCAGTGCACAGTAGAGATTTCTGAAGTAGCTGCATTGGCTGTTGTTAGTAGAGTGGACAAAATAGGTACAGCACTGACCTGTGTGCTTATAACCCAGCTCTACATCCAGTTTTCCAAGTGTATTATGCCCTGAGCTCTGCAAGGTAGTTTTGCATTCAGTACTCAAGCTAGATTCAAAGTTCAAAACTGCTTCTGTCTCTATGTCTCTTTCATGTTGGTGATAAAGACAGAAAAAAAGACATTTTGAAAAATAAACACTTCCCCTATGTCATCCAGTCAAAAATGGTCACTGAATGAAGAGCAAGATTTTAGTTTGAATCAATATGCCCAGAAATGTAAGTTTCCAAAATCAGTTTGAATCCTTACCTGATATGGTAACCCTTGTTGTTGACCGTATACAGTAACCCTGTGTGCTAGATGGCAGTACAGAACTCTAGTGATGTAAATCAAAAACCTTGCAGCGATCCTCAATAATTCTTGATTTGTTACATGTTCCATACTTCATTAAATGACCTTATCCTTTCAAATCTCTGAACGTAATGTTTTATGCTGCAAACAGTGACTTCTTGCTCTTTATCAACTGTCAGACTTTCACCTCTCAAGTCAGCTTGCAGCATAGGTTTGTGCTGCTTTGTATTCACTGCTTAAAAATTTTATGTGCTATGGCTAAAATCTCAGGACCAAATTATGTAACAAGGCTAGCCCAGGGAGTCTTTGCTTTCCGATACATGGTCAGGAATCCATTGCAAGTGGAGCCAGAGGCATCTGAGCATTTGAAGGAGGGTATATTCATGCAGGAAGAAAACACAAATACATTTTGCTGTGAAGGCTGCCTCTTTTACCAGTAAACAGAGAATGGGATATAGATGTCATGGAAATAATTTTTGTCCATCACTTTGACTGACCAGAGATGCAAGCCTTCACCACCAGTGCTTGCACTGGTGTGACTGACAGAGACTTCTCATGCATGAAAATCACAGCTCATGCTAATTTCCTGTCAAAATATTTATATTAACAACATTCTTTTGATTCTTTCTTTCTCCTTTTACAGCAAGGATTCAAGGGATTCCAGATTGCCCCAGATCGACACAACTGTGTAATCAAATTTAATTTTGAGGGCTGTGACTTTGAGCTTACTCATGGTTCGGTAGTGATCGCTGCCATTACGAGCTGTACTAACACCAGTAACCCCTCAGTTATGTTGGGAGCAGGTAAGTACATTTGTTTGGTTTTATGTGCAGTAGTTTCTTTATGGCTCTGGCTGTGTGTTGTGAAGACAAACAGAACACTGATGTTGTTTTCATCGTTTGGCATGCTAGAACTGAGATTAGTCCCTAAGGGGTAGCAGAAGAAATTCTGGAAATGGTAGCTGGAAATGTGGATTGAAGAAAATGTGTTTTTTCTGCACTGTCTTCTCTACAGGACAAACTGGAACTGAATTAACCAGCACCTCTGACACCTGCTCTGATGCATAGAAACTGTTATATAGCTCATCTGTGATAGGAGCTGAGGAGAGGCTATTGAAAGTCAGAGCCACGAGAAAAGGGACAGTGAAGAAGGGTCTGTGAGTTTAAGTCTGGAGGTGCTGTTATCTATCAGCAGAGTACAAAACGTACACTTAGGTAGAGGTGTATCAAGTTGTCAGAGCAAGAGTCTGAGGGCATATGGGGGTAAGTGAAGGAGGAAGATTGTGGTCTCTGGGATTTCTGTCCTTCAGAGCCTCGTCATTTTCATGTTAGCTGCATCCAAGAAGTGCTCAGAGGTGGACTTTGTGTCCCCAGCTCTCTTGCTTATCACCATTCAAATACTACAATGCAATTAGTATGAATTGGTTGTGTGAAATTTCAGGTCATAAAAAGCAGTTACGTGTTGGTGGCAGGAAGTGGTTCATTTTTAACCTGACCAGGCTAAGCTGAAAATTTCTCATTCCAAATGTGTGCTTCTGACAAGAAAGTATGAATGAAGAGGGTCAGCTCAGTGGGCTCACGCTTTATTAACCCGGTTCAGCTATCTTTCTCAGGTAGTTGAATACATGCTCACATGTGTATGTTTGCAAAGGAGAGAAAGAAGTACATACGTTACCAGCCACTGCTAAGGTCATCACTACGTTAGCGCTTCCTAGTCTGTCAGACGTTTGTAGGATGCAGCCTTACTTTTAACAAAGATTGGAATGAAAATGTAGTGGGCAATGCAAGGGCCCTTGACAAGAGAGGATTAACTAATATTTGAAGTAATTTAATCTGTCTCTAGAGTTCCTGTGTGGTGCTGGGAAAATCTTGGCTTGGGGACAGCCTCCAACAACAGTCACTTTGTGTTTAGTTCATCTGTGTGATATCACCTGTTCTTGCAGACTCTACAGAACCAGCAGCTCATCCTTTTCCCAAGCACAAAGCATCTTTTAATTCCCAGCAGCAGGGACAAAGATGATCACAACCTAGGAGCTGGGGAGTGGGAAGGGGAGGGAAGACTAATTCTTATCCCTTTGAGAGGAACAGAATTAAAGTCTCCCAATTCACTTGCCCGTGACAGAACAACAAAATCCGCACTCTTTTCCTCAGGTCCATCCTGAGGAATCCACAGAATTTGATCTGTGTTTCTTTTTTCTGAGGATCAAGAAGTAGGTTTCCTCCAGTGAGACTATCTTTACTCTGTCTTGTTCCTTTACTTCTAGGTGAGTGTATCCCTCCACCAGTTTAGGATACAGTTTCCTTAAGTGTTTGGCTCCCAGGCCAAGGGTGTGCATTTTTAACCCTCTCCTCTGTGGCAGTGGGAATGCTGATCTTTCAGCCTGCTCAGCTTAATAGCTCTAAGGGTTTAATGTGCAGAAGGCTCTGCAGCTACAAATGAAGTTGGTACTTTGAACACATTCACTACGACATAATGCACAGCAGCCTGACAAAGGTAGTGCTGAGGCTCTCAATGTATGTACTCGGATTTAGTGGATGGTCTTACCTTTGCTGCCATTTCATACAGCGGCACTTACTCTTTGACCTTGTAAAGGAAAGGAAGAATAATTCTCTCAGTCTGTGGAAATGTTTGTACACTACAGTGTTGTGAGCCCTCAGAGATACCCATGGGAAAGATGATCATTTCACTTTCAAAGTGGGATTTGAAATTAAATTAAATAAAACATACAGTGCTCTGACACTAACTAACCAAGCGAAAAAAAAATCCAAAATATGAATAGTTGTTTGAAACTATGACAGTGTGTCCTGTGCGCTAAATGATACGTGAGGGCTGTGTGTCTGTGTAGTCAGTGAGTGTATGCTATAGTAGCCTTGTCACCCTAATCTGACTTTAAAAAAGGTGTTGGATTAAGGTTGCTCAATGTAACTTAGGTTCTGTCATTTCCTTGCCTGTTTTTAGAGTTTGACTTTGTATTCTTTTCAGACTGTAAAGTGCTGGTATTTAGAGGAAAAC
The DNA here is from genome assembly GCA_013399475.1 of Chauna torquata. Taxonomy (NCBI): domain Eukaryota; kingdom Metazoa; phylum Chordata; class Aves; order Anseriformes; family Anhimidae; genus Chauna; species Chauna torquata. The sequence continues at coordinate 149,362 of VXAL01004274.1, forward strand.
GGAAGCCAACGCTTTCAGACAGGCTGCCAGGCTCTCAGGTTCAAGAATGATCATCTGTTCATGGTCATCTTTTGAAAAGTATCCAAGAGCTCCAGTTCCCAAAGCTTTCTCTGACAGCTAAGGAGCCTCGGCAATTTCAGGAATAGGACTGCTTTTTTAATATGTTATCTACCTTTAGACCTCCAAATATAACAGTCTGAGCATTCTCACAAAACACTGAAAGTGGATGTCTCCAGGTCATCTCTAACAGAGCTGCCGAACAGCTGACAGAAACAAACCAGTTTGATGATATCTTCCTGCTGGAGATTGTGTTAGATCAAAGCAGAGCTGACGTATATTTTCTTATCTAAGTGGGTGTGTGTGAGAGAAAATGGGGCATGGGAATATGAGGTTTTGCATAGTTTGCGTAGTTACTGCTTGTTTTATGTCCATCCTGGGAAAGAACTGGAGAGGGTTTGTTTTGTGAACATTCCTCTTTGTATGGACTATTCATTTAAAAGGAAGAAGGTCAGGATAAATATGTTTCTGGCAACACAGTCACTCCACTAAATCATCTCTACGCATGTTACAAATCAGCAGTGGTAAAATAGCACTCCTGTAACAAGTTGTAGATTGTGAGATAGCTTGTTTGTGACAAGGGCCAGAGTTGCTGCCCTCAGAGGCAGATAGCTGAGAGCACCAAGTCATATGCTGGTAGTTATTTCAGCGCTGGGCCACTGGACTGCCCTAAGTGGGAATGTAACAATCCTTAATTGCATTTTTGTTTTGTGAGATGCTTGTCTTATGCCTAAAGTTCATTTAATTGTTTGAGTTCTGAATGTGTACATGCTGCCCCAGAGTGAGTGCACCTTGTTGAATGTAACTTTGTGGGACTTTCTAGCTGAGCAGAAATTGTAGACTGGGTTTACAGTTCAGAGCACTTGAGCTCTAGCTGGTTACTCTGGTGTTAGTGCTGTAGTTTAGCAGTACCGTTTCATTGCTGGAAATTGAGTTCCTTCTGTTTTCCAGTTATTTAATGTCACTGCTGTTAACCTGTTGATCCACCATACTATCCCACTTGCAGGAAAAACTACTTCTATCCTTTGCATTTTTCAGGATTGCTTGCTAAGAAAGCTGTTGAATCTGGTTTGACAGTGAAGCCATACATTAAAACTAGTCTGTCACCAGGAAGCGGGGTTGTCACTTACTATCTGAGGGAGAGTGGAGTTATGAGTTATCTTTCTCAACTGGGGTAAGAGCGCTTTTCTTACTGTTGTTCAATGACAGCTTAACTGTAAGCACTGGCAAGTGTTGCAATAGAACAACTATTTCTCTGTACAACTTAAAAGATATGGCAGATGCCCTGTGGCATGATCCTGCATCAGTTAATGCATTGCTGTTGTGCTGGCTGCTTTGTGCCAACTGACAAGAGGGATTGCTGCCTTCTATAGCTTCTCTAAGATTCATGTTCTTAAGCAGGAAAATGGGTTCTTTTTTGAGAATAATGGTTTTAAAATAGCATAAATGGCAATATATTGTTGTTTATCTTGCTAGATAACGTATTTCCCAGCTCTTCACTGTGTGTACATGGAAAGTCACTGCAATGATAAAAATTGAGCATTCTTAAAAATGTTGTTTTCAGCAGCAATTCATTTGTTAAAACAGTATGTCTTCTAAAGGTAGCCCTAAACAATTGGTAGGTAACCCTAAACTCTACTCCAAAACAGCTTTTTGTTCGGTGATGATTTTTGTGCTCTGTCTAGGTTTGATGTAGTGGGATATGGCTGTATGACGTGTATTGGCAATAGTGGGCCCCTACCAGACTCTGTTGTTGAGGCCATTACACAGGTATGCATCAGGCAGATTTTCTCGTGCAGCTTATTTAGATAAGCTATTCTCTGTTGTGTGCTGTACTTAAGTTAAACCTTCTTAGCTGTGTACAAAGTAAATTCAGTTTATATTCCATTTTCTGTGGGAGGTGCTTTGGGATCATTTGGAAGGAGACAGTTCTGTGACTGTCCAGTTGTTGATATTGCTGCATGGGGCAACTCTGAAGACCTGTTGTGCAAGACCTGCAAGTGCTGCAGCTTCCTTTGTCTCAAATTCTTGCAGGGAGACCTTGTAGCAGTGGGTGTGCTGTCTGGCAATAGGAATTTCGAAGGGCGTGTGCATCCCAACACCCGTGCTAACTACCTAGCATCCCCACCACTAGTGATAGCCTATGCAATTGCAGGGACCGTCCGGATCGACTTTGAAAAAGAGCCTTTGGGTAAGACACTGTCAGGATGCTTCTTTTCACGCATTATAAATGAAACTGGTTGGAATTGAGCTCTTCAGAAACATTTGTCCTAGGGAGGTGCTTCAAATGCGCAAGTACCTCTGGGATACAAAGCATACAGTTGTTAAGCAACAGAGCAAAACCAGAAGCTGAATGCTGGAGGAAGGGAAAAGCCAGGTCTGACCAATATTCTAATTCCATGGGGGACATTTTGGTTATATCCGGGTGGCTGTCTTTCATGAGCAGCCTGACATAGTAGACTTTCTTTGAGTAGGCAATTTGACTAGACAACCCTCGAAGATCCTTTCTAATGTAAATTATTCTACAGATTATTTTGGAAGACCAATGGAAATCACAAAAGAAGGCATATGTACAGGCATCATCAAGTGCCATGAGGTCCTTTTCTGACAGACTCTTGTAGATGAAGAAGAGTGCTTCTCATGAGTTTTGGTTAGGCCAGAAGGAACACATAACTGAAGGACACAACAAGATACACTGTTCTTTTTCTTTCTTTTTCTTAATGGAACGTTTATACAACAGGCATAACAATACTAATTTCTACAGGAATAAGTGCTTCGGGGAAGAAGATTTTCCTAAAAGACATCTGGCCAACACGAAATGAGATTCAGGCTGTTGAGCGTCAGTTTGTTATTCCTGGGATGTTCAAGGAGGTCTACCAAAAAATAGAGGTGAATTGATCCTCAGGGAAGTGGTTTGATTGATGTGCTGCGTTGTTCTGAAGATGTTAGATAAGGTGGCCTTGACAATGAAATGAATCCTTCTGTTCCTGTTGCTCCTGTCATGACAAGTATTGAAATGAGTTTTTATTTTTTATTTTTTTTTAAATGGCTTCTGGTTACTTAATTGGTTCTTATGGCCATTCATGTCCTGCAAATTGCTCCTTAACGATTTTTTAATGTAAGGTATAGATGATCTAAACAATCATTCCAGGCTGATATTAGAAAGTGAGATATTCCAGCCTCTCAGGTGTTTTTCCTGAGCTGACATAACATTCATCTGCATTACTTAATAGCATTCTTGACAGACGAAAACTTGTACTTTGTAATGTCGTCCTGCATATGTTCATCAGGTACTGAAACAAAACGTTCTTGAGGTTTACATGTTAGGAAAGCTGCTTAAGATTATGGCTCTCAAGTGTATTTATCAGTAAAGTGTTATCTGTGTACATAACACAGATAATTGTCAGAAAACTGGATAAGCAGCTCTTCTTCTGTAATGAAGGGAGGCTACTTGCTTTTCCTTACTTTCTTTTAATAGGTAGAATCATTAAAAAAAAGAAAATGAATGTAGAGTTGTAAGAACTTCTCAAAGTACAAAGGCAAGGCTTTTGCTGAAGTCAAATTTGTGGTTTTACCTGGACTTTCAAGTGATTCCATTGCTTTTGAAAACTTGGAAATTTATGGGATGTTTTCTTGTGTTTTTCAGACAGTAAATGAATCTTGGAATGCTTTAGATGCTCCCTCAGACAAGCTATATACTTGGAATCCCAAGTCAACATACATCAAGTCTCCACCTTTCTTTGAGGGTCTGGTATGTGCACATTTTCTCTTTGAATCAAACCAAACTGTGTAGCAACCTTCATTGATGTTAAAGATGAAGCAGAGGCACTTCAAGGGGCCTGGGAGCATCCATCATAGCCTTCTGAGACCCTATTTCTCAAATGTTAGCATCACACCGATTGTATTCATTTGAATACAAAGGCACAAGTGAATCTGAAAATTGCAAGGATTCCCTGTCATTTCAAGACTTCTGAAAATTCTTCTTTCTTTTTAAGCTGGAATAGTTCTAAGTAGTAACAAAGCAAGTTGAAGGAAAAGGAAAGGAACCCACAGATCTTCTTGCCTGCATTTTGTACCAAATAGTTCAGTGCTCAGATTGCAATTTCAGCACTGTTTGAAAGAAAATACAGGTTTTAATGTATGCAGATGTCCAGGAATCCTGGATTTTCTGCTGTGTTCATGCATGTGCCATTGAAGCCCTCAGCTAACTTTTTTGCCTCATCAATTTCACATATGCATGAACTTGATGACAGGCACGCAGGACATCATGTTTTGTTCAAGAACGCCTACAATTTTAATAGGGTTGGTTTTTTTCTTTCTTCTAACTTGTATGAAAAGAGAGGCTCTATTTTGCAAATTTCTTATACATATCTTGCCCCTTTGAGAAAGGTAAAGGAATTGTGTGTCATGTTTTAATGATTTTCTTTGTGTTTGTGGTGACATAGACTCTGGCTCTTCAGACACCTAAAACTATAGAAGATGCTTATGTCCTTTTGAGTTTTGGAGATTCTGTGACAACTGACCACATATCTCCAGCTGGGAATATAGCAAGGAATAGTCCTGCAGCCCGTTATTTGACCAGCAGAGGGTAAGCAGTATTTCTTGTTCTTGTTACAAGTTGAGAAGAGGAAGCAAGCCACAATTACTACACTGTGTTACAGGCACACACATCTGCTGTCTGTTCACATACACTTATGTACCTTAGATGATGCCTGGAGAATATATAAAAGAAGAAAGAAAAGCATTCCTATCTCTGCTGTTTAGGCAGCTGCCACTGATTCTAAGAGCTTGTGTAGTGTGTGCAGATCTATTATACTGGAGAACTGAAGGCCTTTGTATGAAGAGGGGAAGATGACTTTCAGGCTAGTTTTTGTAGTAAGTCAATTCATAAATAAAGGAAAGAGTGTTTTTCTCCCTATTGAAGCAAAATGGTCATAGTCCTTGGGACCAAAAACTAGTTCTATATTCAGTTCTTCTAGCAAGTGCAGCAATTTCACATATCTGGGATATCATGAGCTACAGAACATTGGGAAGTTTAGGTTTTGGTGCAGCTGCAATGACTGGCAAAGCTATTGTGTTCAGATTCCAAACTGTTGTAAACAGTTGCTCTTTTGCTATGGCCAGCCTGTCAGTTTAGTACTGTGGTTCAACTTAAGACAAGACCAGGGCTTGCTGAGTCTCCCTGTTCAGTCTTCACATGTAATATGATAGGTTTATTCTCTAGTTTAGTACTTCTTACAACTTCAGCGGTGTTTTGAGGAACAGCACTGACATTTTAGAAATAAAATATTTTCACTAGATCTAATAAATCTAGAGTAATCTAATAAAACTGTGTGGTCTACTGACAACTAACTGTTTTGGCCTCTTTAGCCCACTACTATCAGTCACTTTGAAAACTAAGTAGTCCCCCACACATTACAAAACAGATGTTGCATTTCACAGCTGCCTTCTGGATGTAGCCCAATATAAAGAGCCCAATTTTATTTTCATTCCAACAATTTTTTTCTTTACGGGTTAGGCTGAAGTCTTCCCTCATTCCCATATCCCTATTTCCAAATGAAATTTTTCTTCCTTAGTTCCGTCTTCCAGCAGGGCTCTCTCTGCCTTTTAGATGTTTAGCAAAGTGGTGTCTCTACCTTTGTTCTAGATGCGATGGTAATATAAATAACCATGATGATTTTCAGTAACCAGCTATTAAGAAGGGTTTGCATTGCTTCTTCTGAGCCAGCATAGCTCCATCCTTGTGTCACTATCAGATATTGTTTTGTAGGGCAAAAGATGAGAATGCCACTGAAGCTGCTTTCTGTGTCCAGGCTAAGTAGGCAAACCTTTGTTCATTTTTTCTGTCTTTTTTTTTCTTGTTCTTCAGAAAAACTGAAGTGTAGAAGTACCAGATAACTGGTTGCTACTGCCATGATGGGAACTATGTACATACCTGCCACAGAGACATCAGTTCATGATTTTATTTTAAAGTATAGACTGCTTCCATCTAAAACAACACATTTTCCTTTTTTTTCTTTTCCCTTAATAGCTTGACTCCTCGAGAGTTCAATTCTTATGGCTCCCGCAGAGGGAATGATGCTGTCATGGCCAGAGGAACCTTTGCAAACATTCGTCTGGTGAACAAATTTATTGATAAACAGGGACCTCAGACTGTCCATTTCCCTTCAGGGGAAACTGTAAGTATACATACTACTTTAAAACGTGTCTCATTGACAGTGGGATGGATTAGTACCAGCTTTCCTTCTTGTAGCTTAAGTCATTTACTTCACTAACTTATAAGTAAAGGCACTAATGAAGGGACAGGAGCTGTATTGACTTAGGGCAGCAGGTCACGCATACCTATGTAATGTGGTGCTATCAGGCTTATCAGTGGAGACGATAACCATTGTAGAAGTGACAGTGGCATGTGCAGGTTTGAGTTCAGGCTGGAAGTAACAAAGTACTGTATAACTAATATCCTTAGTATGCAGCTTGGCAGAAAATGTGGGCTTCAGCTCTTTATGTGAGAACACATTTTCCTAGTTTCCCCAGAACTGTATTTTTACCCACAAAAGGTATATAAAGTGTTTAATATTTTCATTCCAGCTGGATGTGTTTGATGCTGCAGAAAGATACAAGCAGGCTGGTCATCCTCTCATTGTGTTGGCTGGGAAGGAATACGGTGCAGGAAGTTCCAGAGACTGGGCAGCCAAAGGACCATTCCTCTTGGTGAGTAACTACAGAAAACTAGGAGGAGGACAATACTTAAAAGTTCATTCATTTTTCAGGAAGAGTAGATTATAGCCAGTATCCTGGGTAGCTTATTCTCATGCTTGATAGTAAAAGTTATTTTGAAATATAAGCAGTGTCCAAGAGCCACAGTAGAGTTGCAAAGCTATTTAAATATTCATAGAGCCCATTCAGTCGGGAAACCTTGACTGATCTTCAGCTAGCAATCCATAAGGCTACACCGGAAAGCCCAGTTTCTTTACTCTTGCATCACACAACCCAGTAAGCCTTGTCTCTGCCTCCAGCTGCCTTCTTCAGTTTGCTTATCAAGGAAGATGCAAAGTATAAGTGAAGAGTGTTAGTGAACAGGAAATTTAGCATTGCTTCACCATGCAGGTTGCAGGACTACTTATCAGTATTGTGATAGGATCATAATAGAAATCCAGGTACAGTGGAATGTCTGTTTTGTTCTTTGTCCTGTCCTACATGATTCAGCAGCCTTTACAAACTCTGATTCAAGTTTTCTTGGTGTGAAATTTTTGAATTCAATAGTTTTGTGTATTATTAAACAAAGTTTTAGGAGAGTTAGTGTTTAGGATTACATTTGTATAAGTTCTTTTTTTTCTTTTTTTCTTTTTTTCTTCCAGTGGTGAATTTTTCTCTTAACTGTATTAACATGTAAAAATGTAGAAATCAATTACACTGCACCCTGGACCATGTAGTGTAGGAGGACAACACTGATTAGCAAGAGTTACAAAAATGGCTAGTGGTGCTCTATTTAAAACACATTGAAGAAGTACAAAGGATTCTTGAAAAAGTGCATGTAATTTTTTGACAATCTTTCTTTTAAAGAGGTTTGAAAGTTGATGTATAATCAAGTCATCCTAGACAGTTTGCTGTCAAACAGACCTAGTGACTCTAGCAGTAGCTGCTAAATGAAAGGAGGGGACCTCAAATGCACCGGTTTCCTCCTATGAGCACAGAAAGACTATCCTGAACCATGTAGATAAGTATACCTGTTGTGTATTTCCCAGGGTGTCAAGGCTGTGCTTGCTGAAAGCTATGAGAGAATTCATCGGAGTAACCTAGTAGGAATGGGAGTGATTCCTCTGCAGTATTTACCTGGAGAGGATGCGGGGACTTTAGGACTCACTGGAAAGGAGCGTTACACAATTATCATTCCTGAAAAGCTAAAACCACAGATGAATGTCCAGATCAAGGTACGGAATGCCTAAGGGCTGAATTTTCTACATTACAATGATTTCACTCAAAATAACTGTCTCGTCAGACAACATGCTTTCCAGTAAGCTTCTCTCTTTTTAGGAAGGCAAAGGAATTGAGACGGGGGGAAGGGGATGAAAACAGTCATTCTAATAGAGATTTTTTTATGATGGGATTTAAAAGCAGCATGAACAAACTGTTTCATATGGCCCAGAGCAGTCCTATATTTTGGAGTAGTCTACAAAAATTGTTTACATATACCTCATTAACTGTCCTGAAATGGGGAAAGCCTAGATCCCAATGAACTGATCATCTTATCTGGAAGTAACTAAGAGAATTTTCAGTAAAACTGAAGTAGTTTTAACACTGAAGTGGTTTTATTCACTTCCTGCACTTGTCTTTGTGCTTTTCTTATTTCCATACTAAACTCCAAAGAAAGCTAATGAAATTAGTGTTGCTGTTGTACCAAAGCCAGGAGAATGACTACAGAGAACATAAAGGAATTAGAATAACTGCTTGAAAGGGTGGTCAGCTTTCATGCCCCTAGGCTTATATCAACAATAAATCTAACAGAGGCAGTAAATGCAATGGAATGAGTCTTTGTACCCTGCTTGTTATGGATTGTTTCAAACCAACTTCCTCTGAAGCATCTGGCTGTGGTCTAGTGTGGCACCTTGTCCTAAAAAAACTACTGATATCCAGTCCCTGTTCACTTTGGCTTGTCACAATTTTTTCTTAAGATTGCAAAACTATCATAATATCCTGTATTTTACTACCATGTCCTGTAACATGTGGAAAGTTCTGCTGCTTGAATGACTCTCTTTGACCCCAACAGCTGGATACTGGGAAGACCTTTCATGCCATCATGAGGTTTGACACTGATGTGGAGCTCACTTACTTCCACAATGGCGGCATTCTGAACTACATGATTCGTAAAATGGCATCCTAATCAAAAACGTTAAGCAAAACCATCCAGGTACAAGCCTGTTTCTGGTGAGCACGATAAAACCATATAGTAATCATGAATTTAAAAGTGTGAACCATAAAGTGAACAGTGTTTTTTTGTTGTTTTTTTAAACAAGCCATGTTAACATGGCTTGTTTACAATGCTGGATGATTCTGTGTTAGCAGGAAACTGGACACTCTTGCCCAATTAAAGGAAACAACCTTTTACTACTTTTGTATGGTGGTTGGCTTGACTTACCTTAGAATACAGTGCAAAAGTCGTTAAAATACTCATGGAATCTGTGGAGCTGTTGAAGATAATGTGCTGATTTTATATATTTGGTCCATTTACTTTGACTCAGAAGTTCAGTTCTATGCTCATATCAGTGGTCCAAAAACTAACTGACAGTATACAATTAATTTTTATTCCTTCCTGATTATCTGATATTGTCTTGCTTTCTTACTCAGTTGACCAGAATCTGAATCTAATACTGAAATTCATTATTTAGCTGTTTATTAATTTAAAAAAATGTGAACTCTGTTCCTTTAAAATCTAAGCCTTTGTGGAAAGGTGGACCTATTGGGGATAGTATTTCTAATGGATAAAATTAAACTTATTTTCAAGGAGTTTGGTGTGTTCTTTCATGTTATCGTCGGTACTGAGACTCAGAAAAAAGCTTCAACTTTAAACACTATTGTCCCTGTAGGAGCAGGATCGTACCATTCTTAGCTTCTCATATTTTAGTTCTTACTTTTTGAATGATCTACATGAGACAGGATGAATATGAATGCTGTCCGATACTGGCAGTCATCTGTAAACCAGAGAATACTGCTGGTTTACTTTCCTGGGTTTGGTGTCTTCAAGAAGACAATCTACCACAATTTCAAGATCCATGTCAGCAGTTTTATGGCAGTTAGCAACCAGTGATTAGAGTAATACATTCATTGAAGTCAGTGACTGCCCAATCCACAAAACCATGCGTACCTATTTACAAACAGGGATAAGAAATATCTTCTTACTCAGACATAAACAAGGTCATAGCACTAACTCTTAACTATATTTAGAGCAAGTGCAAAAACAATAGAGTGGAGAAACTCTTTTGAAGTAATCCCCTATTGCATTTTCAGTGCACTTAGCTCCACCTTTATCTGAGGGAAAAAAGAAAAAAAACACGGTGAAGTTTGTTCTGAAAGAAATCAAGAGCCAGAGGGAGGGGATAGAGATTGCACTGTACCTGCAACAGCCTACTGTTGCTTAATTACAACAAACAGCACTGCTGAGGCCACATCTGAGGTGCTACGCACAGTTTTGGACTACCTGGTAGAGGAGAGAGAGATACAGAAAGGGTAAAAGAGCTGGGACTGTCTAGAGAAGAGGAAGCTTAGGGGCATCTCAGCTACTTGTTTGTACAAATACCCAAAGGGACGGTGTAAAAAATTCAGGCTCTTTTCAGTGCAGCAACAGGACAAGAGACAATGGGCACAAATGGAAACACAGGAAGTTCCCTCTGAACATCAGGAAATGTTTTCTCACTGTGAGGGTGTCACAGTACTGTCACAGTTTGCCCTAAGAGGCTGTGGAATCTCCATCCTTGGTGGTATTCAGAAGCCATATGAATACAGTCCTGTGCGACCTGCTCTAGGTGGCCTTGCTTCAGTAGGGGTGTTGGACAAGATGTCCTCCAGAGGTTCCTTCTAACCTCAGCCATTCTGTGATTCTGTGAAACACCTTGAGAGCTGTTAATATGGCCATAATCTTGAGCATTATTTGGTAATAAATGTGCTACTTTGGGTTCAATTCTTTAAAAAAAAAAAAAAATCAGATACTCTCAACGCCAGCCTTTTTCAAAATCTTTGTTCCTAGTATTTTTGGAGGGGAGGCATTATCCAACAATAAATCATCTTTATCCGTTGTTCTGTTTTCTTTTCAAAGCAGCTATATGAACAGCAAGTTTACTGGGGAAAAGCTAAACCCAGAAGAAGTCCTTGTAGGACTGAGGTGCATGCAGGCTTTCTGTACAGTGCCATACAACTTTCACAGTAAAAGGCATGGACCAGGACGGAACATGAAGCAGCGCTTAAAAAGTTTGTCTGCATTTAATGCCATGTGACAATGTTTAAAAGACCATCCCAAGCCTCACTGACTAGGATTTAGGTAGTTTACATAACATTTTTTCACTCTGAGTTAGTTTATTGTTCAAGGTGCTTTCTCCTTCAGAGTTCACGTGTTTTAAGATACATAACTTTTCTATGTACGTACCTTACTGCACTATTAACTGCAGAATGTAAACTGTATCTCATCTTGGTTCCAAAAACACTGAAGATTAAGCTCTTCGAAGGTTATTATGTAGAATCAGCAAGTGCTTTATAGCTTACAGTTTTAACAGCATGTTTCCTAATTGCATCTGTAGCAACTTCTGTTTTTGTAGAGAAGTATGTAATCTAGGTAGGGAGAAGAGATTTAAACACTAATATTTAGTCTCAATTCTGATTCTAGATCAGCTCTGACAGGGGACCTATAGAATTAACATCTTGAGAGATTTTGGATACCAATCCATGAGACAAGACATCAGGGTAAATGCTAATCACCATCTAAACTAAGCCTTCACACACCTTACAGCATTCTGCTTGTCTGCCCTGGGGCTTGTTAAGGTGAGCAACACATAGAAAGGTATCCATTCTGCAACTTCAGCAATAGTAAACTGACAAACATGCAGTGATGGAGGAAAACAATTACCACTGTAATACAGAAGATGCCTCCTTCAAGCAGGATCTGCAAAGCCCTACTGCTTTTTTGAGCCTGTTGCAGAAGCACTACTTCCTAAAGGTGGCTTTAAAAGATGCAATGTCTTCCTTACATAAAAGTTACTGGACATTTCCTTCTTAATTTTTTGTGTACCAAAATGTCTACAGCATTAAAAGTATCTTTTAGAAATCTTTTTAAAAAGTAGCTAAAGTAGTGCTTAAGGTGTCAATACACATAGGCCATATTATCTGTGTGGAGGTAAAATCCATTCAGAAGATACCAGTAACAAAGAAGATTCTAATTCGTATGGAAGTACTTGAAGTTGTGGCCCCTCACCTAGTATTACATTTTTAGTTAGTGTCCTGGTTTCAGCTGGGATAGAGTTAATTTTCTTCATAGCGGCTGGTATGTGCCCTGTTTTGGATTTAGGATGAGAATAATGCTGATAACACACTGATTTATTTGCTGCAGAGCAGTGCGTACAGAGTCAAGGACTTCTCAGCTTCTCATACCACCCTGCCAGCGAGGAGGCTGGGGGTGCACAAGGAGCTGGGAGGGGACACAGCCAGGACTGGTGACCCAAACTGGCCAAAGGGTTGTCCCATACCGCATGTTGTCATACTGAACAATAACATTCAGAAGGTTGGCCGGGGCCGGGTACCGCTGTTTAGGGACGGGCTTGGCGTCGGTCAGTGGGTGGTGAGCAATTGCATTGTGCAGCACAGCACTTGCTTTGTATATTCTTTTATTATTACTATTATTATCATTATTTTCCCTTTCTTTTCTGTCCTATTAAACTGTCTTTATCTCAACCCACAAGCTTTAACTTTTTTTTTTACAATTCTCTCCCCCATCCCGCTGGGTGTAGGGGGAGAGTGAGGGAATGGCTGTGTGGTGCTGAGCTGCCTGTGGGGTTGACACACAACAGTTAGTCATTCAACTTGATTTATTTTTTCAGTCTCCAAGTAGCTCCAAGGAACTAATTCATAACAGCAAGGATTAAGATCTAGATACTTATGCACATGTTTGTCCATGCTTACATTAAAAATTCTAGTGAAACATTTAATTTTTTTTTTTTTGTGGCCGCGGTAGCCTTTTCTAATCTAGCCAGATGCTATTGAGGAGCTTACCATATCACACAGTATAAAGAACAAGTATAATTTGTACATGGAAAATAGATCATCCACTCTTCTAGCTTAGTGCAGGAGGGTGATACATGCATTAAAATGCTGTGTTCAGTTGGACATTTCTTCAACATCAAAATTCTTCAAGGAAAAATTAATACTTTTCCATTTCTGAAAGTCCATTTGTGTCCCAGTTGCGACATTCTCTACTACAAAGCTTTTGATTTTGACCACTGGTAGGTTGTCAAATGTCATGTACTTCACTATGATTCCCCAATCATGCTGGCAATTACTATTTCGGCAATGCATCTTGCTTTTTTTCTCAAAACCATCAAACTTCAATGGTCTCTCATGAGGCTTTGTTATGTAACGCTCCTTGAATGCTTCTCCTAGGACAGCGTGATGAGATTCCTGAAATGACACATGCCAGAAACACTTAACTGTAGAAACACCCTTCCACATATTTCTTGACATTTCCCTTCCCCTCACAAATATCATTTCACTGGTAAGGTGCTTCCCATCTTCTAGGACGCTCACCTTTTAGCCCCCTTTGCTTTTTTTTTTTTTCCAGTTTGTTACATTTTCATTAAATTCCAGGCACCAGAAAGGATAAGGGCTGGGACTATCAAAAACAAAATTCTTATATATCACCAGTTTATACACATTTGAACTTAGCTTCTCTCAAAATGATGCCAGCAGTATTTGAGACTTGTGCATAAAACTAACAGCCATCCAGACAATAGCTTTCTGTGAATTGTGATGCAAATACTTCGCGGTGGTAGAAAAAGCAACACTAACAAGTTAAAGGGATTACAGTTGTTTTCACTTGTTTGTAACATATATAATCAAAACTTAAAAAAAAAGGAATATGAAAGCATAGGTAGAACTTCTTAATGTGGAGTCTGAAAACTCTAGTTCCTTCTGGAAATGCAACTTCCATTAGATCTAGATAGGCTGTAATATGGCAGAACTGAGTTTGCAGGGATTATTTAAAATAGCAGGGGTTATTTGCACAGCACTAAAGAAAAAAAATCTGTGTTCTGAACTCTCAGGTCTATTTGCACAGGTATTGGTGATAACCCAACACTGCAAAACAGAGTAACAATTAGAGTTGTATGTTACATACATCTTGTTATTTGGCAAAGAAATGTAACTAGTTTTTTGTAAGGCTGAGCTATTTCAAAGTCTTCTCTGTGGACTTCACCAGTGCAGAGGAGTAGTGAACTCCATCAACATTCCAAAAACAGCTGGTGAAAAAAAAAAAAAGAGTTTTCTTAATTAAAAAGAGACATGCCTAGAAGCAAGCACTCTATAATCATAATTCTCAGCTGCGGTCTGAAGCACCTTATCACAACTGTGCTTGTCAGAACAGCACAAATTGAAGAGAAGGACCTTCAAAAAACACGTCTCAGAACCAGGAAAACTCAAAATATCCAGATAAGGCTCTCTTTCATGATTACTTCTCACACATAGAGTATTGGCTTCTTGGGCCTACAGAGATTCTTCAAGTTCAGAAAGCATACAATAAAAATGTCCCCATAAGATACATGGAAGCGATGTGAGCTACCTAAAGAATGGAAAACAAAGAAATACTGCAGAATTGCAGGACTCCTTTTGCAAAACCATGGTTTGCCATGCCTTTCAAAACACAAAACTGGCCCATAAGCCAAGGAGCTAAACAGTGAGCTGATCTCAGTACTTTGTACTGATAATTTTCACTCGACAGAAATGGTGGGAGAAATGTCTCAACTGCAGGAAGACGTCCACATGAGAAGCTTACATTAATAGGGAAAGTAAATATATCCGGCAGTTACAATAACAAGTTACATCATTGAAGGTCACATGCTTTCCCACAAAATACAAGTGTTTTCTGTCAGAAGGGAGTTCAGGAATCCTGAACTGATTTCTGTCATATCACATATTTGCACACCTATTTGTACACATCACCAACTGCCATCATAACATGCTACAGAAGTTGTTACGACCAGTCCTGTGGTTTAGTGATCTACCCAGAATTTTTTTCTGCTCCAGCTGGCACAAAATAGCCTACTTTCCACACTGAAAAACAATGCTAATAGTCCAAAAATGCTGACATCCCTGGAGTTCATGGATGCAGATTTCCACAGAGAGGCATACCTTTATAACTCTGATGTCATCTGTACTGCAGGCATATGCTTTGCATTTTCCACACAGGAGATTCTTTTTGCCTTCCACCACCGTAGGTTTTCTTTCTTTCTTCCTGGAATCTCGTAACACCTTTTCCTTCATTTGCAGGTTATATATCTTTAAAATTAATAAACAAATAAATACAGATCAAGATCATAAAAGGCATTATAAAATTAAGAGGAGCCCCAGCATCTGTCTGAACATGATTCAAGATGGCTAACTAAGTTCTCTTGATACGTAACGTCTGGGGACCTATTACTTCAAAGCAAACAAGCCATGCCTTGTTCTAGCAACTGATACCACAGAAGGAACGTGGTACATCTGTCACATTAGGAAAGCAATGCTAGAATGAGTCTTTGTGATGGCCAGTGTTCATGCCATCTGTTCTCTCCTCCCACCTGACTCCATGGCCCTTTTGGTCCTAACTCTGTTAAGTCCTTGTGAAGATTAAGTCTTGTGAGACTCCCTACAGCAGAAATAGCACTGCTGCTCTGGGCAGTCCCTGGTTTGGAAAGAAGGCTCCAGAAGGGCCTCCAATGAGGCCTCAGAGGAGGGAGAAGAAACTTCACACAGGCCACAGGGACTTGGACACCCTTTGTTACAGCTCAGTCTCCAAAAGCTCACTTGAAAACATGGGGTGATCTACAAATCCACAGGGATGTGGCAGAACTGTGTACAAAGTGTTTTTACTTGCAGTGATTGCCACTGGCTTCTTCCTCCTGCATTTTCTGGGAAATTTGTTACAAAGGTCTAGGGGGATCCACCTATCCATCAGAGCTGGCTTAGCCGAAGACACATCTTTGCATGTCACCTCAAATCCATGAGTTCTTGACACTACTTTCTACCCTTGTGATGTTTTCTGATCTGGGAAGTGCACTGTGTGCAGCAGGATTAATGTAAAACACTGGATGTATGCTGATATGTTCTACTAGGCTTGTTCACTGTCAAATATTGCTTGGAGCAAAGATAAACAGTACTGTAGGCAGTACAAAAAAGGTCACCAGCACATGAGCATGCACAAAAGCAAATGTCATCTTGTTAATATCCTAGTCAATTGTTTCTTGAAATCTCACAGAAACCACTGCTCTGAAATCCATAAACGCTTGGCATATCAACAAACAACTTGGGAAAGCACTTGTAGTGGTCTGCAGCAAAGGTAAAGTGCTTCTGAACACGAATATGGTGGACATATTACCACCATCTGCATAGCTGAAGCAATGCCATCTGCCTATCCACAATCCCAAACAGATACAACAATACCTTTTTTCCAGTAGACAGAATAGTTTATATTTTATTTTTTTAAGCTGAGAACTTTATAAATTCTACCTCAACTTCTAAGTCTTCTGCATTTACAGACCAGAGGACATTCAGCCAGCTAGCAGTACACATTACCCCTTCTCTGCTGGTATAGCCTCTGTCTGAAATCAAGTACAGAGCATATTTTCCTCACATTATCAATTAGTCCTCAATAAAGCTGTAGATGAAGGCCAATAGAGATTATGCCTGCAGATTTGAGTATGAAAATTCAACAGAAGTACAAACCTTTCTTGCAAATGTTGCTTCATCCCATCCCTGGAGCTTTTCAATAGCTTTATTCATCATTTCTTCCTTATAACGGTTGTACTTCTCATTCTCAACCACTTCTGTTTTGCTTGTCACAAGGATGCACTTGCTGTCTGTTGCCCTTCCACGACCTATATAGTAACACATTTATCCTCTTTAGATACTCTTAACAAGATGTGCAAAAGTAGCAGCTATGCCAGAAAAGAGCATTAAGGACCTTTTGTGTGGCTGCTTATGTTTCTCATATTCATCTTCAAATTCATATAGCACTGCTTCCTAAACTGCATTCTCTCATCTCTTTCTTCCTGGATCACAAACCAGAACAAACAAGTTGTACCCTTCCAGGCATTCTCGTGCCTGGCTTCCAGCCTCTGCTGTATTGCCTGCTTCTATGGTATGCCTCAGGCACGCTTGACACACTTCAGTTATTGTATAGCGTCTTGCTGCCTTCTTTGGAATCAAAGGGTAGAGCAAAAAAAGTTCTTACTCCCTAGTTTTCTACTCTGCTAATTGGTGTCTACCAAAAAACAAAAACCAAAAAACCACAACTATCACAAAACAGCAACAGCAAACAACAAAAAACAAACAAAGAAAACAACCAACAGCAAAAAACAATTACTGAGGAACTGGAAATACAGTGCTGGCAAAAAAAGAGTAAGTGCTGTCTCTTCCGTCTGTCAATGCCTATTGCCTGCCTGCTTTTTGCTGCTGTGACATGGGCAAACATGGATCTCATACCACCTCAGAAGTATTTCAGCTAGAACAAGCGTCCATATTTACTTTTGAGTCCCATTGCCCCCAAAGTCATGATAATATGTGGCCTAAAATGCTTATTTTCTTTGCATCTTCAATGACATATTAAGAATTAACACTACACTTTCACCCATAAACTGAATTCTGGACTATTATTTCATTATAAGACAAAAATAAAAAATCACAGGACACAAGCTATGAAAGCAGAGATCTGAGTACAATGGAGATCACATCTCATCAGATTGTGAAGTTAATTACTCAGGTGATATGATAAAATATTGCAGATGAATCCCTGAAAGGCATAGGCAGGTTTATGACATCTGGGAATGTTAAGCAGAAGCCAGTATTTGCTGTGGCTCTTTATTCCCCTCTAGTGGCCGTGTTATAAAATCATCAAGATTCGAGACGGAAGTCTTGACAGACTTCTTCAAGCAAGCAAAGACAGAAGCAGGGTTTCTTCTTCTTTTTTTTTTTTTTTGGTCTTGAACGTTAGGCCAATGTTAGATTAATGCAATGACCTAGTGCCTGGTGAATTATTGGTAGGGACCAGACAGTAGCTGGGCTGGTAATAAGCCTCTGAGCTGGGGAAAGTCTTTAGGAGCCAAGGCAATACGTAACACTTGATTGCAGTGGTTCTTTGTAAATTATCACGATCAGCACAATTTGCACTATTTCTGGCTACAGCTTTTGTAGCCATACTTCTGCTTGTATGTTTAATTACCCACTTGAGGATCACTCCTCAACAGCTCAATAACCCTGTGTACCATGGCTAATTCACATGGCAAAAGAAAAGCCACACAACGTCAAGGACTCAGTTCTGCGAACAAATTTGTTACGTCCAGTCCCATCATTCATCTGATTTCACCCACAGGCACAGAAGAAAAACAGTAAGACACGCACATATTGCGATATTATTTCTGAAGCATCATTTAGTAGCACTTCTAAGTCCATTTCTAGGCCAGAACAGGTTTCTAAAGTAATAGCTCCAAATTTCCGTACCTCTGACTTGGATCATTTTGGTGACATTACCGAAGTATTCATACAGCACAACAAGGTTGCACTGGGCAATATCAATGCCTTCATCAGCAACGGATGTAGCAATTAGCAGTCTGCTGTCCTTGCTGGTTTTGAACGCATCCAGTACACCCTTCTGGCTTGGGAGGGTCATACCTACCGTACAAAGAAACTGTGTCAGGAAAAAATATTGAAGAGTTTCTTGAACAAGATACCTGTATTTGCTCTTAGTTAACTGGTACGTGAAAATTAGTACAGCTTTTTGACCTGGAAAAATACTTTAGGTTAGCATACCCAGCTGGCTGCACGATACCCACTGAACAGGAAATCCTGTTGATGTACCACAAGAATTGTCATCCCTGGAAACAGCATTTCAGACATGGCACCTAACTGATCTCCATTAATGAGACCCATGCAGATTAGTTATTTTAAGACCAAGCTAACTCTTAACTTAAGCCATTCATACTTCATTCTGGGTGCAGCTTCCATTCCATCGTAAAAAGTCTTTGTACACCAAACACAAAATAAGCCAGGGAAAAGGAACAGGGAAAATACCACTAGAAGTAATCACAAGAAGCCATGATAGCAAACAGTTTGTGAATTTTTTTTAAACTAGGAAAAGAATCCAAAAGGAGAGGGCCATTGACACTGTAGCTGCTGCTTTAACCAAAGATCCTAGACGGAAAAAGCAAGCATCTGTATAGGATTGATTAAAGGTCTCCTAGATACTGAAGAAATCATAGCACAAACCTGCATGACCTTCCTCTGCTTAGGAACACAGAGCAGTAAAACAATTTTAGCGCTGTAGCCAGCACAGGTCTGGAAACTGGTATTCCACGGAGCAAACCTGCATACCTGTTTTTTGATCTCTTCTTCCATGCCCCATCAAAACATCTGGCTTTACATAGCTAAGTATAGGGTTTTCCTTCATCCACTTCTTCAAAGCCTGAAAAGCAAATCAGGGAGTTAGATCCCTGTCCAGATGAAATGTCACTTTGGCATAGCTAGGTAGAACCTCCCCATGCTCGCCTAGGCAATTAAAGCTTCTCAGAACAAAAGGCAGGAAAGAAGGTCTAACTTCTACTTCAGGAGAGAACGTCTACTAGTAGGTGAGGGAACACCTGTTACTATTGCAGCCATGATGCCAGATCCGATCATACCACAGCTGGTTTCCTCTCTTCCAACTCCTGCAACATAAAGGTTAGCTAAAGGGCAAGCAGCCTTTTGATGCTAAAAAGTATGCTTTTTTTTTTTCGCTTTTTTTTTTTTGTACTGTTCTCCTGTAAACCAATAGATCACTGAATACTAGGCCTCTGGGATGCAAAGGAAATGAAGTGCTATTTACAGACTGCACTGTGCAGACCCACTGCACAGTGAAAGTAGCATCTTCAAACTGTCCTTACATGAGAACAAATTTCAGCCAGGCTAAAGCAGGCTTTTGCAAATATCATGGAAAGCTGCCAGGAGATGCTTGGTGTTGTTAGTTTGGACTTTAGATTGCCTTAAACCTTTTTGTGGTTTGCAATTCATCCAGCAATTCCATACCTAAGGATAAAATGGGGGTTGGGACTCCTGGCTGATAAGTCTGTTTACAGTAGCCAGAGACTATGATACCTTGCAGCAAATGTTTAAGAGCTACTGAAGCTAATAATTAGCAGCACATTTATTTCAAGCATGAACCTTCTCTGGGAACAATATAGTGGAATAGAGAAAGAATATCATCCAGCCTAGATCTTTGATCCTAGGCAAGTATGGAATAGATCAGTGCAGCAGAAGGGTCCAGAGAATATCTGCTCCATGAAGTCCTCCCTTTTTTTGATCAGGAACATATATGAGGGCACAGACCTCCCCTGGGCCCACAGGAATCCTCTAGGACACCTATGAGTACTCCTGACGTGCACAGTCAGTAAAAGAGCAGAGCTGCTGGCTTGCCGTACTGCTGGCTTACAGCACTGCTGAAGCCAAAAATCTTGTAACACAACTTGCTAAAACTGACTTCAGACCTAAAGTAAAAACCTGACAGCTTAATGATCAGCTACGACCTGTAGCAAGCGGAAATGATGAAGGACAACACCCATGCCCTGTGGCTTTTAGGACAAATAATAATCTCAACCTGCTTTACAACACCAGTGCTTATGAAGATATAGAAAGATAAATATTTGCTTAGGAAGATCAAATACATGAATATTTTTGTATTTCCAGGTCAAAATGGGAAGGGTGATAGACAAGGCATTACATTTTTTCATTTTGCATTCTAGGAGCTTTAAAAAGAAATGTCTTACAGCTACTAAGGCTCTTGTCTTAGCAAAGAGAAGAGTGCGAGTCTGTGGGTTATAGCGGTACGCATCATCCAGGATGCAGGCAAGTTCTTCCAGTTTAGGATTCTCATTTGATTCATCTTTTGAAAGAGCAGTCAGTTCCGATTCTTTCTCTGGAAGAAAACAGCATTTTATTTTAAAAAATCACCTTTAATGCAGGAAACAGAATTCTCACCCCAACCTACTTTCAAACACCACCCACATTCTCTTTAGCTTCTGTTTTTACTTACCATTCTTTCAGATGTAAGGAAAGAAAGCTATTGGTTAAATGCAACAAAACCCCCAGAAAACAATTTCTGGATCTCTCACATTTTGTAGCAAACTGACGGAATCAGAGAACCTGTGTGACACACCGTGCAGGAAAGTATAGCAAGAAAACAAACTCGGTTCTTGCAGAGTGGTACTATTTCTTCTTTGGAAACAACTGGCACTAGAGGGCAGACACCCCAGTGATGTGAAATTTCAGTCAGCACTGCAACACAAGAGATCACAGCCCAGTTTAAAGCACACTGTTGCGAAGCCAGAAGCTAGACAACAGCTGAGCTTCTCGCCTTCAGTAAGAGGGGTGTAGAGGGGCTGCCTGCTGCTTCCCAGAAGCTGGGGGCTTGTCCAGGAGCACAGGGCAGGGGTAGGCTAGGCAGTGCCGTGATTACTGTTGCCTTATCTAAAGCTGCCAGCACCCCTGACAGCAGACCGTCGCCCTGCTTGTAAGGCACACCCTGAAGAGCACCACTGCCTTATCTCCAAGGCTGGCACATATGAACCTACTGCAGTGTCTACCTGCAACTACTGCTGCTTCCTTAGCTCCTGCAGTAGAGGCCTGGAGTCCCAGAAAGTAAGACCCTACCTGACTACCCTAGCACTACCTTTGTACCCACAGGGACACTAAATCTTCTGAAAAGCGCAAAGCTTCTGGAAAAACAAAAAACAAACAAAGAAAAATCAAAAATCCCAAACATACAACAACAAACCAAGAATTACAGCTTCTCTGAAGAAACAACTTGGATCATCCTATCAGAAGCCCTTTTCATCCCCGCAGTTGTCAGAGGTAACTGTGTGAAATACCTTGAAATCTGGCTGTCAGATGCTGCTCTAATTCTGTGTATGGTCCATTTCTGACATTTGTGAAAAACTCAGTTAGGTAGGATAAAGCATCTTGGATGCGGGCATCTTCACTGATGATGAGTGCATCATTGAATTTCTGCACACAAAAAGAGACACACACACTTAAGCCTCGTTTTCCATGGGACAGAGGATGAATGCAGATTTTGTTCAGGTAGATTAAGTACTACAAACTTGTGTTTTCTTCCATCTGCATGGCAACACAAGCATTGTCTAGGCTCCTCTGCACTATACTGTGCTTAGTAAGTATCTTAAGATACAATTCCTGGACAAGGTACGCTTTAGCCTGTGTCATATAAGATGATTAGCTTAAAAACCTGCCCCTCTGTGGACATACTAGTATTAGGAGGAACAGAAGGGCTCCACCTCTGTATGGAAGAACAGAGGATATACACCACTTACCCGCAGGTGTTCAGTGCAAATGAAAAGGGCTCTACAGATCCTGCTCTCCTCCTCCTTGTCTTCTAGTTGCAACAGTCTGCATTTCCTCTGAGTAGCAATTATCCAGTGCTCATATTGCTGCGTTCCAAAATCCTTCTTGCTGTTTTCGGAGATAAAATCTAGTAAAAATAGAGAAAACAAACATTTGTTCATCTTGTTCACCATCACAAATAACCAGAACCATTGGCCAGAAGATAATGCATTTTCAATGAATGTTAGGCCTAAAAGCCTACACAGAACACTATAAGATACAATCACAGAATTGCTGAGGCTGGAAGGCACCTGTGGAGATCTTTAGTCCAAGCCCCTGCGCAAAGCACGGTCACCTAGAGCAGGTCGCACAGGATCATGTCCAAATGAATTTTGAGTACTTCTAAGGATGGTGACCACACAACTTCTCTGGGCGACCCGTTCCAGTGTTTGACCACCTTCACAGCAAAGAAATTCTTCCTGATGTTGGAGAGGAATTTCCAGGATTTCTGTTTGTGCCCACTGCCTCTTGTTCTGCCTCTGGGAACCAACCATCTGAGAAGAGCCTAGATCTGTCTTCTTTACTCTGTGTATTCGAAACTACACCTAGATATTAGGCTAGAATTAACCGGGTACAATTCAGTTGAGCATTTGTGTACATACAAACTTTAGCAATACAGTTAGAGTCCACTTTTCCTATAAGAAGCCCACAGTATTCAACTTGCTGCATGTGCATTGCTCCTTGGATTACCACCTGCTCGATAGTTCAGTACTCATTTGTTAAATGGTCCATGGTACTTAAAAGCGTATTATCCCAGGGGCTGTTCTGGAGGCAGAACCAGCCAGAACCTGTTTGTCTCGTACCGTGGCAGGTATGCTCTGCTCCTGCACAGTGTGGTGGGTACACTCTGCTCCTGCACTTGGCATAAGTCTTGCTCAGACTTATGAGCCACAGCAGGCCTCAGTGAAATCGCTCCTTGAACAGGACAGCTCATTAACAATGGAGCCCCAGGCAGAGTCCATTCCAGGAAACAACCTGATAAGGCATCTGAGCTTTAGAAGTCAGTCACTTTATCTAATAAATACGAAAGGAAAAGCCATTATAGCATCATTCCTCTGTTACTTATGGAATGTGGCGAAGTTTGACACTTTCTCACTCCCCTGTTGAGGGCTAAAGGGGTGGATTGCACAATCTGAATCATAAACAAATTGGCAAAGACCTGAAACCTGGAAAATTACTGACCAAAAGACAATGGCCTTGCAATCCTATAAATAGCGATCCAACCCACACCATTCTTAGCTGCCGGAAACATAGGTTGTAATCCAAGCAAAAATATTCATGATTACAAAATAAATCACAAATAACAGGAAAGTAGGTGACTCTTCTACCTGTGATCCCTCATGTAGGTAATACTGGTTAAAGACAAGTAAAAAGGAAGGAGAAGAAAGGAAGAGGAAGATGAGTGACAGTTGTGGCAACTATGAGGATTCACACTGATGTAGCTGAAGACAGAATCCCAGTTACAGACATATTATAGTGCCTTACCCACTGAGTAAATCTTCCTCATCAGTGCCTCTGTCTCGGACATCAAATCGGAGATAATGACTGCAAAGTGATTGTTAACTCGCGTCTTAACCAATCTGACATCTAGAGACAAGAAATAGAAGTGAGTGGCCAGTGGCTACAATAAGTAAAACACTTCTCTGGGCAGCACAGAACAAATCTTCGTCTGGAAGAATGTTACATACGATGCTCTGTGCTATCATAATGATGTTTATTGTTAGTAAGCATTATATTTGCACAGAAAGAAACAGCTCCCAGTCTTCACTGGCAGAACTGCACTGGCTTTTCTGCCTTGCTGGATGAATACCAGAAATGAATGAATACCAAAACTTGTTTTTCCTGGTTTCAGTATCATCCCCTTCCTGAATGTTATGACTACAGCTGTGAAGAGCCATGAGAAATTTAAGTATTTCTTAGGGAAAAAAGATCCAACAGCATCCATTTTACTTGTCTACCTTTCATCTCCTTTCATGCTACTCTCAGTAAAGAGGTGGCACAGCAGTGTTCGCCCTGCGGCTGTCTGATGGGAGCTCTGGTTGTGGGTATGTGACACAGCGATGTCATTTTTCATGGATGGTGACTCGTAGCTGATGAAGCTAAGTCTTCATGGTCTGGTTGGTCTGCTTTTTCTGCAAAGTGCAGGTTCAGAGACATTTACTCTGGCTCACGTGGTGCTGGCTAATGTGTTTTTTGCCTGGTCATAGGAACAAGCCCTTACAATCGGATGCAACAGGCATTGCCTTACTGCAGGGCAATGGTTAAGTGCATGCTTAGACCCCTTTCAAGCTAGCACGAAGCAAAGCTCCAGCTGACTTATAAGCTCTTAACTTCACCTGACCGAAGTGGGTCAGATAGCTGCCTTAATGATGGTGCTTTGCATCTCAGAGGAAAACGAAAAGGAAACACACTTACGTGTTTCTGGCTTGTTCGTGAACTTCTGCAGGTCCTGTATGTTCTCTGTGACAGTGGATATGGCCTGTATATCAAGGTAGGAGCAGAGACTACAGATGTGCTCCACTGTTTCCTCAACGTTCTTAGCATTACCAACTCCAACAGAAGCAGTCAAACCTAAAATCTGAGCACACGCATGAATGGCAGCATTGGTCCTTTGTCCCATGCAAAAAAAGACTGGAGACACAGTTACCAATCACCAAGTTGTCACTGTCTTCAAAAACAAGGCCAAAGCAAGCGGCTGAAGTAAGCCTAAGTGCTGGGACTTAGTCTTGAGAGCCAGACCTTGTCCTCACTCATGACCTCTCCATACTACTCAAACCTTGTGTATTTAAATGGCAAACATACTATCCACCCACTTTAATCCATCAACAGTTGTATTTGCCTGTGCTCATCATGCACGGAAAAAGCAAATCCAGCCCGAGAGCTGTCCTCCACATCCACTCTGAGGAGGCATCTCCTCAGCAGTACTGCCATCTCCTGCAGCACAGGGAGCAACCCTGTTTGACTGTTGCAGAGGACAGCAACAGAGAGGTGAAGAGCAGCCAATGTGCAGGGCATGTGCTTTCTTCCCAGCCCAGCGATCCTGTTTGCTCTCAAGCGCTCTGGTCTCTGCCATGCTTGGTCCTTCTTGGCAACTGGAAGGAAGATGCAACTGGTGGTTGAGGAAAGGGAAAAGAGTTTCAGGTGCCAGCGTTTTCATTTGCAGCCATTGCTAAATGGGAGTTTGAATTGGATTAACACAGAAGGCAAAGCTTCAGGATTTGCAGACTGCACTGCAAAATGCTTCTTGTTACTTTCCACCACTGCCAGGCTGACCACTTGCCAGTTTCCACCACTTACCTGTGGCAGCTGACTTGCAGGGGAGTCAAATTTCTGCTCCAGATATCTGGCCATTAACACATTGTAAGGGTGGTTGCCAGTAGTGTTGTGGCACTCATCAAATATCATCAGGGTGAAAATGGAGAGGGAGGTAAGGGTCCCGTCCTCGAAGCTATTCAGTAGGATCTGGGGCGTCAGTACGATGATGTCATTGTCCTGTATAACCTTTTCTACAGAGACATCTGCAGCAGTTTCACCACTGATTCCTTGAACAGAGTATCTATGAAGAAGAGACAAAAAATGAGGTATGAAAAGAGATGTCTTGCAAAGCAAAAAAAGCTAGAGGAGTGGACTTTTCAGCAAGACCTAGAGAGAAATGACTAAGTTCAAAATGTCACAGTGTTGGAACGTACAGTCTGGTCTGCGTGAGCTGAGAAAAAAACCTGCTGAGGGTAAACAGCTGGATTTTCATCTCCCATTAACTGCAATACATTAGATTTGAAAGGTAATGATTTGGTCCATTTAAGCTTCACCTGTCAGTTCACATGCAAGCTGTATTTGGAGAGCCTGCCCTTCACCTCTTTTCTGTGTACAGCTGGCAGCACAGGACTGTTTTCTGTCCAGCAGCCTCCTTTTCCCTTAGCTATAGGGATTCCTGTGAATTCTTTTATATTCAGATGCTACAGGGTATTGATACTCCCCTAGGTATTTTTCAGTTTCATCTGAAAGGTGGACTGTCACCTGAAGAGAGGTTGAAAGATTGAACAAGTTTGTGCCCTTCCTTTTGGAAAAGAGACTCTGCCATTTGAGAATGCCAAGAGGAATCCCGCCTCTGGTGCCTGAAAGTGGCTTGTCCTTGGGAGCAGACCTGTGAGGAGCCTCCAGGGAAAAGACACGTTAGCCCTTCTCCAGAGGCAAGCACAGGTGTGCTTTGGCCGTTCCCACAGGTGCTGTACAACCAGTGCATGAACTTACCAGAGGCAGAGGCATCATGCTCTTTTCACAGTCTACCACAGTGACTTGCCATTCTTACCTTGAGGCATCTCATGTTAGTGCCAAACATTCCCATCACCAGGTAACCCGTTACATTTTGCCTGAGCCACAGCCAACTGAGAGGATAGTTTATTTCCTGTGGAGGAAGCCACCAGGTAGAATTACACTTACCCACATCTTTCAAAATGTTGCTTGAAGACATTTCTCTGTTGTTCATACACTGGGACTTTAGTTGCAAGAAACACAACTTTCCCCTTTCGTCCTGCAGGCATGTTTTGGAAATGGTGTTCACAAATCAGAAGTGCCACGAAAGTTTTTCCAGATCCTGTAAACAAAGAACACGATGGGTAAGGCCCTAGTGCAAAAGGGCATGCTTGTAAGCAGGGGTCCGTCTCCAGCACCCATCATCTGGACACCCTCCAGCAACAGGGAGCTGGCAAGGGGGCTGTAACACTGCTGGGTGCTCTTGGTGCAGGGCCAGAGCCTGCACGTCTCTACTGCAGCTCCCTGACAAGTTGCACAGCTCTGTTCTACCATGCACAAAGCTGAGGTCCTAAAACGGCATCTCCACATATCCCAAAAATGATTACATAGAAAATAACAGGCTATGGAGGGCACGGGAGGCAGCATCTGCTTCATGAAAGAATAAGCACATTCTCTAACAGATGATGTTGTTTGAAATGGATGTCTGGTTTTTTTACATTAATTTACTTTGATTCACCTCCGCTTTTTTCACTGTCGTGCAGAGAAGCAAGAAGAGGTGCTGTACAGCCCTTCGCAGGCTGTGTGCTCAGCTAGGTAGTCATCCCTTTCTGTCCTGCAGTCCCAGTCTGCAGAAACCATGTGAAAAGCTGTCTGCAGTTATATTCGTCTTCTTTGAAGTCACTGGCTCTATTTCTGCTCCTGGTGTGTGCTGCCACATCAGGCCAGGTCGTGGCACAGGTACCAGCATTTTCAGCCTCAGTCCTTCCCCTTGCAGCTTTGCTTCTCTCACATTTCTCTCTTCCCTGTCAGCGTTCATGCTCACCGTGTGGAGCACCTGAGCTCTTCCGTGCCCTGCCGCTGCTGCCTGTGCCTGGGGAGAATCAGGCCAGCGGCACAGAAAACATGGGTGAGGAGAAAGAGCTGACTGATCTCTCTTCCGCTGCTGACCTTCAACCTCAACTCAGCACCGAGCTACTGCAGAAGGTCCCTGCGGCGGTCTGATGCCGCAGGCGTTGTGAGCAGCACAGAAGACAGGGGAGTCCGACAGGAACTCACCCTATTTTTCCTTCAGCTTGCAAGGCTGTCTTGCAAGGCTTACAGGGATGTCTGCTTTTAAATAAAGAGCTGGAAAGGTCTGGTTCAGCCCTTACCCTCCCCTATCCTTCACAGCCCTCTCTTCTAAGAAACATGCATTTTCTTACCAGTAGGGGCGCATATTAAGGTATTTTTCCCATTGATAGCAGGCTGTGCAAGTTCAGTCTGGTAGCTCCGAGTCTTCTTTGGTTCATAAACAGGTGGACACTTCCCAATCCCTTCTACGAAAGATTGACAAGTGATGCTTAAACCATGTTTTCGCAAAGACTGCTGCAACAGAAATGGATAAAATGTGCTGCCCCCCAAACAGTTACTATCCAAAATGCTAGAACAAGTGTCCTTGCTGTCTACACTGAGCATTCTCTGACAGAAAATGCTTTTAACAGGACACACGCATCGGACAAGAACTGTATGTAGTTTTGATGGCATGCTTTTGTTACTGCTAGATCGTGCTTTCTGAAATGAACTCATTCCAACATCTTGGAAGACAACTCTCACCTCAGCTGGTCTCTTTTACCTCAGAAAGAAAACACATGGCCATATTCTCCCCAAAAACACATGCGCTGAGTTTGACTTGTATTCCTTTAACCTTCTGCTTTACAGACCTTTGAAGATGATACCTTCTTAAATCATGATATTGCCAGAGGGCTTGCGTTACAGAACAGTAACTAGAATCCACAGGAGGAACAAAATTTGTCGTATGTCAACCAGTGCACAGACCCTTTACAGCCACTGTCTGCTACCTAAACTGGCTGACATCAGGTCTTGCGTGCATTGGTTATATCAGAGAAGAGACATAACAATAGCCTGATGCTTGGAAACTTCTTTGATAATGTGCTGATAGAGCAACTCTGCATTGAAAATGTGGTAAAGGAGGGGCAACCCATAACATGCAATGCCCAACATGAGATGCTTTAAACATTAAAAGAGGAGATAGCTAAATCAAGTCATTGATTCATACTAGATCTTCAGTGCCTTCCTTTGTGGCAAACCACATCTGCATCCTCCAAGGGCCTAAAGGAATGGAGAATCCCCAATAGGAACTGTTTATGTTGCTAAGTCTAACCTGGAGCTGAACCGAGATTTTCACTGAGATTATTATCATGTTCTGCTTCTTCAGAATATGTCATACTGGTTTCAAGACTGTCCTCAGAGGCATCTGTCATTTCGCTGTCAACATCTTTGGCATTATCTGCACAATGACAAAAAAGAAAAAAAGGCATGTTATCTCTCCTTTTGATTTTAAAATGTTGTATTTGCTGGGAGGGCAAAGTGAAGGAGATGGTTACTAGCTTGGAAAGGCTACATAAAATGATGCTGCATCCAGGCTCCCTCTCATATAAAACGCACTGCACTGAGAGTCTTGGGCTTAGAAGATCCATGTATTCAATGCACATTTAGCTATCCCTTAAAAAGCAAGAGAGAGAATAGATGTGTAGTGACAAGATTACAGATCTAACATGGACATTAACCACAAGCATGAAAAATATGTAGGAGTCCAAAGAAGCTTTGTAAATTCAACACTTTTTCTCTTCCCCCCCACCTCACCTTTTGGAAGGACCTAGAACCTGTGGGACTGTCTACATCCTTTGTCTTACGTGGTAATGTAGAGAGGTTCCAAAGATGCTCGCTAAAATTTTCTTTGGCTCCATAATTATTTACCTTCTCAAACAAATGTCACTGGGCTTTGCACAGAGTCTCACTGTGAACAGAACACATCAAGGCAAAGCACTGCTTTTGGAGAGGGGGAAAGAGCACAACTGTGCCCTGATACAGCTCCAGAAAGCACAGGATATCCAGGATTAACTTCCACTGGCAACCCTCCTTAACTGCTAGCATTAAAGTGCTTCCAGCATGGACAACTACTTCAGTCTCCAGTGGGCTGACTCTGGCTTTACTACGCTGGATGTTAGCAGAAGCTGCCCCAAAACACTGACACCTTTAACTTACAAAATATAGTTACTAACTGTATAATATTTATAGCCATCAGCTATGTAAAATAATACCTATATACATGGAAGTATTATTCTTATATATTTTATATATACTTTGTTTATAAATTGATTAACTGTACATATATACATATAATAACTAAATCCCCAGATAAGAAATTACACACATTTGACTACAGCAACAAAAATAACTCAGAGTAAGAAATATTATGTAAGAAGCCACTTAAGAGTAGCTTGTCCCAGTTGCTAATTAAAAACAGTTCAAACAATCACTTATGGTTTAGGAGAAAGCAAATGTAGACATAAAGAAATAGAATCCAGTTTATCCAAAATCACTAGACATAATCATCTAGTAGTGAAAAACATGTATTTCATTTTATGTATGAGATTTTTAATTTTTAAGGGTTGCTTAAGAAGGTTTTTTTTTTTTTTTTCCTTACATTAAGGAGAAATGCAGTCTGATAGTATCATTTTAAATTGGTCTTACTGTCCTGAAAAAGAAAAACCAACCTGTCTGGTACAAGAACAGAAAAAGAGAATCATAAAAACAATTTGCAGTTTACCTTCTCTCATATCCCACAGTTCACTTGCATGACAATATCCTGTGTTATCTAGTGCCAGCTGAAGGCTTTTCGGCCAGTGCTCCTTATCCGACCGACAGAGACATTCAATGAGTCTAGTTATGCCTGCTGCTTTGCTTCTGGTTTCACTAATCTGCATGCACAACAAACAGAAGTTGCTGTAGCGTGTGAGTAATCAAAAACAATTCTCTGGCTGATATTTTGTTTGATTTGTATTGTTTGATGTTCAGCTGAAAACTGAATTTCCTTCTCCCAGAAAAAAAGTTTCCAATAAAATTTGGTCATTTACCTACGACTGCTGCAATTGTGCCAGCCTAGGTGTACACTAAACCTAGCTGGACTACATCAACAGACAGGCTATTTGCTTAAATATTCAGAACAGGAAAAAGTAAACTGTGTGGTAGGCCTGATATTTGGTCAGATGCCGTATCTTTCCAAATGTTATCTATCTCCATAAAGAAAAACCTTTTTAAAAATAAAATAGCTGTAAACAACCCTTCTCAGGAGTCACAAGGAGCAAGAACACCTTACAGCCTCCTTCATACAGCATTAACAATTTACTATTACCAATCACTCATCAACTACCACTGCTTAGTGTCAATTGTTATCAGCCATCAGTCTTGACACTGAGCTGGAACTGCATAACAACACAGCCGCTTCACATCCAAAAGCGCTAAAAACATCAACTTCTGTGACACAGCATTCAGCTAATGACTTCGGACCAGAAGGTTCGTTTCACCCTATGGCCATCTCTTTGGGCGCTGACAAAACTCAGAAGGCCACGTGAAGTTTGTAGGGGTTTCCACAGTTAAGATAATCATCTATTTCAGACCCCACGACAAGCAAGAGTCAACATGGCCAACGTCTAAACGCCATTTTGCCTACTTGTATTTCTAGGAGTGTTAATGCAGTATGAACACTCCAAAAAGGGACGCCTGCTATTGCACAGCAAGGCACCCGATCACCGCCGCGCAGCACCTTCCAGAAGCGCTCTGGTCTCTTCTCCGGAGCCTCGACTCTGCAAACATGCACAGCTGAGCACAGCCAATGCCAAAACCACCGCGTCCTGCTTCGCTGCGGGCCACCCGTCCCCGGGCCGCCTCACCCACCACCCGCAGCAAGCTCAGCGGGTGCTGCGGGCTGCGGGAAGCCCAGCCAGAATCTGCAGCCGTGCAGAGGAAAGCGAAGCACAGCAGCAAAACCAGGCAAATACAGGGATTTTGCCATTAACCAAACCTGCTGAATCTCTTCGCACTCCCTGTCTATCAGGCAGGAGTTTATGTAGGGAATGAGCGCTACTGGGTCGACTTCTAACATCGTTGCTTCTATCCGCTTCAGCAGCTGTCTGTGTAACTCCAGTTTTTCCAGTTTGCTGAAGTCCCAGTTCTCAATTGCTTCTGCCAGTCCAGTGTAACCTTCAGAAAAAGAGACAAATTGTTACTATGAATTCAACTTCTGGCTGGAACAGGTAGGCACCAGCTGAAAAACACTTTTTTAGCCACTCTGGAGAAATTAAAATTGTTTTGTCCTGTGACTGACAGAAGTCTAGGTGAACAACAAACAATTTTTATAGATTCAGTGACTGATTTCCATTACCATGCTTTCACATGTAACATAAAAAGACCTTTGCTAAAAGAGCAGCAATACTTGCAAGGAGGACAAAAAAGCTACTAAAGGTCACCACTCGCGTTCCCTAAACAACCATTACAACCCACTTCCTTTGGTCCATACAGTCCTTGGATCCATGCAGTCTTTGCATACACTCCTACAGAATTTGCCCAGAGCACAGACACTACTCTGCATCACAAGCACCGCTGGACTCCTTTTCTTTTATTTGCTAGTTATTTATACTTTATTCCTGTCCTTAGCTCCACCCTCATTTCATATTCCCTACCCTGTGCACTGGGTCTGGCCGGGAGGCAGCTGACTGTCCCCGCAGCAGCCCCCACAGCGCTGTGCTCTGCACTTGCAGCTGGAGCAGCGCTGACACCACCCAGTGCTGTGTGTGTTGCTGAGCGGTGCTGGCACAGCACCCAGGCTCTGCAGCCCCCAGGCCCAGGGGGCTGGGGTGGGCAGCAGCTGGGAGGGGACATCGCCAGGCAGCTGACCTGAACCCACAGAGGGATATCCCATACCATGCGGTGTCACACTCAGCAGTAAAAGCTGGGGAAGGGAAAGGGGAAGGGGGGCTCTCGTTACGCAGACGCCTGTCCCCCCGAACAACCGCTGCGCATGTTGAGGCCCTGCTGCCCAGGAGGTGGCGGAGCACCGCTCGTTGACGGGAAGTAGAGAGTTTTTTTCTCTTTGCTTCTCTGTGGCCTTTGCTTGTATTTTTTCTTTCTCTTTCTTTTCCCTTTAATTAATTTAACCTTATCTCAACCGGTGAGTTTTTTTTTTCTTTATGTCACACCTTCTTCTTCCCCTCCTCTTTTTTTGAGGAGGCGGAGTGAGAGAGCGGTTGTGGTGGAGCAGGGTAAAACCACCACACTGTGTTGCATTCAGGTCAGTCCCTGACTGAAAGCAAGTCAGACAACTGCTGCCTAGACAGTCAGCAAACAGCCGAAAACAATGTAATGGAAGAGAAAGCAGCAGGGAATCACATTTAGAGGACTTGTGCAATTTGTCTTACAGCTTTCAAAAGAGAAGGAAAGCAGGACACGGCCCCAGAGGGACAGTGGGAGAACAGAAGAATCTGCCCGACATTTTCTTTTCTTTTGGAGGAGCAGGAGAGCAGTGTGAACACTTACCACCACAGTGTCTTTAATCTGGTTGTCACCTATCTCTTCATTTCACAGAAGCATAGAATGGTTGAGGCTGGAAGGGACCTCCAGGGATCATCTGGTCCAACCCCCCTACTCCAGCAGGGTCACCTAGTGCACCTTGCACAGGATCACGTCCAGACGGGTTTTGAATATCTCCAGGGAAGGAGACTCCACGACCTCTCTGGACAGCCTGTTCCAGTGCTCTGTTACCCTCAGAGTAAATAAGTTCTTCCTCATACCGAGATGAAACTTCCTGTGTTTCAATTTGTACCCATTTGCCAAAGACAAGAGTAATGCTCAATTCTAGTTTAAGGCCCAAGAGCTGTGTTAACTGTTGCAACACACAAAGAAAATAAATATTTGGGATAGTGCTTGGAGTCAGCAGGTTGACGTTCTCAGTGTTTCTGCTGGACATACACCAAACTGAGTGCTATCAACATGTTTAAAGGTGACATTTTTGGACTTCAGGAATTAGCAATATAGCAGGACGGGAGAAAGTTGCCCCAGAACTAGTATTTGCTTTAAGTGGAGAGTGGACTACATCCAAGCAGTAAGAAAGCTGGTAATAATCGTTCAGTGAGATACCGTAGCCATTGATAGTTAACAGTGAGTAAATGAAAGCAAAAGTGGCTTTCAGCATGAGATCTGGGGAGGCTGAAATATCTAATCAATGCTCAACAGGAACCTGTGACAGAAAGCACACCTGTGGAGGAAAGGTGCCAAATTCTGGTAATTTTACAGCTTCACAATCTGCTCTGTCACCTGTCGGAAAGGAAGTTGCGCTAGGACCTCACACATCAAGCAGTCGTCGCTGCGGAGGGACACTCACCTCATTTCTGAACCACTCATGGCTGCATCCACCGTGAAAGGTAAGACCTTGGGACCGCCGAGTACAGCTTTTTAAATCGGTTTGCAACGCGAGACCCCGTCCTCGAACGACGCTGCCCCTCGCTACCCCTTGACCCCCCCGCACCCCGAAGCCCGTGCTGCCCTCGCTGTCAGGCACGCGGCTTCCCCTCCGAGAGGCCCGCGCTGCCTTTAACCACCCCGGCGGCTACAGGGAGACCGACGGCTGCCGTCCTCCCTCCGCAGGGGCGGTGCGCGGGGCTTACTCCGCACCCCCCCGCTCGCCCCTCGCCCGCGGCCGGCGGCCACCAACCTGCGGCCAGCAGCGCGTCCAGCATCCCGCGGAACCAGCCCCCGGCCTCCAGCTGCAGGACGGCGTCCAGGAACAGCGCGGCGGCCCGGCTCACCCCCTTCTCCTCCTCCTCCTTCCGGATCCTCTCCCGCAGCTCTGCCGCGACACCGCGGCTCCGCGTTAGGACGCGCCGGCTCCGCTCGCCGGGGCGGGGGGCACCCACGCGGGACACGCGGGGGCCCCGCGCCCGTGGGCAGGGCGGAGCGAG
>VXAL01004274.1:184120-214397 GCA_013399475.1 Chauna torquata
CAGGGGGCCAGCGGGCCGCGGGCTGGCGGCGGGCGGTCCGGGAGCGCCGCCCGGCGCCGCAGCTCCGCCCGCAAACCGCGCTCCAGCCGCTCGCGTGCGGAGCCAGCTGGCTGCAGCTTCGCGATTCTCGTATTCGCGCAGACCACTAGTAGCTGCTGGCCCAATACGAGGTATCTGCTCTCTAAACCACAGCCGCACAAGACCACCGAGAGACAGGCTTGCGCTGGCAGGATGCGTGGTGAGGCAGAAGGAAGCGCTGCCCCGGACATCACATTTTCTATTCTGGTCTAGTCCATCTTTACTCTCAACTATTTAATATTCTCTCTCACGTTTCTCTCTAGTCTTCCCTTTTGTCTACTCCACCCTGTTCTAAAGGGATTGTAGGAAGTCTTCTTTGAAACATCCCTGTACCGCCACGATGTGGTGTCATTGACCGCTGTCCTTTCAAAGGGCCCTAGGCTAGGAAAGACTTGCATTTGGACTGTTAGCATTAACCCTAGCAACAAAATGAACTAGAGAAATGTCACATGCAGCTGACCAAAAAAAGAAAGGCTATCCACCCCTAGATGGGGAAATGTCAAACAACTTGGAGAGGACAGCTTCTGCAGCAAGAAAAGGACAGGTGAACAAGCCCCCATCAGTCACCTCTGCGCCCTGCGTGTCCCTGCTGTGCTGTGAACAAAGTAAGAGCTCCAGGACCTTACTGTGCCCCAGCTTGGCTTCCACAGAGAGGCACATCAGCCCACAAGCACAGATGAGCAGAAATAACAGCTGATGAATTTAATACTAAAATAAGCAAACAAGTTTTGTTTTTCCCTTTCGTCATGCCTCACTCCTGCCAGGGGAGCCCAGAACCTGTGCAAGGACCCTTGATTCCCAGCACAAACTCGTGATCTCTCCTCCAAAACCCAATGAATTATTATTCTCCCCAGCTGCTGGCAGAGCCAACATTTCTAGGCAGAAGCCCCGGCTGTCCTGTGCCTTAGCTCTGTGTGTAACCCAAACACCATGTTCACACCCCAAGAGCATATACATGGTTCAAAATAAATAAATCATACACAGAATTACAGAAGTGATCGGGTAACGAGTCTGGGCTGCTGATTTGACATTACGCCTTCAAGCTCTTTATTTGGCATGGAAGGAAAGGACACTGTACCTGTTCAGCCGTATAGGATAAGTGAAGCTGGTTAGTTTACACCCTAATGGGCTGGCACACAGGCTGCTCTGACTTCTCAGGGATCACTTTAGCTTTCATTTTTCCAGTCTGCTACAGTAAGAAGGTCTCTTAGGGCTTAATTTCCCTGCGTGTAACAAGGACGAAGCCTTAGCCTCTACGCGAGTTGTCTGGCTCACCCTGTTGGACTGATGGGTAACAGGCGTAGCAGAAAAGCGTTTCCTGCTCAGCAGTTGACTTCAGAAGTGCCTATTACAGCTTTCACTGAACCAGTCACAAATGATGTTAGCACTCAGGCTCTGCTCATCACGGACAGAGCGTGTTCAAGGATCCAAAGATCAGTGTTGCAGGTGGGTAGGAATCACTCTGCCATGCAGAAATCCAGTCCTGTCCTTCATCTGAGAGCAGAAGGAAAACAAACTCCTTGCCTGTCATTTCTCCAGCCTTGCAGACGGACTCAGTGCTCTTCAACAAAGCTGGCACCAGAGTGCACAGTGATCCTGCGTGCAGGGGGTGGGATGCGCCTGCTGGGCAGGGTGGCTGCAGGATGGTTCCTGTGGACGGCCGGGATCAGTCCTACTGGCTGGAGATGCACCTGGTGAGAGCAGGGGGCTCTCCCAGGCTTGCATCTGCCTTTGTGTTTGCAGGACAGTGGTGCAGCGGGATGGGTCGTGGCCTGTTTAGTGTCTCACGCTCACGTCCATGGTGGCTGTTGTATGCTGGCTCTGTGCTTGGTGTCTCTGTGCTATATCATAAGTGGTGGGTTGCAGTGGCCAGGCACATCAGGTGAGAATATGCTGCCGCACTGGGAAGACCTTAACATACTTGTGCTTCTGCAAGCCATGGTGCTGAGGAGTTTCTTGGAGAGCTTTCTAGGCCAAGGTGTAGGAAAAGTGCTAGTTTTTCCCTCTGAATCTCTTGTGGCTGCTTGGAAGGATCCCTGTGTGACCCACCAAGTCCTGCTTTAGTGTGTGGTCCAGCAGATGGTGGGGATAAAAGCTGCTGTGGCCCACGAGTCATATTTTTTGCCATTTTCAGAGCACAGCCTGTGGTTGTGGTCCCCAGCTTTAGGTTTTGCAGGTCTTACTTTGGCTGTAGCCCCAAGTTAAACTGGTGGGACAAGGAGAGAAGCTACCAGGTGCGGCAAATGGGAGATGGAAAAGCATGTGGCCGGGAGAGCACAGGGAAGCCTGAGGGTAACAAAAGATGGTAGGTGGCAAGAGAGGGCAAGTGCTGGCTAACTGGTGTCGCTGACAGTGGGTGTAGGGTCGGCAAATTTGGGAGTCAGCGGGACAGGGCCAAATGAGGAGAGTGAGATGGGTTGATTATTTGAGGAGAGGGAAAAGTCAGGGAAAAGGAATATCAGCTCAACGCCATTTGCTGAGTAGACCAAGTCTCTAAGGCCAGTTAGTGGAGGGACACACAGTGCGTACATCATGGTCTTTAGCCCAGCCCCAGGTGCTGCTGAGCCCTCTCCCCAGCCCCTTGGCCCACCCCTGGACACGCTGGTCAGGAAAAGTCATCTCCAAAGACCCTGGGGCTTCTTGTTGCTGTGGGGAGGCCCCAGGAGCCCAAATGCATGGATGCATCCGCCTGCTGGAGCTTGGACACCAGCTCAGAAACCACCTCCACCCCTGGCTGGCCTGGCACTGGGGCAGCTCCATCACCCACAGGACCCAGAGGCACAAGGATGAGTGCATGCCACAGTGACCAGTGCCTGGCATTACAACCTCCAAGCACTTCTTCAGGGCCTTTTGAGGGTCCAGGAGGTCCCAGATGTCTGTGTGGGAAGCCAAGCACCTGGGTGTCCTTCATCGTATCCCCAGGGGGCCACCAGCTGCAACCCAGGTAGATGGAGGGTCACCCTGTACTTGACTCTTCATCCTTGCACCTTGCACCTTGGCAGGTAAGATTTCATCGGGTGATGACTTGGGGCTTTTGGCTGGGTTGCTTTGCCTTGGGCAGGCAAAAATCTTGGGTCTGCTGGGAGGAAAGTGAAGCTGATGGCTTGTCTTCTCCCAGAAAGAGGGTGGAGGAGAAAGGCCCCCCATATAAGATCTTCTGGGGTGGTCTTTCTACAGAGAGACCTTACAGGATTTGCAACAAGTGCAGCAGATGTTGGGAACTTCAGCTGTGCTGTGTGTCTGCACATACCATACAGGTACAATCTCATTTGCTTATTGTACTGGCCATTGCACTTCTAGGTGCGCTAGTGCTGGAAAGAAAACTAGCTCAGTACATAGGTTTGTCTCTGATGGATCCCTATGAAGTTACTGGACTTAGTTTTGCATTAAGTCAGGCAAAACAGTTGATAATTCCAACTTATATTTTTAATTGAACATCCACACAAAGGCATTATTCAGCACTGTGTATTTCAGGTTGCATGAAAAGCATGTAAGTGAGTGATTTTCCCTCTCAGGTCATTCACTGCTTATACTGATTGCAATCATCACACTGTTTCCTGGGATTAGCTCCTCCTCCCCTGGCAAAGGCTGATGGATCAGTGTCTTGCTTCCACTCCTGGACACTTCTGGGTTTGTAGCAGCACAGGTGTTTTCCACTGTAAATAAACCGTTGCTTGGTTTGTCCTAACTTGGGAGAAGAGAAAAAAAAAAAAAAAGATTTCATCTGCAGCAAAACTCGTCTACCAGTAAAGCCTGTCTGCCTTAGATTCAAGCTGACCCCATCAAACAATTTGGCAATGACTGATCCGACAACGCTATCTCTTCTCGGGCAAAGAGGTGGCTGGAAACTCTCCCCTAGTCTAAAACTTCCGCTTCAATGTGCAGAAGTGTACAGCATGCAAAAAGGATACGGGATGCCATAAAAAAACCACAAGCTCTCCACAAACAAATCATTTAATTCTGTAATTTTAAAAATGTCTTGGATTTACAAGTGAGCCTGCAGAGGTGCTCTTCAGCTTGTTCAAGGCTGAGACAGAAGAGCAGACGCAGGTGCTCCAGGTGCCATCTCCCTGTAGCTCTGAAGAGCTTCACAAGGATGCCAGCTGAAATCAGCTGCAGTCAGGAGCCTGAGCACCTTAAAAATGCAAGCCTCAGTGGCAAAATGAAAAGTACAAAAGAAGGAATGGGAAAAGTCATCTGCATGAGAAGGACATTAAACCAAATGCTGTTATCTACAGCATGTACATGCTGTAGAGATGTCTGTGGACACCCCTCATGATGGTAATACTGACCGCGGGAGGGAGGAACTGCACTTGGCCAGTGGCAGACTTCCACGTTTCTACAAGGGTAATTTGGCTTGCGGAGAGCTCTGTAGAAAAAGGGGTCATGAGCCTTGCAAAGAACTTGTACTACAAAACAACTACTTCACTCTTGAACTGAAACCTTCTGAATTTCATTTTAGCAATTATTCATTTTATTTTTAGATTTCAAAGGCAAGGCTCAACAATCTTTCCATTGTGCAAGTTCCACCCTTATGCATTCTCAAAACTCTTTTCTTCGTATACCTAGCTTCTGATACAGTGACATTTAAATCTTTTGTTACTTCCAAAGCCTTTGAATCATCTCAGGATCTGTGGAGGAGAAGCAGGGAGAAATTCAGAATTTCAGACGTGTAACTTCCCGAGACACCTGCCAGTCACTGAGGAGTTGTGGTACACTCAGCCCTGACACTACAGCTTGGGTTTATCACTCCCAATGTACAGAAGGGAGGCGGCCGTTAATATTTTTATATCCAGGTGGTATGCTGAAATTAGTGCCCCATGTTATCAGAGTTCACATCTGGATTTCACCAAATGCTTAAGTACACATTTTTTCAGCTAGATGCTCAGGAGTAATGGTAAGAATATGATTGGCAAATTAAAGAGGCCGACAGAATTTAGGCATCTATATTTATGTAGGTCT
The DNA here is from genome assembly GCA_013399475.1 of Chauna torquata. Lineage (NCBI taxonomy): Eukaryota > Metazoa > Chordata > Aves > Anseriformes > Anhimidae > Chauna > Chauna torquata. Next base: position 189,161 of record VXAL01004274.1, read on the forward strand.
GCAGCTGAAGCAGGGCCAGAAGAGGATTAGGCACACAGCAGCCAGCTCCAGAACTGCATGTCCGGGTGAATGCTCCTTCTGCTGAGGACATACAACGGGCTGGAATTAACAAGTTGGGCTGGGAGGCTGGAAAACAGGGAAGTAAATGAAGAGGAGGTAGATGGAGGAAAAACACCCTGTGAAACAGAGACTGTGCTTCGAAGTATCACCATCACAAAGCCTTACAATGTTCAAAGAAATCTATTTCCAAAAATATAAAAAGTACAAGTTCAAACAGAGGTTTTGAAATGCTTAATGTCTTTAATATCGTTGCAGCAATTACTCAAAACTTTAGTTTGCAAACAAAGACAGTTCTTGATTGCATCTGTGAATAAAATTATAAATGGCATCAGAAATAAAAATATCATTTGACCACTAATTTAGGTTTGAGGTCCCAGTGCAGGAAAAAGCACTTGAGCGTATGTTTAAATTCAACCTGTTAATGCACATATTTAACTATATTTATGAATTCTGACATTTCATAAGATGTCAGAAAATTAAATGAAAAAATTTACTGAATCTTCATGGTGAACCAACACCAAAAGATTACTCCCCTGCCCCTAAAGTATGCACAAGCCTTTCCCTGCAAATAAATTATTCCATACTTCAGTAGTAAGAAATCACTTTGCAAATACAATTTAACAAATGCTTTTAAACACGATCTTTTACGTAACCCGTTAACTCTTTGCTGTTGCCTAACCTTAGTTGAATCCTCTGTGGAGACACCAACTAGACATCTGACAAAACCAGACAAGATAAATGCTGACGTTTGCAGCAGCTTTTTAAATACTCATGCATACACACCCATACTCTTTTCTTGACCCGGAGCAACAAAAGCGACGAGAGAGTGCAGTGGTTGCTGGTTGCTCAGCAGTCTTATGGAGAAGGCAGTGGTTTCGTGCTTTGAGTATTCTGATGGCATTTGAACACAACTTGGCTCTCACCGACGCTTCCACCCAAGAGGATGATGCACGTGCCCAAAGTGAAGTACACGCACAGCAGGTGTGAAAGCATCGTTCCTAAGAAGCATTTTCACTAGTCATGGGCCTCCGTTCAGGGGGATATTACAGAGGAAAAGGAGATGGCAGCAAATTAAAACCTTTGGGTCCACCGTGTCTGCTGGTAACCGTGCCCCTTGTTGCAAGTTTGTGTATGCAATCCTGTAATGACTCTGGACTCTGCAAGTTAATGACTGAAGGAAATTTTCCAGCACCAGCATGGAAGAAACACCTCCCACTCTGCAATTAAAATAATCCTTACAAAGCCAAATCCTTTGTTGCGCTGAACGGGAAGGGGCAGCGGATAGCGCTGGCTTCCTGTGGGTCTTCCCAAGGTGCGACCACGGTCTGGTGCAGACCACAGCATGTGCAAAGAGAAATGCTTTAAAATACTGTACTGGCTCACGTTGTTTAGTGGGCGTGGACAGAGTCCAAAACAGACTTCAAAGTACGACTTCTAACCAAACACAATGTCATGGCTGTTCTTCAGAGATTCTGGTATCCAAACTATTGCATGTCTTTTGTACTTGAAGACAATGAATTTTTTAAAGACTAGAATCAGTGTCCTAAAGCCATATTTAATCTGTGATCCTGAAGTCTTATTCACATTTTGAATTTAATAAAAGTTGAACAAAATGCCCAGCTTCCTTTTGTTACATTACTTTACTGATTTCAACCAAACTACCTCAAACTTACTGTAGTTTACCAATCTCAGTGGACCCACAAATGCTTGAAGTATTTAATGAAGCATAGACTGAATATTTAGAAGAACAAGAATATCTGCAGTGTCAGATTGAGATAGATAAAATAAATATTTTCAGAAAATGCTGAACAATCACCAGCTTCTTGCCACAGCTGCAACCCTGGAAGATCAGGCTGCTCTTCTTACTGACAAGATACAAGAAGGTATTTTCTAAATCTTTGTTTTACCATCCATTGTCAAAAATGAAAACATAATTCAGTAAATAAATTTGTCTACTGCATGCTTAAAAGGAAAAGGCACACCTGACCTTTTAATTCCTTGGATTCTCCTTAGAAACCAATTCTGTTTCTCAGCTCATAAAAAAAGGACTTTTTGTTTCATTTACAAAACTTTCTAAAGATTTCCTAAAACTTAACTGAGCTCACTTGTATCTCTGCTTCAAAAGTCAGTGTGGATTTGCAGGGAAGCTCCTCACAGCATACATCTGGATAAATACATATATATATTATATATAGAGAGAGAATTATTTTTACCTCCCCAGGAAAAAAAAAAATCAGCCTTTCATGGTGTTCTCTCTTCTACATCAAATTAGTTACATTCAAGCGGCTTCATTCACTGCCTCTCAGTAATGAAATGAAAACATTCTGCCAAGTTCAGGCTGATATTCTGCCAACAGCGACACAGCTCGTCAAGGCTGAGAGGAACCCTGAACCACCCATGGTTTCCAGCAGCTCCTCAGGACCAGCAGGCTGAGCACTCTTCTCCTTTTCCCAAATGTCCATGGGAGGCAGCCCCTTCCTGCAGCCCCCGGTCATTCCCACAGATGGAGGGAGGATGCTTTGGGAGGAGGGTGCCTTCTGACCCCTCGCAGCCGTGTCACACCTCTGTGAATCCTCTTTGTAAATCACTGGCTGCAGTTCAGCAGTCATTTAACGAGGTGGCAGTTTCCCACGCAGAGTAAGTAGACTGCACTTTCCAGGAGAAAATGCAGAGTGAATACTGGAATAATGGAATCAATGGGAAAATTACCCTTGGTGTCAGCAGAACAAGGGGTCTATCTCTGGTTTCAGAGCAGGGTCTGCACAACTAAGATTCAAAACTATTTAAGGCTGTGTAACTTCAAAAATAAAGTATTAATAAAATATAGTCTCTGATCCCATGCAGAGCAGCACTGACTTCCAGAGGATCCATTTGCAATCCCTTGAAGGGTGCTCCCTCCCCATGGTTTTGGAGCAAAAAGGAGATGACAGAGACAGAACAGGCAAAACAGTTTTGTCCTGCCACAAACAACTGCAATTAAAGTAGAACTGGAAAAAACTGGACCAGTGCCCAAGAAAAGAAAAAGTGAAACATGGACTTTGTTACTTTTAGCAGTTGCAGAGGACAGATTCCTGTCTTTCGGCATGGATTTATGTCTTCATGCAGGGAATGGCAGTTCAAAAATAACAGCTAAAACTGGGCAAAGAACATACCTTTGAGGAATACATGCATTTATTCCAAGTGAGTGTACGTCCCATGTAGGCAACCTGGGGCCCAATCCTGCATGTGCTGGCTGCTTGGCAGACACCATCACTAAGCAATCTGAGTTGCACATCTGGATTTGCACAGATCTTTCCAGACACAAAACTTTCCTGACCACGTAGGACTTGGTGTCAGGTTCTTGTAAAGCTTCAGAAGCTTTAAGCCTTATTAAATCATTACTAGGGAACAACAGCAAAATCAGTTAGCTTGGTTAAATCATGAGACTGCTAATATGGCTGGTAGTAGCCCCCCTTTTGCAACTAAACTGAAACACACAAGCAAAGTAAGTGTGTTTATTTTGACAAGAAGTCACATTTCAGTTAAAACAAGCAACAGAAGTGTACGTTGCCCAAATTATGTTAACTTTTAGCTTCACATCAAGCAACACTGCTCTTAGTTTGGCGAACTGGGAAGGAGAGGAGTGGAGAAAGGGGGAGGTGCAAGAGCAAAGCCCCCTGCGCTGTGACAGGTCCTGTTCAGACTGTCACAAAGACATCACTGGAGATTTGCAACACGCTGGGAACTGCCAACAGCACAGCAGCCTGTGGGACTGCAATGCCAGTGGTTGCTTGGAAATAATGATGCATGCGTTGCGCACATTTTCTGTTCACATTGCACTGTGAACATTTCAGTTCTAAAGACACAAATACAAGTAAGGCTATGAGCATACAAAGGCTCTTTCCTATGTCTCAAACATAACTGTATCCTGCTATACTTAGCACTGGTGCAGCCTCACCCTGAGTACCGCGTGCAGTTCTGGTCTCCGCAATACAAGAAGGACATTAAGGTCCCTGAAAGCATCCAGAGGAGGGCAACAAAGCCGGTAAAAGGGCTGGAAGGCATGTCCTGCGAGGAGAGGCTGAGGACACTGGGCTTGTCTAGTCTGGAGAAAAGGAGGCTCAGAGGCGACCTCCTCGCTCTCTGCAACTTCCTGGGGAGGGGAAGCGCAGAGGGAGGAGCCGGTCTCTGCTCCCCGCTGACCGATGACAGGACGGTGGGAACAGCACAACGCTGCGCCAGGGGAGGCTCAGACTTGGCGTGAGGAAAAACGTCTTTATGGTGAGGGTGGTCAAACACTGGGACAGGCTTCCTAGAGAGGTGGCTGGTGCCCCATGCCTGTCGGTGTTCAGGAGACATTTGGATAATGCCCTCAGTAACACCGTTTAACTTTGGGTTGGCCCTGAAGTGGTCAGGCAGTTGGACCTGGTGATCTTTGAGGGTCCCTTCCAAGTGAACTATCCTATCCTATCCTATCCTATCCTATCCTATCCTATCCTATCCTATCCTATCCTATCCTATCCTATCCTATCCTATTCTATTCTATTCTATTCTATTCTATTCTATTCTATTCTATTCTATTCTATTCTATTCTATTCTATTCTACTCTATTCTATACATTAATCTGAAAGAGTCAGGCTGTGCCCATGAACAAACTACCTCCACTGCGCAGAAACTTTTGAGGAAAAAATTAGACCAAACTAGCATCAGCGCTGCTGAACTCATGCATGCAGAAAGGCGCTAAAGCACAACTGGAGACTTGCGATGCTAATGGTCTGTTGCACGTCAGCATCTTGAGGAAAATGCAGCTGCTCTGCAACACTTGAAATTTGTCCTTTCTGATACAGAGCGTATCAATGGTCAGATCTCACTGATTTGGTCAGCAGCTAGCCTGGAGCTAAAATCCTCTTGCCTTTAGGATGAAATAACCAACAAGCCTTTAGGAGGCTGCTTTTCCCCTTGTGCTGGACTTCATTTGTTTGTGGTGGCTGAGGAGGAATAGACAAGGTACATCATCAAATTTGATGCCTTGATCTCTGCTGGCACGGTGTTATTGGTAGAAACTGGCCAGAATCAGATGGCTTATTTTGATACAAGAGGCATGTCATACTGTTTATTTCAAACAGACAAACTGGCATCCTAAGGCAAGGTGGCTGCTTGTCACCGGGCTTTCTACATACAATGTTCAGACAGCCCAATAGTAAACTACTTCTATTTATAATATGAATAGCCTCTGTCCTCTGAAGACAACAGGGAAAATCCCAAGCATGACCACAAATCTCTGTTAGGTCATTCCCATGGACCACCCCATTCAAGGACTGTCCTGCTGCGGTGCCCTCCTTGTCCTACCCCTCCACTGAATTTGAGGGTATATATGCCTTCCCCATCTTAGACAGGCCTCAGATGCAACACTTCGAAGAATTTGGTAGGATACGTTCCTGTGCTTGCACAATGAAATTGCAAACAGATGTTAGCTCTAAGAATTTGCCGTCTTTGTCTGGGACTTAAGCAATGCTCAGAAAAGCTCGGTAATGGGTGGAGAAAAGTAAAGAAAAGGAACCAAACCTGCGCGCTGTGCAGCTGAAAGGCTTTTATTCTGTGTCATGCTGTGAGGATAGGAGACAGAAACAAATCACCGTAATCTGATATTCTGTTCATAAAAAATTTTCAGTTTACCCATTGCAGGTTTTTTTTTTCTCTCTCTCTTTTCTTTCTTTTATTTCTTGTTCTTTCTTTCTTTCTTCCTTATTTCTTTCCTTCCTTCCTTCCTTCCTCCCTCCCTCCCTCTCTTTTTCTTTTTCTTTCTTTCTTTCTTTCTTTCTTTCTTTCTTTCTTTCTTTCTTTCTTTCTTTCTTTCTTTCTTTCTTTCTTTCTTTCTTTCTTTCTTTCTTTCTTTCTTTCTTTTTCTTTCTTTCTTTCTTTCTTTCTTTCTTTCTTTCTTTCTTTCTTTCTTTCTTTCTTTCTTTCTTTCTTTTTCTCTTTCTTTCTTTCTTTCTTTTTCTTTCTTTCTTTCTAACTTTCTTTCTCTCTCTTTCTTTCTCTCTCTCTTTCTCTCTTTCTCTCTTTCTCTCTCTCTCTTTCTTTCTCTCTTTCTTTTCTTTCTTCTTTCTTTCTTCCCTGCTCCTGTCTTCATTTGCGCAAAATACCAGTGCCTTCAGGAAGTGTTTGCGCTAAAAAGAACTGCAGAATTTTGTGACTGGCTATTTTAGTGTCAGATAGTTGGACCGTTGGTAATGTACCTGTTGTTAGAAATTATGTTTTGAGGGCTTTTTAATGCTTTCAAACTGGCTGGAGTACTTTTTGTAAAAGCTTCTCTGGGACTTAAATTTTAGAGTCCTTGGGCTGAACACACCACCATCCAGGCCCTCTGCCATGAGTTTAATCCTCCTGCTTTGCAGATATCCAGTTTGGTGACTGGCTGTGCTGAGAAGAGATGGGACAAATGCTCTGCAGAAGCAGCCTTCAGCTAGGTTGCGCAAGGGTCAGCTGACAGAATATTGCAAAATGAGCAGGAAAGAGCTCCTGCTGCCTTCAGAACTAGCAGATCAACCCCTTTTCCCTTTTGACTAAGGAGAAACTAAAGATCTAGAAAATGGCCAACCTCCTTATTATGTTGAAAAAGTATATCCTTTATATACCCTCAAACTTCATCCAAGAGTTGCTGTGACACTATTTTGGATGAATTAGTCTCAAGGCCTTCTCTCTCCGCCATTCCTTACAAGCCTTAATTCAATAAATATTTAATTGTAGCACAAAGTGGAGAACCTGCTGCTTGAAAGACTTGCACAGGCAGGTAGGAAAAGAAGAAGCAGAGCATTCTTTCACGGTTCATTTATAAAAAAGTATACGGGGCAATGAAAATAATGAAGAATAAAAGAAGGAGCTAATTTAGGGATAATGTGCTCAAGGGTGATTTAGTAAAGAAGAACAAATATGTAACAGTAAGTGTAGAAGTTTAGCCTTTGGGCAGGATTACCTTCAAAACACCTGCTCCAAGTATGCGTTGAAGCTTTACTGAGGTGGGGATATTAAACAGAAAAAAGAACAACCCAAACTCCAGTTTATTCTTCAGAGCACCTGACAATATCTGAGAAAAAATTAACTGTTGGTTTTAAAAGTATAATTTTTTTGCCAAACACATTGTGTTATTTGAAAGGCTGTTGATCTTACTTTTGTGCCCACACTATTTTGTTCTCTGTACATCCTTGTGGTGAAAATTCCCCTTAGGTCTAAAGCAGATGATCCATATATGCCAGTGTGTTTTATATCTGTCCTCAGCTTCCCCTGAATCCCAGAAATTCTAGGGTCAGCAAGGCACAACATAAAAATTTATGTTACATGATCTGCTTGTGGCGTGGGTCAGCCAGGGAGGATGCAGCTGGTCTTCAGACAAGGACTAAGGACATGGAGTGAAAAGCCAGATCATAAGACAGCCCTAAGCCCTGGACAATATATACAAAAGCTCAAGGTAAGGAGCACAAAAGCCATTACTTCACATTCTTGCTACAGTGAAGTTGGAAGAACATACAGGAGAACAGACAGCTGAAAAGGCAGAAAAGGTTATAGTGAAGATCTACCTCTAAATGACTGAAGACTTACCTCTTCTTACAAATATTAACTCCATTAAAACCTATTGCTATGACTAACCCAGCCTGCTTTGTAGGGGCGATTACTAGGCTGTATGAAAACACACAGGGTATGCTTCCCACAATGTTTTTTTGAGTGTCCTATTTCCCCAATAACTGTCTGCCCCTCCAGATGAAGGTTACACAAAGAGCAAACGCCATTGTTTAAAAACTTTTTTTTTGGCAAGACAACCTCATTTCCTCTAATCTAGTCTGATGTTGATGGAATATTCAGTGGAATATTCATGTTTTCCAAATTTCTCAGAAAAGACATGCACATCTGGTCATGTGGGAGAAGCATAGGTCAATCTATTCAGATTCAGGTTAGCACAGAAGTAAAATGAGCTTGGAGGCTGAAGCTTAATATCAAATATTCTGGAGCTGCTAGCAAGTGCAGACCCCAATGTACCTCCTGGCACTTTGGAGGAATAAACAGCTGGTAATATTCTGAAAGAAGCTTACCATTTGGATGTGTTTAGTATTTCAATTAATAGCTGGATATCTTACTTAGGCCACCAGAATACGGGATGCTAAGGGAATTTCCTCTGTAAAAGTTGCATTATAAGCTATTCTCCTAAGGACAAGATACAGAGTGATAGGCAAGAACTCATTGTTCAAATCTATGTAACTGGCTAATGTTTTACCATGTTTTATTTTGTCTCTCTAAACAGTGATGTTAAGTAAGACTCAAAAAGTTTTGAATTTTTTTTTTTCCTAAGCATGTTGCTTGTTTTAATTACTCCAAACCATATTTTCCCCTCTATTGCTTTTCGAGACTAACTGTTGTAGTGCACCTAAATCCCATTGAAATCCAGTGGGAACAGGGGACCCACCAAATTGCCTTGAAAGTCCTCTTTGTAATTTCCATTTTTAGCAATGAGGGTTAGGTGTTTATTCTGCTAAATGATCTCATCTACTAAAAACAAACAAACAAACAAACAAAACCAAAGAACTCCCTGAACCCCCTGTCATTCAGAAATAGTGCTGTGTCAGGACATGCACTAGACAAACAATGCTGGCTCGTGAATGTACCCTGTGTCACTGCTACGAGAAGAAAGCCAGGGTAAAATTTACTCCACCAGGAAAAACATCCATTAGGTGGTGTGACTTTGTGGTAGCAAGCTCCTGCCCTGGCTGCCTGGGGATGTTAGGGACACACCACACTTACATGACCACTATGAAGTAAAGCTCAGACCTGCACTGCCAACAGGAGTTACTCAGCTACTTACTGTTATGTCAGTTATTTTGCAACACGATATAAATGAGCAGACCAATCATTGTAAGATTTCAAAAGAATATTTTCAGTTCGTAAGCCCTTACTGCCAAGCTGCTAAGAAATATGATCAAGAAAATGTTTCTGCTTTAGTACGTTAACTGCTGAGGTCATATGCTTAATTACAATCTTTTAACTGGCAGTGTGAAGATGCAGCATTACTCCAGTCCCAACACAAACGTTAATGGCACTAAAATGCTCAGGTTTCTTTTTCTTCTTACAGGATGTCAGATGCAGGGAAATTTTCCCATTTTCGTGTATACAACCTGCACAATGTGGATTAGCTTTATGTATATTAAGAAAAGTATTCTTTGGAACCAGTGAAGAATGATACCTGGTTTTGCTTCAAGTAACAGGTTTCATATTGTGCCATTGACAGAAACACAGATCAGATCATTGAACATATCTTGGCAACTATGCCTAACCCTCGTGGAAAAGGCAGCCTATATGTGTTAAGAAAAACTAAGACAGTTCAGGCTTTGTCCTTACATGACAAACTTTCTATGCATTACGGATGAAAATTGGTAGGGTTGTTTTTTGCTTTGTGGTACCTGGGAAATTCCTGAGCAAGCAAACTGAGACAAATCCCTCACTGGGAGTGGAGCTTGTTTCCTTCAGCTGCAGCACTACCTTTGATGCCATTGCATCCATGTTTCCAAGAGGCTGAACACCCACACCTGCCTTTAGTCTCAGTTGTAATTATTCCATATGGTTGATAATTGAGTACTTCTTGGATATTCAGCTAGGTGTAAAATGGCCTGGTTTGCATAGATGGAAAAAGCATTCAGTTCTCCTGTCCTATTTACTTTTATGATCCCAATCACCACTCCTTCTGTGGCTATAGGTTTTCATGACACTTTCATATTACCTCCATTTTACAAAAAGGAAAACAAGACATAACTAAGATCTAGAGATAAATGTCCATATTTTGCACTCTGCAATTTCCATGGCTTCCTATCTTCATTCCTGTGAATAGAGGTAAGGGGCTCCCTGTTGGGTTGCGTGTGCTGCCATGAGTGGCTTGTGGCAGTAGTGGAAGAGCTTTGCTGATTTTCCATCTACTGTTTTGACCATCTTCTTCCAATGTAAGTCAACAAGCAATGCAGTGCATACCACTTATCTAAAGAAAGTTCAGGGTATGACATCTAAAAGTTTGTGTAAATTATATCTCTCCTCTGAGAAAACTGTAGTTACTCTCACTAAAATCCTCGTCTTCCTCTGGTTATGCCTTGTCTCTTCCTCTTGACTCTTTGTCAGAATAACAGAAGATAAAACATGATGAACACAATGTACTTTATATTTCTGGGTAAAGCACTCCACAGAATTACATCCAGTGACATCTGCCTCTTGCCCGTCAGTTGAGGAAATGCCACATCGAGTCTTTTACAAAGATGTTGGGTCTTCACAGAATCACGAAATTGTTGAAGTTGGAAGAGACCTCTGGAGGCCATCTGGTCCCACCCTGCGCTCAAGCAGGGATGCCTAGAGAAGGCTGCTAAGACTCCAGGTGAAGATAAATATGCCACATCTGCTGAAGAAGGCCAACTTGGAAGAGCTGAGAATTGAGTTACAGTTCCATTTCAGGTTTGTACCATCACTTCTCTTTTTTCAAATGAACGACATTGGTGAAATTAGTGAATGACACAGACATAAACTACGCACAATCAAACAGTGAATTGGGTTCACAGTCTTGACTTTAGTAGAGCAATTAACAGAGCAAACTGAAATTTTAAAAGAGGGTCTTGTGTGAAAAAGGTACAACCATACCCGTGTCTCCATCTATGTTCAGAGGTGCACACAGGATTGCCAATTAAACACAAGGAAATTATCAGACACAAGAGTTATCCCAAGTTTTCCAGCCCTGAGATTACTTTGTAAAACACTGACGACTTTAAGAAAAAAATAATAGTCCTAATCTGTCTTTTGTTTAATTTAGTTGTTTGAGTGTCTCATCAGCTGCTGTGATGAGCGACACCCCAAGTGATCATTTCTCCTACTTCTATATTAAAGTTGTAATGAGGAGTAACGACTTTATTTAGAGCAGCTGAGTCTCAGCTGAGACTGTTGGGAAAAACAAACAAACAGCGTTCTGGATTCGGTCTGACTTCATCACATCTGACAAGAAACTACAAAAGCCAGCCCAGACAAAGGTGAGACAAAAGCGATCTTAGTTTAATGTAATTGCAGCTTATTCATAAACTAGGCTAGGATGCAGGGCAAGATGATAAAACATTAGCAAATAAATGGTTACTGCAGCTGAAGACAATGCTTGCCCATTTCACCCCCCCACACCCCTTCCTGTTTGCTCTATCCTACAGAAATAGAGGACAGTTATTTTATTTCAGTTTTACATGTTAGCCTAAAAAATGTTACCCATTTTTCAGGAGAGGATGTAAACAGAAGAGTATTCAGTTGTGGTTTAAGAGGATATTTTTAAGGGAGTGACTTGTTCGTCATCTCTGTAAGTAAAAATCTAGTTTTGAGAAACCTGTGCTGCAAGTTTGCATTGGAGGGACTGCCCGTCTGAGACATCTGCTCTTCAGAGCCATCAGTCACCCTAAAATAGATGTGTGATAGCTTAGGTTTGAACAGTCTTTCAGAAGGATATGTTACAAATATTAATGATGGGCAAAAGAAGAATTTTAAAAAAAAAAAAGACAACACTGAAAGTAAAGAACATATTTTTTAAGAGTAAGGTCAAATGGAACAAGTTACCAAGCAAATAGGTGGATTTCTCATTACTTTGAATCTTTAAATCAAAGTCATGATTGTAGTTTAAATAAAATATATTTGACTCGAAGGGAGAGACAGCGGATTTTTTTCTTCAGCCCACAACCTACAGGAGGTCACACCAGATCAGCTTAATTGTCAGTTCTGGCCTTTAAATCAAGGGTGTAAATAGCATCACATGTACTAAAATGATGAGTGAAATGCAAGCCTCTTGGTTAGAATTTGGCACCTGCTGAACAGGGACATTTTAATTCACTAGCTAAAATGGAGTCACTCTCCAGCTGATGAGAACCGCAAGTCTTAGGAGGAACAGAATGAGCCCAGCCCTGAATTCTAGCCAGAGTGATAAGTTAAATAATTCCTGTTGGGGTTTTAAATAACCACATCCTCTCAAGAGCCAACCCTATGGCAGTGCCTCCGTTTGCTCAGACCTGGTCAGCACTGGGGAGGTTGAGCACTGCTCAGGAGAAGGAAAATGCTCACTTCTTAAATAGGTTCTCATATTTCCACATAACAGATAGAGAGACACAGAGCTAAGTATTTCCCCTAAGCCCTTCACACCGAGGTAAGCGTCAGGCAGCTGCAAGGTGCCATGTCTTGATCCCACACAGGAGCACATCTTTCTTCCAAAGCTGCTAGGCCTGTGAGTGTTCTGGTTTGGGGACACCGGAGACAGAAAGGAAAGGACGTGTTTTCTTTTATGGAACCAAGTTATACAGAAGCGGTGTTGACAACAGCTGTTAGCAGCATTATGCTGCCTGTTGCCTTGTAACTGAACGAGATGCTACTTAGGAAAGGGAGACCGCTTCAAGGAAAGCTTCCTTTCAGTGCCTGCCTCGCACCAATCCAAAAAACAAAACAAACAAACAAAACAAAGCACCCCCCCCCCCAAAAAAAAAAACAAAACACAAAACCCTACACTACCAGAAGCCAGACAAAAGACAAATTACATGGTTGTTGAGTAGCTTGTTTTTCCAGATGGCTGATCCACAGCTATAGTTCATGGGCACATAAAGTCTAACTCATACAATGAAAGCAAGCTCTGTAATGTCACCAAGTCAATTTAATATTAAAAAGAAAAAAAGAAAAAGGAAGAAAACAAGAAAACACAAAACGTGTTCCTGAGACAAACTTCTTCAAAGTGTAAAAAGTGCTCTTGGATGTGATGGAACGGAAAATGGAATTACCTCAGCAGAGCTGGATGAAATACTCTGTCGATTGCTAACAAAACAAGACTGTTAATGCTTCTCTCCACTCACTGACAGATTGGTCTGTTTTTTCAGCATTGATGACTCACACACGAAGATTTTTCATCACATCTAAAGATAGTGACACAGCCAAAATCTCACAAAATTTGCTCTCCTAAAACTTCTGCTTTATTAGGATTTTTCAAAATTTCTTACATTTTGAAAAGTGAAGTACTTTTTTTTTGGAAACATATGTTCTGATTCGTGTGCCCAAGTACAGCTTTTTGAGACAGGGTTTTCAGAAACCTTAAGAACCACACAGCTAGTTAACCACAATTAGCATTACCTGCTTTTAGCGATTCTAAGTGCGGCGCCTGGAGTCAGAAGCTTCAGACTTCCAGGGTTAGAGAATGAAAACACATCTCTAAGCTGGTCATTTTTGTTGCACAGGTGGCAAACTCTAGAAATACAAGACTAATGGAAAAAGAAGAGCATAGCAACTTGCTGTCATTGTGTTAAGTCTCCCAGACAATCAAGTAATTCTGAGATTATTACTTCTGTAATAGTTTTGGATAATACAGACCTGTGATTTGTTTCACTCAGTGGGCAGCAATAACGGCATGTATGGAAAATTGATTTTTATACTCATCCCTGAGTTTAACTTCAAAGACGTGAATGCAGGTGCCTTTTCTTTGTATTGACCTTATATTTTAGTCTTTCCATCAGACTCCTAAGGATATATTTATTAATTTTCTATTCTGATCATCTTGGGACTTGGGAAATCCATCCTGTGCTCCAGGAGAGTAATTCTGTTTATAAAAAGACAAGATTTTGGTGATCACTGTAGAGAGAGGAGAATCCATAAAACCCATGCACAAAGCAACTGGCAGTTGGAGAATTTTCTTAGTTATGAACGTCAATGAACAGAATACATTCACAACTCAATCCTTCAAGTTGTTTGGTTTGGCCAGCTCCTCCACCTTGACATGGGCCTCCAAACCAACACCTTCCTATAGATCAGAGAGAATATCTTTCTGTAGGAATTGTGCCAAGCACTCACATGTCAACAGAATCAACTGGAAAATACCTGTAAAGTTATTCCAAATTAGACAAACCTGAGGTGTCAGAGAGATACTGATACACACAGGTATCTGTCATGCAAATACAGATACAAGCAGCATAAATCTGCACAGCTGTATTATCTCTAAGGCACTGTGCCTGTTCACTGTAGTAACCTGCTCAGCAATGCTGATGGTTAGTGAAACATGGCTGTTTATTTCAAAGGGCCATAGATGGACTCAGCAGCTTCTATCAATGGGGATGCACATCTAAAAAAAAAAAAAAAAATTGTCCTGGTATTTCTCATAAAATCACTTTATATTTTTTAAAAAAGTTCTTAAAGCACTCATCATATTTATGTTTGCCTAAGATGTCCTTCCCATTGGTTAATGGCTAAATATGTTTGGATTCACTGTGAATAGAGAAGACAAGAATTTCAGCATGTCATTTCTTCCAAGAAATTTGAGCCAACAAAATGTAGTGTCAAATGTTAAAAAATGTCCTTCTAAAAACTCCAAAAAAATTAGCCTGCCATAAGGAGTCTCCACACGATGGAAATACACTTCGTCTTCCATAGGGGAGAATAATTTACCATTACTACTTAGATCTTAGTTTGCCCTTAGTAATTAGATTAGAACAGGCTGCCCAGAGAGGTTGTGAAGTCTCCCTCCTTGGAGATATTCAAAGCCATGTGGACATGGTCCTGAGCAACCTGCTCAGGGTGTCCCTGCCTGAGCAGGTGGGTTGGACCAGATGAGCTCCAGAGGTCCCTTCCAACCTCAACCAGTCTCTGATTCTGTGATCTTTAGTCACTCAGCTGCAGACAGATGGTGGCAATGACTAAACCACCACTCACATTTCAGATTGTACAAGGCTGTTAATTATGCATCAACAGCTCTCTATATTATGGTGATCTAGAAGCTAACTGCTAGGAAATAATTTCATCCCTGCTGTAGATGGAGAAATGAGTTTGTGTTTTGTGGAGTCAGTTGACTTGAATGGCACTGGAAGTGATGACAGTGTATGGCAGAATTCATTGTGGACCTGATTATGTCCCCTTTGGTCCCCAAACGGCAGAGGTTAGAGGCACAGTTGAAGCCCTCTTGAAAAAGATATGGCAAGTATCTTTTTTTTTCCTAGCAAAATAAAAGGGAAAAAAAATAGCTTGATGTAAAATGTTCTGTTTCACTTTCTTCCTCTTAAAAGCAAAAACAAGAGGAAAAAAACCCTGCATTTCCTCATTTTCCTCATTTTTCTGATGAGTTATTTAGGTATTATTATGAATCTCATCTCTGCTACAGTATATACACACAATGCCCATGCTGAAGGATGGATTACTGAAGCCACTTGGGCAACTATTTATATCCTAAATACTTTATGTACAAATCCACTGAAGTCTAGCAAATAGATTGGCGTTTGTTTTTATTTTGAATGGAATTGCAGCAAAGGCAAAGAAAACACTGAACTTTGAATTCTACACCAGTACCACAATGGCTTCCAGAAAGGTATGTCTCAGTATGCACCAAGGAAGAAATAGCACTTCTACGTAACCACATTATTATTTCACTAAAATGGATTTTTTTTTTTCCTCAAAATGGAACTCCATTTTCTCCATTTAGAACTGGGCAGTGGAAGTAGCAATGGCTACTGCTGGTCATTACTCAGACAGGTGCAAGTCTATAAAATTTCTCCACATGCTTTTCAGATGCATTTAACCTGTCTTCAGTCATGAAAGATCTTATAAAAAAGTGTTTGCACTTTTTGGACCAGAAACATGAACTTGTGCTCAGTTGCCTTAATGATTTATGAGTCCTGAAACACAGTACATTTTACAAGATTCACAATACATTTTACAAGTCCCATCATTCAGCACAATATAAACAATCCCATCTAATGGTAATATGTCCAGTGGCTGTCTGAATTTGTTAGCTGTCAGTCCTTGTCTCAGTCATGTTTGTTGGTGTAGTTATATCTGTTCTGTGGGTATGCTAAAGCACGTACTGCTCGGGAGTGGCTGTTGTAGCATAGCACCAAGTTGCCCGGCTGTCAGTGCACTGATCTTTTGCGCCGAGGGCAACCAACTCAAGACTTCACAGCAGAGTAGGGAAGACTGAATTTTGTCACCTCCACAATGAAAGTAAACAAACCATACTGTCAGAGACAGTCTTACATGTGCGTTAAGTATGTTTGATCCAAAACAAAACAAAAACGCAACCACCACCACGACCAACAAAAAAACACAAACCAACGCAACCCAAAACCTGACCTGCACATGTGAAGAACAAGACTATATAATCAATAAAAAACAAATCAGACTTGTCTGGAGGGTTCTTTCATAATGGACTTAACACCTGAAGTAACACCAACAGGTCAAAAGAGTGATGTATAAAGTACGTAAAAGAAATCACACTGGAATAAATGAAGTGTGTCTGTCTAAAGAAAGGAGTTTTTTATAAGGTATATTCGGTCATCCAGGTGAAGAAACACTGAGCTCGGGATTCTGCACTTTTTGCATTATGTCATGGTCTTGACCTCTTCAAATCTTGACATGTTCTATGCTATTGAATTTCAAATATTAAAGCCTCTAATTTAAAACAAATGGGGCATCAGATTTTCTCATGCTGAAGCTGAATCTATGCATTGAACAAGTTAATATGAAATACCACTCTTACTCTGTCAAAATTTGTGTGCTGCCTGGGGGCAGAACCACATGCAACCGGCCACACTGGGCATGTCTCTGGGACACTTAATTCAGTGCAAGAGAAGGGTGTTGGTAGGTATTGTCAGTGTGGTGCACTCACAGACTTAGGCACCACTTCTGAAGTCTGTTCTTTTGGTGTCAAGTGAAGTGTCCAAGCAGGGAGGAGATTTTACATATTAGAAGAAAACAGCATAACACGCTTCATTTTCCTGACTGTCCATGAAACAAACAGAAAAGATTGAAAAAAAACACAGAAATTTTACAATTCAAAATCTGCAGTTAGGATGATGCGTATTCCTACCTAAGCAACAACGACAACAACAAAAACTCAGAAAAACTTCTTTCAGCATCCATAGATTCAGACTACTCACTGCACCAGGGATATCTGCTGCCAGGCTTCTCAGATACTTATGTGACCTCACCTCTTAGTACCAAGGGACTGAAGAGATCTCATATCATAGTTAACAATATAATCTACACCAAGTCCTGAGAGGTCTGTGGAAGACATTTAGGGAATATGTGCCCTAAAAAAAAGATACAATTTACTCCTTAAAACAAAAACAAAACAAAACAGGATAAACTTTGCATGGGACATATTCTTTGAGTGAAGGCTATCCCAGTTCTTCTGTGCGCTGAGCTTGCTTGAAGGAATTGCAAGTTCCAGAGCACAAAATTCTTGGTAGATGCAAACAGCAAGGATGTCATGTCAACTGGAAAACCTCCAGCTACAGTTCTCTTTTCTGTAATACAGTATGAATGAACGCACCATAGAATTCAGCTTGCTGCTGGTGTTTGTTTGCACTCTGACTTCAGAAACTGGAGGCAAGAGGTGGATGCTGCTCCGGAGAACTTACATTTTGAATGCACAGAGCAGCTGAGATAGGGGAAAAGGTGTATTGTGTCATCAAAGAAAAATTCTGGAAACAGGCCACACAAGAACTAACACAGATTGGACAGATTCAGAAAGTAGCCACAGGCCTCAATACTGAAAAAGGTGAAGTAAAATCCCAAAAGCCTTTAGAAGGTATTATAAAAGATGAAACATGAGGTTAGTTTAGACCACCATCCTATCTCCAATACCACCTAGTACCCTTTCCTCAGCGGGTGCAAGACCATTATGTTAGACAGCTCTGCGACTCACCCAGATCTCTAATGGCTAGAGATTAGTCCAACCTGAAGCAGGGCATTTATGTCTATTCCAAAATTTGCATCAGTCTTAACTACTACCATCTGTGAGAACTTAGTTATCCTACAGATGTCCAGTTCTGCACTCAACCTGTGATTTTTCTCTTAGAACTGAAAACTTCATGATATTGTCTGTACACAGCTGGCATAAGCCTCAAAGCAGTTGAGGTTTGCTTGCATTTCAGGTCAAATAGTGCTGTCAGACACATACAGGAAGGTCCCACAGTTTATAATATTCATACCTGCAGATATCTGAGCAGACTATTTCCCAGCATTACTCTGTAGGATATTTTTTTCATCTGAAACCAAACCCTACAGTTCTCACAATGATTCTACATCATTTTCAAAGTCTAAAATAAAACACATTTATTCCCCCATATTTCAGTCCTATAAGTCAACTGAAATGTAAGAGAACACAGGTATTGATGGTCTGGTAATGCTATTATCACATTGCTGGAGACAATGAGCACCCTCTTGTGGTTTTCGTAAAAAGATGTTACAAGCAGAAGCCTAGATTTACATTTGATAGACTATTTTGTCCATGCTTTATGAGACTACTAGAATAGGTTCATAACAACTGTTGAAAAAAATACATTTTCCTTAGTCAAAAAAGAAATTACGTTTACCACTAAAGAAAGAGAATAAATAGGTACACATCAAACGTCATTCCCACACATCTCTTACAGCCACCAGCTGCTGTGCTTTTGATCATTACAAAGTCAGCACAGATTTCCCCGTAAGCCAGAACTGAAATGCTTTACCATGCCTCACACAGGGTGCAGTTTAATGTACTCAGTGCCAGAAACAACAAAAAATGCATAGTGCGGAATCAGTGTTCCCTGTTATCTTCTGCGTGCTCTCTAGTGTGTTAACTTATGGATGTCCTCCCCAACTCAGGGCCGGAACGAGGATACCAAGAAGAGATCAGGCTCCTTCAAGGATGTCCTCCCTTTTCCAACTCCTTCCCTCAAGCTTCCTATTTCCAACCTCATTGATCAGTTCACTGATTTCCAACCCCATCCGTCAATCCTTGAGCACCTTGGTGCCTGCAAACAAGACCTGACATGAAGAGGAGGATGTTCAAGGTCCCCAGCACAGACAAGAGCCTCAGCAGGACATGCATCCCATCCTGGCTCCTGCCCTGACAGCCTGGCTCTCGCCTGTCCATGAAGCCACGTCACCCTGACACTTGAGGGGACAAGACAAGAGTGATGGCTCCCACTGACCCCACACTCCTCTCCCAACACACTGATACCATCTTCCTAGGTCCCTGCAGTGAGTCCTAAATGTTGACAGAAGCTAGTGCAGATACAGTCACTTGCAGTGCCACTTTCCTCAGTACAAATCCTGAGGACAAAGAGCAGATTTCAGATTCTGAGGCCTTTGGACCAAGATGGTGGTATCCTAGTTCAAAATTCACTCCAAAGCATTAAACTGTACTTTTTACAGGCTGTCCAATCAAAAAGAAAATCCTGCCAAGCAGGTAATTTCTACAGGCCACAACTAAGCATAGCATTTTTGTGGCAGCTCCAATGCTGGGTGTGAAGATGTTGTGTTCTTAGAGCAAACACGTTAGTGCCAGATGTTTGCTGACTCCGAGGTTCTTAGTTCGTCACTGGGTTTAATGCAAGCAAAACTCTTGTTATGGTTGGCAGTCCTACCCAGCAATGACCCTTTAATAGAACCACCTCTTCCGCCTGTAACTTGCACTGTATAAATGATTCTCCACGTCCTTAAAATAACATCTTAATAAATTAGCTAGTATCGCAGCTATGCCACGTACTGGAATAAATAAACTTCTGGACAGCAGCTGTACTTTATGCTTCGTCATCACTCTACCATAATCACGTTTTTCTATTTTTTTCCCCATTTACTCTTCTTTCCTCTGGAGATAAAGGTGTCCTGCATTTACTAAAGAACTCCATCTATTTATCCTTTGTCACAGCCTTGGGTCTTCAGCAATGCAATGAATACCCACATATACCTACTAGTGCCACAATGCACAATTTAAATTTTGCTTCTGTAGAGATATGTGAGAAAATTGGCATTTTTACATAGCATCCTTGTGGACTATCTACTTGTTCAGTGTGGTCCTAGATTTTTTTCCTCCCCACCAAAATCAAATTACTGTATAGTGAATAAAAGGTAGTTGCTTAGGAACAATTCTTTAACGTGTTGCAAACAGCCTTAAAAAACAAAACAGAACAAAACAAAAACAAAAAAACTAGATGTTTTTTAAGGAGTAAAACACTGAAAACAGAAATAGTGCTTATGTGGTTGACTTATAAATTATCCTCATAGTAATACAATCCTGTATCAATACTAACAGCAATAACAAATAATAGGACTGTAGCTCAGTATTACTTTCAGTGAGATAGTTGTGTAGTAATACAAGAGTCACATGTTCAGTAGCTATTTAAGCTTTTATTTGATTTTCCAAGGTGTGTTGCCTGATCAATAAACATTATTGCCAGGCTCTTATTCCTTTGCCCCATCCAAATCCTCCCAGTAACCATGGCAAGACATATCTTTCACCAGTGAAATAAACCCTGAGTTGAGGGGAGTTTCAGGGACAGGCAGGAAACAGTGGGAAGCAGACAAGGGCATCTCCATCGCTGAAGGGTTTGGGGCCCTGGCTGGGTGAAGCCCTGAGCAGCCTGGTCTGACCCCACAGCTGCGCCTGCTCAGGTGGGACTGGAGGCCTCCTGTGGTCCTTGCCAGCCCGAATTGTCTGGTGGTTCTACCACCACGAAGGGGAGAAATGTAATGCCTCACAGGCAGATGGAACTGCTCATTCCCCTTCCCACGGCACAACACACCCTAATGCTGGTGTTAATATGTGACCCGTGTGCCGCAGGGAGTGGCAGACATAAAGAAACAACAGTTTATGAGTGTCCTAGATGTCTCCTAAGGAATGCATTTGCATTGGCTTGTGAGACTTTTGTGTTGTGCAAGAGGAATTAGAGCTCAGAAAAATCCATCTTTCACATGCTTTCAGACGCACCCATTTGCCAGGATACAAATGCTAATTTCAGAAACTAATGCCTGTAGTTCACAGTGACTCTTTGAAATGATACCCGAGTGTGCTAAGCAAAGAACAGGGCCACATATGCTCACATAGACATGTCCAGATAAAGTAATCACATCTTGTATTCTGCTCGCTCACCACTAAAAATGCGGATTGCTCTTTGTTGCAGGGCTCAAGACTTCGTTTCTACTATTTTACTGTTGCCTGTTACTAGATTATTCCCTTTCTGTTTTCTTGCCATTTGCTTATTGTCTACCCAGAAAAAAGGATGGTACTAATTTTCTCATAAAATTGGTCATATCAGTCATTTCAAAATAGTTAAGAAAGTACCATTTGTCTAAATCCTCTTGGGTTATTGAGACAAGATCTCAAGTAGGACTAACTAATCAGCATGTCTGATATTCTAACAGCCTAGGATGCAATGATTGAAGAGGCATCAGGAGATCATGGTCAGAAGTAACAGAGGTCTCTGCATCTCTCCTGGGAGGTTTGGTATCCGGTGGGTGAATACTGCTGCTTCCTTAGGTTGAACATACTCTGTCCGTGAATCCTACTCTAAGGTTTGATACCTATACTGCTAGCCTGTGAAATGGTGATGTGATGGTGGTGTGTAGCTTGTACACCCTCCTTCGTTTGCTGTTGCTCCCCCAGCCTCTTCCTGAGTGGTAGTTTTGGGGACCAGGTACTCTCAGGAAGTGTCCTGTTGAACGCCGGGGTAACCCAGCTACAACCATGAGCCGCTATCTGAAACATTTTACATGTGAGCATTAAGACTAGTTTTCAAACTTGTGTGTCTGGTCTAACTTGCCTAGTTTCACCCTTCTGCCTTCAGAAACGGCAGCCGAATGCTGAAGTTTCAGCATATGAGTAGAGACCTGTGCCACAAAACACCAAAACCTCAGTTTGCCTCTGGAGAGAGGCTGAAGAGTTGGAGGCAGAAATCACAGCTTTTAGGAAGGACTGCTTTCCCCTGTTTGATAGCCCAAGAAAAGGGGTATGAAGTTCACAAGGGAGGTTTGCAGAAGTGGTCAGCATGGCTTGTCACACGGACTTGGTGCCAGACGGTGTGAGCCACAGCAGCACGTGGATTGCAGCAACAGGGTGGGCAAGGACTTCCGTGGGCAGTTTTACTCTCCTTCTGCAAGACTGGAGGATATTAACAAGAAAAGCCAGGAATTTCAGGGGCCTTCTTTCCATTGCAGTAGCCTTTTGCAAAGCCTGCTTGCAGGCTGATGCCTCCATTTACGGACTAGGCTGGCTCCAAACACAGGAGCAGGGCTGCTGAGGGACAGGGGGATCTGGCAGCAGGTAAGGGCCCTGCAGGACCCAGATCACTCTTTTGCCAGTACGGCTCCTTAAATGCATCCCCTCCCCTCTCCTCAGGGACACTTCATTCTTGGAGTGTCCTCAGCTGCTTGCAGTGTGCACAGACTCCTGCTTAGGTTTTACGTGACCAAAGCTGGTCAAAGTGCACAGGAGCAAGTACGTCCAAGACCCAGGAGAGCTCTCTGTTGGTCCTGACTGCATGATGCTATATGCATGGTGCATAGTTAATAAACATTAATTGTGAATATCAATACAAAATTACCTGGATCTGCCAAGCCGCTGGTGTTTTGTGTGGAAGACTTGAACTGACTGTACTTAATACATTATGCTGTAGCTCCCTCTGTTGATCCAAACTTGTATCAGACCTAAAAGTCAGGTTAATAGCACCTTTCTGAGTGCAGTTTGCTTTCTACAGAATGAATTTAAGGTGATCTTTAAAACTTCCTGTTTCATAAGCTCTTCAATAACTGTTCACTTTACAGAGAATAAATGATCAGTAAAAATTAATTAAACGTAACCATTAAATAGAAGTTAACGCAATGACAGACCAGATGTTAGATTCCCTCATGACAGAAGGAAAACGTGAAGATTTTGATGGAGGACAGCGCAGAAGGAGGGCTGCAAGCCCTAGCCCTTCCATTACTGCAGAACGCATGGGAATACTTCAGAACAATCTGCAGTACCTGTGCAAGGAGCATCGCCGCAGTGTCCAGTGTCTCTCTGGCAGCCTCCACTTGCGGGATCCTCACACGTCTCATGCTCTGAAGCAAGGTTGCACAATAGCATTTGGATAAACACCCTTGTTCTTCTTGGTGACTCCTCTGCTTGATCTCATTGCGTCTCCCCTTGGGTTAACCTGTAAGAACATCTGGTGCTTTTTGGAAGTGATGTGGCATGAGGTGTTTTACTTCTCATGGGAATAACATGGTCTTTGTGGCTTAAAATTGTTCCCCACCCCCCCACCCCCCTTTAAAAAAGTGTTTCCCTTTTCTCAAGATTTCTATACCCCACCATTCATGAAGGCATGGGAAGGCACCATGCAAAGCTCTTAGAAGAAAACAAAATTATCCCGGAGCTCATGTTTACCCTTGGCAAGACAAAGGATGAGAAATGGAAGAAAAGATTATCTAAATTACATTTGTCTGTACTATGTCAGGAACTCAGCACAGTTTAGAAGCATCGTTCTATCAGAGAAATAAGACTGGTTGCCCTCTTTTTATCCTTAGCTCCAGGAAACTCTTAAAGTTACTGTCATTTCAAGAAGGGCCAAATTTCCCCTAATCCTTCCAGCATTCCCCTGTGAAATTAACATCATCTTTCACTCCAACATATTTTTATCTGAAGCCCTTTGGGTACTCATACAGTAAGACAAACTCTCCACCTTAACCAGGGAGTTTAACACACAAAACAAACAGCAGGAAGAACAGAAGGGTTGACCATTGTCAGTAATGTTTGTGGCCAAAGAACCTGGTGAGTTCTTCCAGCAGTGCTGCTCAGTGCTGCTCACTGAAAAACCCGCCTGATCTGGGAGCTAAACTAAAGTGTTCTCCTGGGTTTTCGTGAGACTTCCTAAGCTTCCAGGTTCTCTGTTAACCAATGCTTATAATATCTCTGTGCTCTTTTTCAACAGGCAATTGGTACTTCACAGTCCTTTCCTCCAAAACACTGTAAAAGCCGTTGCACCAATATATATATATATTTTAAATTCTGAAAAGTAGTGCAATAGAAAAAGTCATTTCTGACTGAAAGCAACTGAAGGACCCAAACTTTTCATTAGCTCAATCATTTTACTGTCCACTTTTTCGTTAGATGGCTCAGTAGTGGAAAACAAATCTCTGGGATAATTGTGTGCACTGCCTACATTATTCAGAGCACACGTTTCATAGGTAGCAAGAAGAGATCATGTTCAAACAATTAAAGTCCATGAAAGATTTTACAGGCTGAGCGGTCTAAAAAGGCTCCCTCCTATGTGAGGTAATGAACAGAAAATAGTTAGAATAATCAGCTGAGTCAGTCCTCATGGACTTTACCTGTGACCTCAGTGAAAATAAAAATTTAAGTGGATAATGCTGACTTGCAGATGAGCCACAAACCCAAGCTTCAGACAACACACTGGGGAGGTTTGCTGCTAACCTCATGGTTAGCTGAAACAGACTTTAGAAAGTGAATGTCCTATCCACTAATCTCTCCAAGATGCGTATATTCAGGCAGTAGGATCTACATTCTGGTCAGTCTTTGTGGAGAGAAGGTCTGCAGAAAAAAAAAAAAATTATTACCACTTCTACCAAATTCCACCCAGAAAATGCATCCTGGCAGGAACTACCTGTAATATTTTTATATGACTACCTTCTTCATTTTTTAATAAGAGTTGGGGTTAGTGTAAAAATTGTGAGAAGACGTGAGCAAGTTTAGAAAATTATGTATCTCCTCTTTACAGTTCAGACTGACAGAGATGCAAAGAAGAGCAGTGCAGCCTGAACCCTGCAGCTTGACAGGTGCTCAATTTTTATGTATATACTAAGATATAGGCTGTCACACTTCAGTCTCTAAGTCTAGTGTCCCTTCTGCACAGTCTTACTGCAGAGGTGCATTTAGGCTAAATTTCTTGAAGATCAAGCATTTTCACAATGCTAAAGTCCACCTGCGCCCATGGGAATACTTGGTTGCCACAGAGGCCATGCAACGTGCAGGTGATCAGTCAACAAATACAAGCTTCAGGTGCACTGCCGTGCCACGACCATTACAGTGATGGATAACCATAGCTTCATTTGCACCATACTGTTGCTCATGGGATAATCTAGTTGGATTCATTGGGTAAAACCTGCTGCCGTAGAAGTCAGTGGGAGTTTTGCCACCCTTTTCAAGTGCAGCAAGATTTCATAAAATGAGACTGCTCATGTTAGTAAGTTTGTCCATAGTGTACAAACATAGCTGTGCCTGGTTTACTATTCTTTGTGTTCATTTTGAGTGAATGCATGAAAAATGCTTACAGTGAGCAAGCATAACACATTCTTTCTCTGAACACCAATTGTTTCAGAAAAGCCAAAATGTGTTCTATTGCCAGTAAGCAAAAAAAAAAAAAAA
>VXAL01004274.1:214418-315405 GCA_013399475.1 Chauna torquata
AAAAAGAAGGAAATATAGGCAAGCATATTATTAACTCCATAACTGCTTTATTATATAGCTGTATTTTTTAAAAAGTATGACACCCAACACTTGTCAGCTAAATATTTCATTTATAAATACTTTAAAGTCAATAATGACCTGATGTAACTGCAGAGTTCATGAAGAAACACTTCCCCACACACACACCTTTTCATACTTTTATTCCATAATATAGCTACTGGATAAATAGCAAGTAATGCCTTACAGGAGGAGGGACACAGCTTTGACAAGAACAAACTGTACCTCTTGCATTACGAGAAAGGGGAAGCAGAAGATTGCAGCTGTCAGAATAGTCAGTTTCTTTCATTGTGCAAATGGTAAAAGTATTTTTCAAATATTTCAGTCCCTGAATATAGTTTTCCTGTTACTGTGCTGTGGTATGAAAAAAGCAATCAGTTTATGTTGCCAAAATGTACAGGAAACTCCAATCCACAGATTACAGTTGAAAGTGTTGGTGTTTTTTTTTTCCCCTTAATTCTTTTTTGTCTTATCCACATAAAATTTCCCATTTACCTTTCTGATTCTCTGATTTCTACCTGAGTTGAAACTAGTGCAACCAAACTATGCAATAAATTTCACTCCACAGTACATTCAAAACTTCACCAAACAGAGGTATCAAGGGGAGCTGTCCTGCAAAAGGAGAATATTATCCCATCCTTGCCAGAAACCATTAGCAGATTAATGGAAAATCAAAATTAATCATGTTATTTAAAATTATAAGGGTAGCTATTTAAAACAGTTAAGTGGATGCTCATTTATTTACTCATCATTGACTAGTGACCTGAACCAGAAACTGAACTGAAGTGCATATTAAGCTATTTACATGTGGCTCGTTATTCCTTCAACCATTATCTTGAGTATCTAACATATCCCTTCAACATTTATCATAGGATGGTAATTTTTTGTTTCCAAAGTGCAAGGGAAAAATCTTAGTGTGTCTAGAGCTGTCTTCAAGTTCTGTAATTTATTCAGAGCCAAGAATTTCTGCAACAGTGGGACTTGGTATCTCAACATTTATGCTTAAAACACAGTAAAGGTAGTCACACTGCAAAGCACAAATGAGTCAGCAGACTAAGCACAGGATGACCCACAGTGTCTGACAAATCCTTAAAGCTCTGATTGTCCTCCCATGCTATCTTTCAGCTGATGTGACACTGCTGAGCTCAGTGGTTGTTCCCCTGACCTGCAACCCATGCAGCAAGTCAAGAAGCAGCCCAAGCATCTCTCAGCAGTGACTGGCACTACAGTGTACCATGCTGAGAGCGCAGCTGTTATCCTCTGATAAAACTTCACTCTGTAAGCACAAATGTGCAGTTCTGACTAAAGGAACATGCCCAACAACTCCTCGTGTTTCCTGAATTTGCACATGTGAGCCTACTGCCTGATTACTAAAAAGTGGCTTATGGAAATGCCACAACACGAAGGCTAACTTTCCCATAAAAAACAGAGTGCCAGTCTACTTACACACATGGAAGTTTGGTTTCGATGATCAAATTGTACCAATCAATTTCTGCTTTCTTGTACACTTTAGAAATACTTCATCATTTAATTCATGTTCACGGTGGTCTGCTGGCCAGAAATTTGAGGTATGTCATGGTTTATGGAGTTGGAAACTAGGAAACCACTAGTCTCAGTGGCTTGTACACAGCTAAGTTTTAATATATGTACTAAGCAAGGTCTTTCCCCCAGAAAACAGGTCAAGAAATCATTTGTGAACACAGAAGATCTGAAACACCTGGGATGGAAAAAAAAAAACAAGGCAGCAGCTCCCACGCTGTCCTGCTCCCACAGTGTGAGCAATGCCTGCCTGTGTCTTACCAGGGATGAGAGCCAGGAGCTCATCTGTGCCTTGGGGCAAAGGCACTCCCCAGTGATGTGCCCACCCTCGGTCTATTCCTTGGGAACATGTATTAAACAATGAAATAATTCTAAAATTTTCAAGTTTAAAACAGTGTGTTGCTCATACTGACACTACCAATGAGTATGTATCCCATGGCATTGAAGTTAGGGCCTTCTTCAAATTTAATAGTTCTAACCATTCTAAAAAATATTGGAAGTTGTTTTCTAGCCTGTATAAATACTCTGAACTTTGAATATATGACATCATTGCACAGAGCTACCACTCAGTTACACAGAGACGTAACTGTACATGGGAAAATGCCCCCTCACTTTGTAATTCTGTAATTATTAATGTGCTGAGTGGATGCCATTGAGTTTTTAATGGAAAACACAACTAAGGAGCCAGTCTGTTACTCTTCTCAGAAAACACATCTAGAAGGAAATGCTGAAAATACCATAAATCCACCCCTGCTGGCTGAGCTTGTGTCTGTAAAAGCTTGTCTGAACAAACTATGAAGTCCAAAGTGCTCCAGCTAATCACTTCAAATGTCATAACATCAGGTGATAAAGGAGCACAGGGAGAAATGTTTTTTGTCAGAGCTAAGATTGGATGAAGTAGCAGTTTATGCTTGTGGGCAGCACATCAAGCCATTAGAGCATGCCTGAAAAATGTGCACCGTAGTTCAGAGCAGAACTTCACTGTGGAGCTCAACTCCCTTGCAACTCTGGGAAAACAGCAATTTGAAGTATATTTTTTAAAAGAAGCTAAGTGATCAAGGAGCAAGAGTCCAGATTTGCAAACTGATGTAGAATCAGATGATGGACATGTTGAGCTCTCAAAACAGACTTCTGACACTTAGGTCCAGTCACATGTTTTTGAATTTCTTAGGTTCGTAATTCCCTTGACAAATTTATCATTAGTGTATTGACTGCTCTTCTTCTCTATTGCTGTGATTAATCTAAAATCATAAAGTTATTCTATATGAAAATGCATTTCACACAGTCATAGCATGGCTGAGGGTAGAAGGGACCTCTGGGGGTCATCTGGTCCAACCCCCTTCTCAAAGCAGGGTCAACCAGGTCAGGTTGCCCAGGACCATGTCCAGACAGCTTTTGAATGTCTCCAAGGAGGGATACTCCACAACCTCTCTGGGCAACCTGTGCCTGTGCTGAATCACCTTTGGAGTGAAAAAACATTGTTGTGGTTAATTAGTACTTCCTGTATTTCAGTTTGTTTCCGTTGCCTCATGTCTTTTTAGTGGGCACTACTGAGCAGAATCTGGCTCTTGCCTTACATATCTAACCAGATATACCCATAAATATTTTCATTATTTCTCTTGACATGAAACAATCCTAATACAAGTTATGGGAAAAATGTTATGAAACATTACCTATTCCCATTGGCTTTTTCCTTTTCAAGGACAACTTCTGTCATAAATCCATTGTAATGGTCTAAGAATGCTTCATATTTATCTTTTATTCCCTTCTTTGTTCATCTGTCTATTGGAAATCCAGATATTAAGGCCCTTCTGGCCTTTAAATGAGTCACCGCCTTTTGCATGGCTGAATTTAGAGAGACAAACACTTGACTTCTAATCAGCCTCTGATGATTTTCAGGATATACACCTATCCTCTGTTATTAAACTACACACTTATAACCAGATCTGTAAAAGTGTGACTTAAGAGATTTATATAAATCCTATTTACATTTGTCTCACTCAAGAAAAAAAGGACACAACCTCCAACTCTCTAAAGGACTGCGTAACTAGGATCACTTCCCACACCGCTCCCTGTGGCTGCACAGGACCACCAAGAACAATACTAGAGTTCAAAAGATAAGTGAAGTTAGTTTCAGCAACTTAGGCATGGAACTGCATTTTCACAGGATGTGAGGGGAATATAATGAAGAAGTTCTCAGCACAGTAGAAGAAACTATTTCTTAAATGTAACTAAAGTACTTCTTTGAGCCTTGTTATTGTGAGATGCAAAAAGATCACTATTTTCAGTTTCAGGGAAGACCTACAGTTGCTATTCTCTAGAGCCAAAGAAGCCAAATGATGCTGCTGTTTTACAGCCTCAAATTCAATCTCTGTTGGCAAAAGGAGGTGTTGCAAGTAGTTGTATAAACAATGTTCCTTGCATGGCTGAAGTTGGCAAATTTTCATGCATAAAATCATCCATATTCTAAATCCTGTATAAAACAAAACTTTATTTTGGAATGCTCAAATCACACGTTTAGCAAAACATGCCTTTATAGACTGCTAAGCTATTTTATGAATCAAAAAACTTACTCAAATTCTGGCAAAACAATATTAAACAACAATTAAACAACTTCTACTTTTTATTCCAAACAATTCTAATTACAATATATTGATGCTTATAGAACGATGTTGTGGACAACTAATGAACAAATTCTAACACTGTATTCAAAAGTGTGATAAATGTAACAGCTGTACGTGTTCTGGTAACTTAAAAAGTGAAAAAAAAAAAAAAACTACACCACAAAAAGAGTCAGAGTTTGACATTGTATGATGATGTAACCAATTAGAAGTCCAACAGATTTCTCCATCGGCTAATAAATTTCCTGGCTTATCCTACCATATTTGGTTTTATTTTACTTACCATATTTTTCTGAAAGTCTCTTAGAAAGTTAGTGCAGCTAAATGAAATAAGTAGTGAGTCAGACTCACAAATGCGGACTTTTTTCACATGCGGTGTTCCCAATGAGGTGATTAATATATGGGCTTACAATTAGAATACTAAATTTCCACTATCATAAAAATGTTCATAGACTTCATGAAATATGCAGAAAAGTAGTGGATAGAAGGAGAGAAACTGTGTGAGGGACCAAAACTTCCAAATCATTTCACAGTGAAACTCTCTAACAGCAAGAGTTTTGCACTGAGTTTCCATCAAAAGCACGGTTGTAACAGGTCAAAGCCCAAGCCTCAAACCAGTCTCAAACAGCCTGGTACCATCTAAGACACTCTTTCGCAGTAGCTTCATGCTTTTTCCTTTAACAGATCCTCAGCATAAGAGTTTGGCCCAACCACAGCGGCCAGCTTCAGAAAGAAACAGCAGTCAGCAAATTCATTTAGGGAACAGCTGTTAAAAAGTGCCAGTTGCCCCCTCACACAGTGCAGACCTTTCTCTACGATATCCAGTGCTCACTTAAATTCATCTTTGACAAAAAGCAGCAATGAGGACCTGCTCAGCTGACCCACCCCAGACTATGTCCTGAATACACAATCCCTCTTTGGTCTACTGCTAACATCTGCATCCAGCGTTTCAAACACCATACTATGCTGTCTCCATGTTTTTTGCCACTGCCAAACCCTAAATTATCCAGAGCTTAACTGACCAAGCAACCTCTTAATGCCAGAAGGGAACCGAGTGATTAAAGAGCTGTGAAAGGGACATGGCTCACCTACCCGCACCACGACACCATCACCTGAATGCCTTCCGACCCTTCCTTGCATGTGCCCACTCTCCCCACTTTCGAAAGAGACGTACTCCGCAGTGACTCAGCCCAGGTCTGACGGCTGCTCAGTGACCTTAGAAGCAGTCTTGTATTAGTGTTGCTTCCCCTTTTCACAGCACAATAATAACCCCATCTGTAATCTCAGCCTTACAGTTTGCCAAATAATACATGCTCAATCAGAAGAGAGGACAATAAGGAAATAGCTTTCTGGTAGGAAACACACCTGGAGCCTGATGCCCTCTTCCCTTCCCATTTTCCCTTTCCCTTAGGTGGCTGCCATGCGTTACCAACATCTTGGCATAGTCACCTCCTCCAACAAGATACCAACACCTTCTAAACCCCAATATGCCCAGATCAAATCATATTGCTTTCCCAAACTGCATCTGACTTCACATTCTAAATCACATATATTACCGAGATCTACACTTTTTGTCTTCCCAAAACTCTAACCCTAATGCTCTTCATAGCCTTAACCTTAGAGATTGGAACCAGCTGCATTGCTAAGATCAGAAGGGAACACTGTCAGGGAAACAGCTGCACAGCCCGTCAGCCTCCACCCATCACAGTGGTTACTTCACCTCCCCTTGAGGTCCAGAACAATTATCTCATTCAAGCTGTGCTCATAGGTGGAGCTTAACTCCACAGCACCAAGAGGGATGCCCACACGAACAGCGGGAGGGTTGAAATGAGCTGGCACCAGCCCCGGCCTCAGCCCAGCTCACCTGCTGAAACATGCTATGACCACGAGGAATTAAACATGTGAAATGCCTGCAGTTTACAAGACAGCTACAGAAAAGCCCATGAACACACTAAAGAAAGTGCATTTGTACCTATTACAGTGCTGGCGATAGCAGCCACTGCTCAGGACCTACCAGCATTTTGACCTCTGCTGATCACTTCTAGGCATGTCCATCCAGGTGGTGCAGGCAGAGGGAAAGCTGCGGGGGAACCGGCCAAAAAGGCATCTGTCTCCAAGTGCAGTCCTGGGCGCTGCAGGAGGTGGCTGGGGGCACTTGGCAGAGGAGGATGAGGTGCTGATAGCAAGGCAGGCTGGAGGGGATGGAAAACATTGTGCTGACGATGCATCAGATGCCAGCTCCTGGCCTTCAAATAATAAGAGAGGCCTTCAAAACTTGAAATGATCTTTTTGGAAATTAGCTAAACAGGAAAAAAGTAAAGATTATGTCACACTGTCTTTTTTGCAGGAAGTAAGGCTTGAAGAAAACCTGCAAGTAAAGCACATCTCACGAAAAACCTGAAATATTTGACCACAACACAGTTACAGTTTTGGTGTACTATAATAGGCTAAAGCCTAACATCAGTACCAAATATGTCCAGTGTTGAATCATCATCAGTGTGGTAAGTCATTTCACCTCAGCTTACGCACCCACTGAATTATTTCAGGGCTGCTAAATTGGGAACTTGTTTTCCTGGGGCTCCCCCTTGTACTCAGAGGAGTTCAGCTCCTCAGGATAGCTTTTTGGAAATGCCTGACTTCCTCAGCTCATTGCCTATACAAGGATATCAACTAGTTTATTTTACTGGTCCAGGTGGGTGTCTTGAGAAACAGAGGATGAATTTTTGAAGGCATTTAAGAGTGAAGTGCTTCCTCTTTAAAAGACGCTTCACCTACAGGAAAGATGTGACCTCAAGAGCGGAAGCTTGGTGTCTGTTTATCATTTATCCATACTGCAACCTGCATGTCTTCTTGCAGTTTCCATGCTGCTTGCTGAGCACAAAAAAAAAAAAAAAAAAAAAAAAAAAAAAAAAAAAAAAAAAAAAAAAAAAAAAAAAAAAAAGGCAAAACAAATACCGTAAGCACTATAAAAAACAGGGACAAAACTTCATATCCAATTTATCGTACACAATCATGCCTGTGGATTTTTCTCTCATGAATTAAGCTATGTATATTTTCCTCAGATATCAGCAGAATCAAGCCTTAAGTGTGTATTACCATTAGATTCAGCACAGTGTGCAGAAAACATTTCATGAGAGAGACATATGTGGACATGCAGGTCCCAGATACATGCACACAAATGCTGCCATGAAATTAAAGGAGGCAGCTTGCACTAGGAGGGCTGCCCCTTGCACCGTGTTTGCTCTTCTGATCAGGACCAGAACTACTAACATCTGCCCGGTCTCCTGGAAATGTCATTAACAGGCCCTTAAACCAATCCTCTCATTCCCGTGTGGGCGTTTGGGGAAAACAGGAAAGAAAAAGCATGTGCCTGCTTACAATAATCATTACCAGGGACTAACGGATAAAATTGTTCCAAATGTCATTAACTAGGCACATAGTGTCAGGGGGAGCAGGCTGAAACACACAGAGATCACTCTTTTAACTGTTTCTTGGATTCCCAAGCTCAGATCGCAATGTAGGAGACTCAGGGGCACCATCTAGCGTTCGCATTTGGAAAATGCACGGTGCGACCCAGCCCGGTGAAGTGCTGTCCTCCTGATGCACCCATAGCTGCTCTGGTAGCAGCTAAAAAGCTGGGAGGAAAAGTTACCGGCTTTGTTACTACATCGTTCATCAGGATGAACCATAAAGCAAACAACCTAGATGGCAATAAATGGCACATAGTGGAGCCCATCTTTCCGGGAAACGAGGTACTATGCTGTGCCGTCGGACACCTTCGCTGTGCTAAGCTTTGCACTCCAGACTGGTCTTGATGAAGCCTTTGGTTCAAGGATAAGAATTCTTCTCTCCACTTTATTTATATTGCTTAGAAGTAAAGGAGCAAGGAGAAGGTATGTTTTCGTAATTTTTTGAGACTAAGTATTAGAACAATACCTGAACCCACACAAGTTTCGCAGGTAAGTCTTTCATGAGCAGCGCATTTCATGTGAGCTGTTGTGCACACAGCAACCACCATTGTGGCACGAAAGAGGTCTTTTTCCCAACTCCAGTCCCCACCACACCAGATAACAGGTCTGACAGTAACACTGGTGTCCTTTACAGTGACCTCAGAGATGCAGTCTGGCAGGAGCTCTACTGTGTTAGTGGAGGTCTGGAGGGTCCAAATGACTGGCAGGAAGGGGAGATGAGCCAACACAAGGGACCTGGCTCCTGTGGCACTTCTGGGCAGAGGCCCCTGAGGTGTCTTTTTGTGCTCTCTCTCCTCTGCCTGGAAATGTGCTATGTGATTTGATTTCTTAGACGTCTCTGTCCCAAGCAGTCTTGAAAAACAACACGGAAAGGCTCTAGGCCACACTATAATTCACGCCCTCTGCACTTTTATCCTTTGCTGGTAGATACGCATCAGATCATCTCCCCCACTGTAGTCTTCAAAGCAAGATGTTCATGACCAGGGCATAAAAAAGGGTCCAAAATTAAAAACAAGTCAGCATTATGCTTTATTACATCTTTCACCAAGAGTTTTGTGCCTCCTGGGCACTCTTAGAATTGATATTCAGAGTATAAGGGCAAGCCGTCTCAGAGTTAAAGGCTTGGCACAGGCCTCCACCAGCAGGTAACTTAGCCAGGGGTCAGTCTGGTTTGCTTTCTGCCTGCAGAAGTCAATGCGAGGGATTCAAAAGTGCGCAGATAGGGCCAGGGGACTGTACTGTGGACACAGCAGAAGATCACACTAAGGCAAATAGGAAAGTCACCAACAAATGCACGAACAGGTAGTTGTTGCAGCTAAATTAAATAATAAAGAAGCATTTCTTTAAGCTGTCACACCCCATATACACATATATCTTTATTTCCTGTATAATTCCACTAGTACTGTAGCACGGAACTTTAATCTTTCCTTATTTCAAGATATAGAAATCAGAACTCAAACATAGGGGGGAAAATTCATCCTATGGTTAAATCCATTCAAATCTGACTTACTAGGGCTAACTTAGCCCATTGTTCTCAAAAAATGCCAACAATTAGTCACTTAATATTTGCTAGTTTTATTCTTAAGTATATAAGTGAGCATTTCCTCTCTAACAGTAAACTCAACATATTTCAATCGCACTGCAGTGAATTCCAGCCCTTATGAGGACAGATTTCCATCTAGAGTCATAGTGGCTATGTTTCTTTCATTTTCAATTCCCTCATCTTTTAAAAAGTTATATCCGATTACAGATGTGTGTGTGCCATTGAAGGGAAGACAAGGAACTTCATTTTTTTAGGTCAATCACTGAAAGAAAATAAAGAGGTTATAATGGCAGAATCAACAAGAAAATCTGAGAACAAATGGATTAAAGAAAAATTAAAGTTTAATGTTTGTTTAACATTTAACTTGTTATATTGGAAAACTTAGTGTCTCTGTGAGGTTTTGCACCATTCTCAGATTGACCACAAACTTCCTTTATACTGCTGAAAAACTGAAAGATAATGATTATGACCAATTGTGCAAGCACGCAGGAGGACTTCTTTTTTTAACGTGATACCAACATGTGATAAGACTCATTAAAAAAAAAAGGTGGCCAAGCTTGAAGCTAGCAGGGAGTAAAAACAGCATAATGCTACATACATGTTTACTTTTGGAGATGTGCTCACTCATCCACATCAAACTGTGGTGGTAAATAGACTTCTTCTTTCATCATGATTTCCCTTTTGTTTTAAGAGCATGAGCAAATAAGCTGTACACATATGTTTTGCCTGAAAGAGTTCCCACCACTTACGGATTTTCAAAGCACAGATGCATTCATTTATTTAAAGATTTAAATATCTATTTACCATCACTGTAACTAATACCTGTCTCAAATACCAAGTAAATACCCAAATGCCAGGTAAGTAATTTGAAATCCAGAGACATCACACACTAGTCAATGGTATGCAGAACACCTTCTGACTAATTTTATGTTTATTTCGTTCTCCACTCTAGTATGTCTAAGGTACACTCTTTTTTGGCAATGATCAAAAGACAGCATTGACAACACTGTTACTGTTGGAAAACAAACTAGTAATTATCCACCGTATGTGAAAATGTCTCCTCTGGGTATGTCATTCTTTTCTGCTGCATTTTAGGGAAATGTATGTGTGCATAAACATTTCTAATGTGCATACATTTCTAATGGCTTGGTCAGCTGTAGGACTTGGACTGGTTGCTCCAGGTGGGTAGCTGAGAGATCCTCAATTCCTGACGCTCGAAGTAAAGAGCTCTGCAGAACTGGGCTGTTCTCCTCCTGTACTTTACTAAAACAGCAGATACAGATCCCCATTATAGCCCAATGCCCTCAGTTTGAGTTGAAAGATCTACTTTTTTGAATACTGTCCTTAAACAGGCTGATTACACAAATAGATCTGAAACAGCATGCTCAGGCCTATCTCTAATTATTACTCTTTTTAATCTCCATAAAATAATTCATTCTTTCCTACTCATCTTGCTATAAAAAATACAGTTACAAAACTATGAATTTCTATTCTTTTTTTTTCTCCAGTACTCCCTGGTGCGTGGTAAATATTAATGT
Source organism: Chauna torquata (assembly GCA_013399475.1). NCBI lineage: Eukaryota > Metazoa > Chordata > Aves > Anseriformes > Anhimidae > Chauna > Chauna torquata. Next base: position 225,187 of record VXAL01004274.1, read on the forward strand.
CTTAAGCTGTGTTATGAATGCTGTTCTAATAACACATTTTGAAAAATATGCAAAATATTACTTTCAGCTTGTGTTTCTCCCACTTTTATTGCTTTCATAATTCTATTTATGGCCACTCATTTGCCTAAGCTTTTAAATGTGGTGAAGACGCTGGAGACATCCGTCAGCATGTAAAACACTTTGATCCTTGTTTTTCTGCAGTAGACTGGGAAATCCCCATGAATAATAGGAAAGGAAATCTAGGGGGTTTCCCTGAAGATCAACAGACTCTCTGAGCACCTTCTAAAGTACTGTGCAGCGGGAGCACTAACAATTGAGCTTGGAACTGCGTATACAAGTAGGAATGGTTCAGTGGGTATGCGTAGGCTAAGCTTTTGCAGGAAACGAATAACAACTAAGACTTCTCTCTTCAAGTAAGATGTTTTCTCTTTTCTTGCTCTCTATTACATCCAAGGAACAAAGAACCACAGATAACATTTAAGTGGCTTTCAGCATTGCATGCAGCAAGCAAGTGACTGGAACAGCTGGAGAAAAGATTCAAAACAATTGTCACTTCACTGAAAAAAGAAGTAGCACGGGGCAAAAACTATTCACAAATCATGAGTAAATTCATCAAAGTGTGTCTGAAAAAAAAGAAACAGGAAGACTTTTAAAACATCACAACAATTTGTTTTCCCAAAAACAAATTTTTTAGCATTCCCAAAACTGAAAATGTATTCCATTTGAAAAGATCAGTATTTGTTCACTTTGTTCAAAACATAACTCTTTTACTCTGACTTCTGAAAATGCAGTTGATTGAAAATGGGACCTAATTTACAAACAGCAGGAAAAAAAAGAGAGAGAGAGAAAAAAGAAAAAAAAATAGGGTTAAATAATCTAGAAATGACAAGAAGGTGAGGTGTCAGTGTAGAATATTCAAAATGTTTGGTTTGAGGGAGAACAAAAATAAATCTGGGCGTAGTTCTTGGTTTGCTTTGCAGAAATCTGTTTTGCTTCAGGCTGACTTCAATTGATTTCTATCCTTTGTTCAGCCAGGATTTCTTCCAGTCTAGTGAGCATAACAAAAGTGAATTTATCACTCTAGTCTGGAATAACCTCTCTAATTACAATCCAAAATTTTGTACACACCTAAGTGCAGGGATCCACATCCTGAAGAGGTAATAACTCTGATTTTATTGCATCTTCCTCACTTCAAGCTCCACAAGTTCTGGCTGCTCTTCAGGCTCCCACTGAAATCCTGCAGATGGGTCACGCAGGCACTGCCAGGCCATGTGCGCCTGCATTTCAAGCAAACATTGTCTTTTCCCTGACTGAGAAGGTATAATGTTGCTGGGTAAAGTGAGGGGATGTAGTTGCCTCATACTACTGAGAGGCAGGCACTATCTGGTAAGAGCAATAAAAAGACCTACATGTTACAGACAAGCTGCTGCGAAAACAAGAATAAATGAGGAAGAAAAGCATGGCGTCATACAAAGACTATTTGTGATAGGGCTATTGAGGACTTGTGCCAGTAAATACTGCCAATAGCAAAACTAATATGACGGGTGAAGAAGAGTTCATTGTGTTTTGCCCAGCTTTACCGACACCAAACAGAGGTCAAAGGCAGATGCCACAACATTTAGGTCATGAACAGTGGAATACTGCAATACCTCGTTTTTCTAGTGCCTCCACCTAAAATGTTGATGTCAATGCCCATATCCTCTGAACACAGTTCTAAGAGAAAATAAAGAGTCCCTGACTGGTCAGTGATAACTCTGAGTCTCAGTTCTGATCCTAGTATCATTTTCTCATTCTACTTTAAGCAGACTTTGGATAAAATGGAGAGTAATTCTTGGAACAAGGAGACATCTTCTTATTCTGTCTAAAGGCCAAACTCATCACATCTTTCTCTTTCTGCCCTCATGCATGCCATTTTGTGCAATGCCACACATCCAAGGATGTTCTGAGAGCAGCTTCTGAACCAGAATCCCTCATGGAAGTGGATGGAGACATGCCCCATTTCTGGACCTAAGCGAGGTGTGAAATACATGCAGAACAGCCCTCTTCACGTTATGGTAGTTCTTGGAGTGCTCAGAGACACAGCCCCTGGTTCCTAATAATGGTCAGGTAAAAATATACAAGAAACTTCTAGAATTGGTGCTAGAGCACAGAACACAATATTTAAGTGACATCTAGTTCTCACTTTAGCTACCAAAATAATTTTTTGGACCTAGCACCAACTTCCAACTTCCTTCATTTTTCTGGGCTGATCACTGAAAATAAAGAGGTTGTAAAGGCAGAATCAATGGGAAAATCTGAGAACAAAGGGATTAAAGAATATTTAATGTTTGATGTTTATTGAACATTTAACTCAGGATCTCTTGTTTTACCAGAAAACTCAGTGCTTCAGGACAAAACAGAAGCAAAAAAAAAAAAAAAAAAAAAAGCCATTTTAGATTGATATAAGAGAAAAAAATCAATGGTTATTAGTCTAATATACTGCAGGTAGTTTTCCAGTATTTGATCATTTTATTTGTTGCACTACCCTACTTACAATTTCTTTATTTAATAATTTCTTTTATGTTCCTTTCACTTGCATGTTTCTTTCTGTGTCTGAACTTATCTTCATGAAAGTTGTCTTTGTTTTCCTGACTTCAAAGGGTAGTGATCACCAACACCTAAACTAGTGATAAGATTTAAATCTGCTAAAATTTATTTAGTCATCTATTGCACCAATTAACACAGCATTAATAGAAATACGATGTTACTGTAAATGCTAGAAGTTCATACATTTAAAGGATGTATGTCCTGCATTTTTAAGCCAAGCCACTGACCTAATTGGGGTCATCTTTATACACCTCAAATTCTTCCTGTTAATACCCTCCATGTTTGTTATTCATAAGGATTATCTTTAACAGAAATCTACCATCTGTTACCAAGCAGCCCACAATAATTCACTTTCATAGTCACCAGGCTATGTATTTGTTTCCCTGTGACCTGTGTGCTCTCTCATATGAACTTCTGCCTCCGTCTTCACAAGGATATCGACCCATAATTTCAAGCCGCTTACATCTGTATGTGCGGAAATATACTTGCCTTATTGTTGCTGTTGGGTCTTCTGAATGTGGAAGAATTCAGGTCTCGGGGTGTTGTTATCTTATGCTATGCAGTGGGAATTTAAAAACTAACCGCAACAGACTCTGATTCATCTTTCTACTGCTGAATTTCACATTCCTCTCTCAAACACCTGAAAAGATCATTCTTAATCATACAGCAAATGGATTTTTACTCAGATACCCAGGGTAAAAGTGGGAGCTTAACTATTTGCTTTCCTTCAGAATAGTCTCATTAACTAGGTTTCTTATCTCGTGCTCAGTTTGCACTTTGCTGAATTTCCTTGCTTTCTTTCCATGCCCTTACAGAGTGGACACGGTGCTCTGGTCGTCTCTCTAGGCCTTGCATGTCTCTGGCAGCACGTAACTGCCAGCCCTGCTCATGCTCTATCCAACGCACAAATAAAAAGGATGGAGATGGTTCTTGACTGAGGAAGACTGGCACTTTAAGGATGCTGAAGAAGAGCCTGGAGAAACCATTCCAGTGGGGCAAGGGAAGGATATCTTCTTCTGCAGGGACTGGCCAGACACCGAGGAGAAAGTATGGGAAGAGGTGAGAAAAGGAACCAACGGACTTGTGAACTTGGTATGTCTAGTGGCGAGAAAAAAAATTTGGCGATCATGAGGAGAACAGACGATCCAAATCCAAATCAGATATTCATGGCCCTGCCTGCAGTAGGATGTTCTATATTAACAGAAATCCTGGGGGTATTAAGGGATTCTCAGAGGACCATAACCAAAGACAGCTGAAAGTCCGCTCTATGGATGAAGCTGAATGGGTATAAGAAAGAGATTAGCAAAGTCTGAAAAAAATCTTTCATTGTTATTTTGCTTCGGTTAGTGACAGAAACATCAGAGACTCTCCAGATAGAAGGTGACAGTAGGAAAAGCAGAAATTAAATGCATCTTCTACATCCAGAGCAAGTAGTCATGAAGGCCAGAGCAAGTTGCTCTGAAAGAAAACATTTGCTTTTTCCTTGAATATGTGAAGCGTTCTATGACTCTATGAGTAAACAAAAGTAGGCATCAAGCAGTAGTTTAGCTGCAACATTTGCCTAGTTTAGGAAGTAAGGACAGACAGGTACAGCCTTAGGATAGCTCTCCGCTTAGATAGCTCTGTTCTTGATGCCTATCATTTTTGGTGCTTATAAAGGCTTGATGGATTTTTTTAAACTTGATATCCTATTGAGTTCAAAGTGTAGTATCACTGCTAATCTACACTCAAAGCCAATAGATTAAAAAGGTATCAATAAAACAACTTTATGCTGAGGTAACACAAACCATTTTGCATCAGAAGTCTAATCTACGAGCACAGATAATGAAGTGAAAGGCTAGGTTAAAATATATATATATTTNATATGTTCTGAAGGATTTCTGTTCCGCTTGAGATTCTTACCTTTGAAAATTAGTGGGATTTTTTTTACTCTTATTTGATGTTCATTTTTAATAACATAAAAAGTCTAGCTTTTAAGAACCACTTCCCACCCGCAAGGCATCTAGCAAAAGCTACCTATTAGCACCTTTATTGGTAGTGATGTCATTGTGAAGGAAATCCTCTAAAAAATATGGAACTTAATGTGTTAAGGGATCACAAATGGCAAGCATAAAGTAAATATATTATACATATAAAAAATGTACTCTCCTTCTAAACAGCTATAAAGACTTCTCCAGAAGTTCTACTTTAGCTGGCAACTGATGCCACTTTTCAACTGCTGAAAAAGGAGCCTTAAACGAAGGGGTTCCAATATCTTATTAATCAGCATAAGGCCTGCGCAATCCTGCAGTCCACTACAAGCACTTTTTGTGCTTTATGTTCTGCTTGAAAAGACGGACAGAGCTTGGGAGCTCTCAACCCCAAGTTTCAGCAAGACACTTGACATTTGTAATTTTTCATGTAAGGTTTTCCAAGTAGAATAACCCCAAGGCAGGAGTGTATCCGCCACAGATATTATTTCTGAGTGAAATAAGTAGTTATAAAAATATCAGTCTAGTACAGGTGGGAACAAAAAAAGATATTTCAGCTGTTTTGGAGGGACCAGTTGCAGAGTAGTTCTCACTGATCTTTGAGGCTGTCAACAAGGAGGCGAGCTCTGGTAAGTCATTATGGCTTGATCCCATATTTACTGAACCTGAATCAAATATATCTGTTCACTCAAATCAGTACAAAAATGTTCTCTAATTCTTCTGAAGCATTCTGTTATTTAAGTTCCTTCAATGAAATGTTTAATGCAGTGAAGAAAACATCCTTTATCCTTTTTTCCCGACTTCACTCAATACTGGAAAGAGAATGTATGAAAACACTTCGTGCAAAACAGGAAGGAACTCTGTGTTTTGTGATTCAGAACAAATTACATGGCAATAAAATAACACAAGATCAACCACAGTCCTTTATACCCATATCAAAGGCCTTCATTTTCTAGGGCTGTTATTTTACTTATAACTTCAGATTTCTCCAAAATGTGAAGTAGATTGCAAACCACTTGGCGTCCAATTCCTGACCAATGCATGTGACACAGATAATCAGCAATAACACAATATTTCTAAGTAGTTATAAGATTGCAAAAGTGAGCTTTATATTTTTAGAAAAACAAAGACCAGCTCTGCAACTCCAACTGCTGCTGTATATTTCAAGTACATCAGGGTCTGTGCGGAAACCTAAGTGTTTAGTCACAATTCCTATGGTAACTTAAGAAGACTCCAACACAGCATATGACTGGTTTTCTGTGTATGCCTTGGCAGGTTTACGGAGAGTCCCCATCAAATATAAGAATGATTCAATATCCTGTAGAAATCTGTACAGTCTTCTGTAATGGCATCCCAAATACACAAGATCTTGGGTTAAACAGAGTTCAACTTCATCCTTCTGGGTAATGCTTCACGCAGATTTTTGCCTTTTTCCAAATTAACCATCTTTTAAGTTTCTCCTCCCTAAATTGCTGGGTTCAGAATTAAAGTGAAACATTGCCCAAATTAAAATCAAAGAGTAGTCTGCCATATTTACCTCAGCTGAGAAGAATTTCACCAACTATATTCAACTTTGTTATTACTAGTATTTTATTGGTTGCAACTTGCTTCTTCATGGTAATTCTATTTAACCAAAGACTTTGGATCTCACCCAGAAGTTCACATAAATTATATTGTACTTTACTTGAGACTGACCTCATTTATGTCCTATAGCCTTGAAAAGACTTGGCAGTTTTTTGTAACTCTCTTTTCTTTCTAAGACCAGTAGAATCTCTACTCATCTTTTCTAGAAGTGATGTGGATTCCTGTTGCTATTGATAAACTGACTGTCAAGAAAAAGGTCATGCGGAGAGTAAACTTCTTTTAAGGCACACTACACAAAGAAAACCAGTTATTATTTCAAACTGCAACACACTTTACTACAATGGGTGGGCTATTGTTTTCTTATTCATATACCAAGAAACTCCTACTTAAATAATATAGAACACTGAAATGTCATGGACTCAGTTATGTTGCTCCAAATATTGGCATAGGTGTGTTTGCAAGACACAGTGGTGCGTGAAGCAGTTGTACAGTCCACACCACTGCAACACGGCTCCAGCTATCAGCTCCTTCACAAAGCCATCATTAATGCTAGTGTGGTCTACGTGCTTGGGCAGAGTGCTTACACACATTCTGTAGCCAAACTCCAACCTGGCTGCAGTCTAAAAAGATTTCTTTTAAACACAGAAAAGGTGACGTAAGAGTATCACTCCAAGTTCAGCCTACACACACGGTAATTCATCCTTCAAATACTACCCAAGTCTTAGTGTTCCAGGCACTTCCTAGAATTGCAATTTTTCTCTAAGTTTTGAGAAGATCTGTTTCTGTGGGATGAAAGATCATCGAGAAGGTTACATGACTTTATTTTTTCTAAATAAACTCACATGCCACAATTCTCCAATGTGTTGTTCAACTTTACAAGCTTGCTGAACTAGTCGGCTGTAATCAGTTCCATGGAGAAATAACTGCTTCTAATAATAATCTTTGTTTTCTTTTCTTTTCCTTTCCTTTTTCTTTTTTTTTTTTTTTTTCAATGCAAGGAAGAAGGCAGTTTTCTCAAAGTGCACTTTGTTTGCTCAGTGAGAGACCTCTCAGGCATATACACCCCAAACACACCAGTGACGGCGTTCTCCTAATGTTCTTTCATGAAATAGTTTCATAAAATCTCAGAGATCCCATACAGTGATAGCTTCACTCTGGACATAAAAGCACATTAAAAATCTTAGTTTTAATTCTGCATCCTGTTCATCCATTTTATTAACCTGTTCTGTCACAACAATCTGTCACAATGACAGGACCCTTAATCACCCCTAATTTCAGCAGGGCGTAAAGACACGGAGATCAATGGCACATGCTAAGACTTATCTCAAGAAAACACTACAAGAAATTCACATCACTTTGGGGAAAAACAGTAGATTTAGCCAGCTCACTTGTCATTGAGGCACCAAGAGAGATGTGGCAATAATGGACATCTTCCCTGTTTTGTGAGACACGATGCACCTTGATAGCTACTGACCAGTATCGCACAGCGGCATATGACAGTTCAGCAGTTCAGCCCACGGACAATCGTTCAACCGTTCAGGATGACTCCTCGTTTCAGGGAGCCTTGTTTTCTGAATCTTACTTTCTTCAGCTCATAAGGAGATGCCCCTACTTGCTATGCAGTTGCACTTCTGAAAAACGATATGTGTCTATGAGACACAAAGCCACTGAGGTCCTGTACACTCACAAGGCCTACAAACAAAACAGTAAATCTACAGGAGAAGAAAAAAAAAGCCATCAGCAGACATTTCCTATGAAATAATGAACTTCCTTATCATTTTATTTTCAAACTGCTGCTTTTTCATGATGTCTGATAATCACAGAGAACCCTTCTCCTCTCAGGATACACAAACCACAGGATTCCGATGACTCACACCGAAAGAGCTTTTAAACACACAGAGGACGGAAGGGCATGCTGTTTCTGCATTAAAGCTTCCTGCCAAAGTCCGAAACTAAGCATACATAAATATATTTGGACAAAGTTTTAGCAACAACGAGAAATTCACCTCACTGTAACCCTTCCGGTGAGACAGTCTTGCCCATCTTATGAACTGTCCGATTGCATCCTGTTTGCCATACACTTCCTTTTTGATAATCACAACTGAAAGCAAAATACTTGTGAAACTGTTGTTTGCACACAAAGGTGCAATATTGACTTTTTGATGCAAGGATGCAACACCTCTTGTGTTTAAGAGCTGGACGTATTGTGACTGATGACCAGCAGAAAGGGAGACCGTGCTGAAATTTCTAGTGCTCTTTCAACACAACCTGTAATTGATTATACCTTTACATGACCTTTATCACAACAAGCTCCTAACTGGTCAAACTCTTGCTCTAGCTTCAAAAGTACATTAAAAGTAATGCGAAGTTCTCTTTTCTTGGAACTGTAAAGATAAATCCTACAGTTGTGGCTGCTTCTTCCCTCCACAGCAGAAGCATTGAGCTCAATACCATTTACTTCATGGGAATCCTTACGTGGAAACCATAAAGAAAAAAGGTTTGGCAAGACCTAATGTATTTGGTGGGGTCACGTTGTTGTCAGTAAAACCATCTGGTCTTTTTCCCAATGCTTCTCTGGGGACTCACACAAATCACACTCGTCTGCTGATTAACACCTAGACAGCGTTGCAGGATAAATAATGAAGGCTGTCAGGCTGCATTTTTAATCTTAAAGTAAAGTCTTAGTATCACCAAAGTATTTCTTTCATTGAACTTAGGTAATTTCTCTGGTCATGGTTTGGACTTTGATGGAAATGAGTCAGTGGAAGCTGAAGTGAAATAGAGCAGATGAGTGTGACTGGTTTGCAAAACAGTAAACTTCAGAGTCATGCAAACACCAGGGGCCAGCAAAAGACCTGCATTCTCTAATGATTTAAATAAAATGATGTGCTCCCTAGATTTAGCTGATGTCCTGTACAAGAACGAATTTCCGTCTTGTAGCAAAGGCATGAATGAAAGTCATGCAAAGCTCTGAGCTATCAAGCTAGTCCTGTAAGTGCAGAGAGAGACACCAAGGAGCTTAGAGAGGACCTCAGGTTTTGCAACCTGAACTGCATTCTCTGCAGCTGCAAAAGCACTGCTTTTGGTAATTTAAAGCTAAACTGCATTTTCTGTAGTCCCCATCTCCAAAGTGACATGCCAACCCTTTAGTGACTGCAGCTCTGTGACTGAGGACAGAGGTGGGTGTTACAGCACCCAGACAAACTGTTATATAGCCAAAATTCCCTAGTGGGGAGAGAGTAGGAGGCATCCCAAGTAAGGGGGACTGGTGATTTTTGCAGTAGGATGACACATATTTGTTGGGGACCTCTGGGTCACTGGCAGGAAGACTATGTGTATAGAGTGCAAGGATTGCAAAAGTACAGTGAGGACAAGAGACAGGAGGTCTTACACTTTAGGAGGATTAGAGCCATATTTCTTATCCACCCACTTCACAGCCTTGTCATTACTGCTTTGTGGAGAGCAGATGACAACTATTTCTCTGGGGTGATGAGTACATCCAGCACTTTATGCTTTCATCACTCCCACAGGGAATTACTGTGCTCATCCCCCTCCTTCTGTCAGCTGCATTTGCAGCTGACACATCTGCAAATGACACAGCTGTTTATTGTTCATCACCTAAGATATCAATGTAAAATTCAGGGAATTTTAGACCATACCTCAAAGATTTAACGGGCTTTCCTTTATACCATTTTTGCCTTTGAATGTTTCCACTCTATTCTAATGTATTATGATATGCTGTCTCCTTTACCCATGTATATCCAAGAATATTTGTTGCAATTACAATATAAGACCTATAAAGGGTCTTGAAGAAAACCATTTTATACATGTACAGTATTATTACTGAAGAAAACCATTCTATACATGTATAGTATTATTACTGAAGCATTGGATTTGTTTACTATATTTGTACTAAGCTCTCATCCAAGCTAATATTCCCTATATGAAAGTTTTTCTAAGAAACCAAAATGACTGCTCATTTAGCATGTAGGTGAATGAAAAACAATGGTTGCAGAGCCAGCTGCTAGTTCCAAGCTTTCTACTTCCTATTTTGTCATTCAGAATCTGCATAATTCTGGAAGCATAAACTTTATACCAAAACCACATGTGGATTTGTGTATGACATAACAGGACAATAAGTCCTAGAAATAAAATAAAAGCACATTAGGTATATTTACTATAGTATCCATTTCAGTTTTTTAGAGGTCTTGATTTAAATAAGGTTCTTGAAACACAGTTTTGCATGACATTGTCTTAGGTGAACGTGGTTTAGATTCTTGTGTCTAAGATGACTGCTAAGCATTTTGAAAAAGTCAACTTCATCACTTCAAGCAGTGATGACATCGATGTCAAAAAAGAAGCATGTATTAGGAAAGTTTTCCGGGAGTTTGTCCCACTCAAACATTCAATATTCTCATTAACAATTAAGATGATGGAAAAATGAATTTGCTTCATGCATCATAAGTGTGATATGAGCTACAAGGTTAGATGTGATGGAGAGCAAGTTTAGAGTTTGGCATAATTTTGAAAAATTAAAGAAAAGGCCTGAAAGCTTTGGGTTACATTTTCAGTAATGACAAGTGCAAAATTCTAGATAAACAATGACAATTAAATGGTTCAAGTGTGGGGTGAGAAATGGTAGGAAGGTTTAGTCCTGCAGAATGGCATCTGGGGGAAGGTGATTTCTAAATTAAAAAGCCAAAGTCTTATATTGCTGAAAGAAAGGTGAGGAGTGCACTCTGGGATGTCTGACTGGGTGTCTAACTTGAGAGACCCAGGGAGAAATTCTTTGTGTTCCACTGACACATCTTCAGCTGGCTTCTGCACCCACTTCTAGGTGTCCTCTGTCAAGAAAGGTGAAATCTACCTACAATTGCATATGTTACGACTGAAGATCCAGAAGAGAAAAATGAGAATGATCAGGAGGCTAGAAAACAGCTGATGAGGACAGACTGAAATAAGTGGAGTTGTCTACTTGAGAGAGGATGAAGGGAGAATAAGACAAGAACAGGAGTGACAAGCTTAGGAACCTGCAGTAAGGGAGAGTGAGGTCAGACACTAATGGCATGGTCTGGATAGCTCAGATCATCTGGGGAGCCTGTGGAGGCTCCCCAGCAAATATCCTTGTAGGCACTACCAACAAGTAAACCTCGCTAATAAATGTCAGAAAGCATGAGCTGAATAAGGTTTGCTCCCGAACCTGCTCCAGAACTTCTATTGCGCCACGTGGGCACCACACCAGGGAGAAGTGGTAGAAAAGCTTTTGATACTTCTTGAAGGTGTAGAGGAGTTTAGACAAACAAAGATAAACTGCGAAGATATCGTAATTTGGCCAGACTTGAAGGCCATATTCATAGACCCTTGTCCAAAATGAGATCCTCAAAAAACACCAAAAACATATTAAAGTGAGAAAAGCTTAGTTTTAACAGGACTAAAACTAGAACACTTCACTTTATTAACTGAGGAAACTCTAAACAACTAGGTCAAGCAGTCTAGAACCAGACAGGTTTATACCTGTCAGCTTTCTGGGTGGCAGTAAATTCTACCCAGCTCCCTCTAGGAAATTCCCTGTTCCACCCCTCTGATACTTGGACGCCTGGTCCCTAACGAGGAAGCAGATACCTACCCTCTGTTTCCATCTAGAGGGTTCAAACTAACCTCGTCACTTCTTAATGGAACAAAATATATCACTGAACACACACACACACACACACACATANCATCACATCTTCTTGTTGAAAAGCACATGAAATCAAGATGATAAACCAGGCACTTCTATAGCATAAGGCAAAAGGGAGTCACTCCAGTCATTCACGCTAACCTCTTGAATAACATCATAGATCACCAAATTTCTCTATGCTATTTTTTATCTGTCCAGTTCAGATTTTTTTTTAAGCATCAAAATCCCAAACTAAAATTTTCAACTGAAGAAACTACCACATTTTTTTAATATATTGTTCCAAAGGTTAATTAGCCTGATGGCTGAAAATCTGGTCTTCATTTCTAATCTGCTTTTGTCTTGTTTTGCCAGCCTTGCTCAGATGCAGAAGAACCAGAATCACTGGTTCTTCTGATACTTTCTTCTGCCAGATTTAAAAGATGAAAGTCAAGGGTTTGCTCACTATGTGAGTGCTGACAAGCTGTGATCAAATCGTCTCCCAACTTCCTTTTTGGTAAACCACCTCTTTTGTGTCTCCCAGCACAGGACATATTTTTCAAGTTGCTACTCATCCCTGTGGCTCCTCAATGAACCCTCTGTACTTTATCAGCATCTTTAATAGTACTGTAGAATAGTAGTATAAGTGGCACATGCAGGGGAAAAAAAAAGAAAAAAAAAGAAAAAATAAAAAGAAAAAAACCAACCCAACTCTTTATTTTCACTTAATACTTCCTATAGATTTCTTAGTCTATTTTCGCCCTGGTGTTAAAGGGGGTGCTTACATGCTACCCACAAATATCTTGTCAGGGTCACCAGTCCCAATTTAGACTTTCTCACCCTGAGCTAACATACACTGTTGTACATATTTTTCTACCTAATTCAGACTGCTAAGTCCATAATACAGGCTCTCCACTGTTTAGCAATTCTCCAATATTTGTCTTATACAAACTTCAAATACTAGCCGTTTTATCATAGTTTTTTTCCAAGTAATTGATGGAAATGTGAAATGTGTTAGACTTAACCTTAATGGAACAGAAATAGAAACTGCATTTCAATATCTGTCCCAAAATTTGTAAAACTGTGATAGTCTTCAATTTGCATGACTATATTTCTGAAAATCCATCTTTCTCTTCTGACAAGTTTTTGTGTTTGCATATATGTGTATCTGTCTATATACAAAGAGTTAGTCCAAAATTTTTTAATGAATCCTTTTGACAGAAATAATGTCTTTCAGCAAAATCACATTTCAAAATATGGCCCATATTGGTAGGACTTTTTAAGTGTTGTGTTTTGGTAGTCTCAAAGCTTGCTGTTGACTTTTAGTAAAGGAAAGAGTGATTTTTCAATTTAAGCAATTTTTTATGTTTATTTAGGAGACCTTTAGAAACCTGCAAACAGCTAGTATCAGAAGAAAATATTTTAGTATCAAAAATCCTTCCAAAAAACAAGAAAAAAAAAAAAACAGTCAACCAAAGGTGCTTTCAAAGTGTTCATTCCTGCAGGGTATTTCAAAGGTTTCTTTTATTTCATTGTCCTTTGAAACTGATGGTCATTTTCAGATTTCCGAGGAAAGAAAACATAACTGCACCCAGCCTGTGCTTTCATTTGCACCTCGGTCAGTTTTCAACGTGCCGTGGGCAGGTCACGAGGATCACAAATCCCCCGATGCTGCAAAACAGGAAGGAATTGTAAAACGGTAGCAGAACCATGACTCAGGCGGATGCCAGCCATTTGGGATGGTATGATTCACACGCCTTATTGTGCCTGCTTGCAGAGCAACACCATCTCACCAGGGCGGAGAAGCGCACTCAGCAAGCTGCCCACTTCCAGTTGCATGTAGGACGTATCCGCTAATACCAACCGTAAATAACGCTTGCAGAAGGAAAGCACTGTTGAACATCCTGTGCCCAGCCCTGTACAACCTGTGCCCCTCCTCCCCCTGTGTGTTCCCCCTGGAGCCTTCCCAACACCTCACATGGACACCCTCCAGCAGCACAGCGCTCTCTGGCCCAAGTCCTGCCAGGATGCTGTGAGGACCCCACCAGAGTCTCCTTGTCCTTGCCCAAGACCTGCCCATAGAGTCCATAACTAGCTCAGAAAAATCAAAGTAAAACTCCACAGTGATTTTTTTTTGCTCCCACAGGAGGCACGGCCTTGCCCCACACTTTTGCATCTGCAGCCAGTGTTTTGCACGGGTGAGCAACAAAGCCAAGGGGCACCGTCTAGACAGGGAGGTCTGAACTGCTCCCACCACTGTGTGTACTTTCTGTTAACTCCAGCATAGTTGATAGGATTTCTTGTTTGCTTTTCACCTTTCTTATTCTAGAGCTCCCTTTTCCATCCCTTTTGCACACTCAGAGACAACACGCTCACCTCTAAGTCTTATGGATTGCTCCCTTCAGCAAAAGAGGAGACCTGGCCCCCCTCCTCCTCTTCCTGCTCCTTATACGTGCATGCTTGAGTTTCCCAGGCTGATAGCCTCACGGTGAGACCCATCAAAGACCATGATGTTTAAACTGAGGTAGTCTGAGTTCATGCACGTAAGTCTTGCAAAACGTGCAGAGCAGGAGTTACTGCTTGGGAAAATTTTTCCTGCAGCTTGCGTGTAGCTTTATCAGCATCTTTATCAACATCTGCAGGCAGAGAGAGCAGCTGGGATATGCTGGAGGAAGCCCACGAGATGGGAGATGTACAGGCAGGGCCCATGTCCACCATGGATGGTGGTAGAAGTAGAGGTCCCTACTCCACAGAGTGATTTTCAGATGCCCAATGTGGTATCTCATGCCAGCATGTGCTCAGCCCGCTGCTCCCTCCAGTGCCAGGAGGCCCTTTTCTTTCCCCATACCCACATTGCACAGAGGGACCTTAGCTGCCAGAGGCCTGGAGTATGTCTCCAACAAACAATGAAGATTTGTTTATGTATCTACTTTCCTCACAGACGACAAGCATCAGGTCTCCACAGCAAAGAAGGTCATTGCCACAGAGTGGTGAGGCAGAGGGGGCTTGATAAGACGGCTCCAGGAGCAAAGCCCGTGTTCATGGGGTTTGTAGAGCAAGGAGATTGATGTGGTGTACATGCTGTCATCAGCAAGGGGCAGGAAAGACAGCGGTGTGTTACAGACTGTGTTATCAAGTTTAATGGTGATGAGGAAGTGTGTGGGTGGTGAGGGGCAGCAGAAGTTCCTCTTTTCACACTTACCCAACCACATCAACCTCATGAAGACAGAACTGTCCCCACTGATTTAATATTTACTCTGGATGTCCTGCTTGTTGCAGTTCTGCTCGGTGCCAACTCTTCTCCCTGGAGGTTGTCTTCACCACCTCCCAAATACTTCCTCCACCGGAAAATTGTGATATTAAGTCCACAACATAAATAAGTAGCCCAACACACCGCTTATTTTTCCTGCTTTTTTTTTTTCTTTTTTTCCTGAATGGCAATATGTTTTCTTGTATTTTTCAGGGTCTGTAGTGTATACTTCCTCCTCCTTCTTCCAAGGTTCCTGTATCTACAGAGATCTGTGAGAATGAGTCCCATTAGCATTGTCACATGCTTGAAGTAACTAGTACTCACTGTCATCAGAGCATACATTTCTTTACACATGCAAATATTTGCTAAATATTACCAATTTTTGCTAAGTCACAAAAGCACCATGCTTCATATAATTGTCTTATAAACATCCTTTGAAATTCATTCTTCTTTTTTTTTTACTATATACTTTTCTGATTTTTCTGATTCATCCAAATATTTTGATGTTGGCAATGAATGATACTCCCGCGGATCTGAAGTTTTCCTCTAGACAGACAAAATTATTGATTCAGATAAAGTTTGCAATAATAGACTAGCAACAGAAGATTTGGAAAGGCAGTCACACAAGTTTCTGGTGGAAGCAGAAAATAATGCAAGAAAGAGTATTAAAATAAAATAAGCCAACAGGTTCAAAAGCATTGGGTTTGTGTCACTTTAAGGTTTGGCTGAGCATCTGACTCTATGGCTGTATCTGAAGAGCCTTCTAATTAGTAATCAGTGTTTTGAAAATAAGAGTTGACTTGTAGCTACACTTTCCATGAATGGATGGGATCACAGGCAATTTTAAGAGATCCTTTCCATGACCTCAGGAAATAGCCCAGGCATTTGAGAAGACAGGTGGTTTCAGAAGCATTTCAAGTGGATTAGGAGGTCTACCCCTTGTCTTTCATAGTAAGATTCAAAGAATGACCTCAATAATTTGGGCACAAAGGAAACCAAGGACAATACCAAAACAGCCCAGTTAATTCATGTAGTCCATACTGAGAGACAGCTGTAGGTTCTCATGGACTTTATTTTAATTTCACAATTACACATCTGTCAGAGCCAAGGAAGAGAAGAAATTTTTAAATGGCTATCTAAGATTCACTGTCATCAGACCATACATCTAAGTCTACACAGACTTAGGAACGTGTTGGGTGTTCTGACAAGTCAGAAAAATGTGTTAACAAGTATTATGACCAGGATTGCTAGAAAAGGAAAAAAAAAAAAAAGCAAGCAGATAAACAAACAAACAAAAAAACACTGAAGATCTGTCTTTCTTAAGAATTTGTGCTGAGATTTCTTCTCGTGGCATAAGTCTATTTTATTGTTTTCAGGGATACCAGATCTGTCTGTACAGCCTGGTAACTGTATTTTAATAATTATACCAAAGCACTGTGTGCCCTGTACGAAATGCAGGTATAAAAAATTAATTATTTAGTATTTGCTTAGATTGGCACAAAACTGGTACAACAGCACTCAGGTCTCAGCTGATATGTATCAGATTAAATTCTGGGCTGCACAATACTTTACATCATCTTACTCACTCCTGTGATCAGACAAGGACTGACAAGGTCTCATACCTTCAAGGAATGGCATTAAACATGACTACTTCTAGGGCATAGATAGCATGGCTGGCCTGCGACTCAACTTATCTGTGCCTGCTTCTTACAAGATCAAGGCTTACAGGTTGCTGTGGGTTAATGGGCTCACTGAGAAATGACCTCGTCTTTCATAAAAGCAAATGTATTGATGCAGAAAAATTTTACATACACTGCAATCTGTCTTTTTTTTTTCAGACAGATTGTCTATTCCTTTTAACGTTTGCTTCTAGTGCTTTGTCCAGCCTATTTTCAGCAGCTAGGTACTGAGTTTCTATCAACATGCTTATGAAACTCCTTAGGGGTCACTGTTACAGAAAACTCTTCTCAATCTCCTGGCCTTCCCATGCCATGCTCCTCCCTACCACAACAAGCAAAGGCTAGTCCTTGGTTCACCGCAGTCTGCACCAGGCTTTCCACAGACCACCAGCCTTCCATCTAGCCTTAATTTCTCCTTCTTCTCCCTCTGTATTTTCATCCCTGCATTAAAAGCTGCCTCACCCCCTCCTAACTGAGTCCCCCAGTTGTACTGGGTCTGGCCGGGAGGCAGCTGACTGTCCCCGCAGCAGCCCCCACAGCGCTGTGCTCTGCACTTGCAGCTGGAGCAGCGCTGACACCACCCAGTGCTGTGTGTATTGCTGAGCGGTGCTGGCACAGCACCCAGGCTCTGCAGCCCCCAGGCCCAGGGGGCTGGGGTGGGCAGCAGCTGGGAGGGGACATCGCCAGGCAGCTGACCTGAACCCACAGAGGGATATCCCATACCATGCGGTGTCACACTCAGCAGTAAAAGCTGGGGAAGGGGAAGGGGAAGGGGGGCTCTCGTTACGCAGACGCCTGTCCCCCCGAACAACCGCTGCGCATGTTGAGGCCCTGCTGCCCAGGACGTGGCCGAGCACCGCTCGTTGACGGGAAGTAGAGAGTTTTTTTCTCTTTGCTTCTGCGCAGCCTTTGCTTTTTTGTTTTTTCCTTTTCTTCATTTCCCTTTAATTAAATTATCCTTATCTCAACCCTTGAGCCTTTTTTTATCATAATTTATCCCCCTCATCTTCTGAGGAGGGGGAGTGAGAGAGCAGTTGTGGTGGAGTTCTGCTGCTCTGCTGGGTAAAACCACCACAGCAGTGGTCTCCATCACTGCTTGAGAAACTGGAGTGCCTCCTCCCAGTGTGGAGAGGGGCAGGAGAAGCGGTGGGAGCAGTATCTCCTGGTGGCGTTTCCTGTGCCATGGGCACCTGTTGCGGGTGCAATAATGGGCATGCTGCCACGTGGCTGAGAGCCACCAACACTCCCATCCCTGTGACCCCCACTTTACCCTGCCCCTGAGCTTCACTAAACTGAGCTTTCGTCAACTGGAAACGTTATCATGTTTATAATCAACCACCAGAAATCAAGCTGCTGTCTAATGGGCTGGAGTAAATGACAGTCATTATTCCAACTATAACCACAGTAACCACTTACCTGACTAACCACGCACATGAAACCCGCTTTACCAAACACCAGCCTGCTTCCCTCTGCTGCGATGCATGCAGTGCTCTTCCCACCACTGTGGGTTCTCAGAGCAGCCCTTCACTGGTACTCGTACACAGAGAGCGTGCCACCTTGAGCTTCAGCGTTTGGGGCTACAGAGATGTGGTGAGCTCAATTCAGCTGTCTGCTGCCAACAAGCTTCTTCTGAGTGAAATTTAGAGATGCATATAGACCCAGATACACACAAACAGACCAGAGCAGGTACAAGCATGACAAATATACACAAAATTTCTGTGAATGGCATAATTGTGTGACCAGCCACCATGTACAGTGGAAGTGGAAGGTCAAGTAAGGACTAGCTGGTTAGCTCTCAGACTGAATAGAAACTGTAAGTTTTCCACCGCCCAGGTTAAATTCA
The DNA here is from genome assembly GCA_013399475.1 of Chauna torquata. Lineage (NCBI taxonomy): Eukaryota > Metazoa > Chordata > Aves > Anseriformes > Anhimidae > Chauna > Chauna torquata. The sequence continues at coordinate 243,755 of VXAL01004274.1, forward strand.
TTCAAACAAATGCCTTGTTGCGCTCAGCATATCTCATGGGTCTAGTTTTTACTACTTTAGGAAACAATATTGTACATGCTTTCTTCCTCTTCCTATGTTTTGGATTTACAATCTATTTTGAATTTAAAGAGAGTCCTGGGATTTTTCTTCCTGTTACTCACAATAATTAAATACTGTTTATGTACTACGGAGTAGAAGGCTTTCCAAATTACTTTTTCCTTTGATTATCAATCATTACCTGCTGGATGTTTTGTTTCTTTCTTTTTTTTTTTTTTTTTCCTTTTTGGCTTTCATGACTCAGTCCTTCCTTTGTGTACATTTGGGTGCTTCTCCCTAACTTGCATGACAGGCTTATCTTTCTCTCCTACAATTTTTGGCACTTTTCCTTTACAGCCTGCTTTTTCACCCGGTGCTTCTGCCTTCTCCTCAGGCAATAAAATCGGTTCAGAGTCCCTGCTGTCACCTTTTTTGTTTCTATGCATAAGTGCCTCTGATTTAGCCTCTGTTCTGGACAGATTGTTTTGTTTCCTTCTTAACCTTGTCCTGACATTCTTCTCAACCATTGTTAATATCTTTGCCCACTCCAATATCGTAGATAGCACCTTTGGCTTTTTCTGCTCTGAATATACAAGCCATTTCTTCCTTCATTCTGTTTTCGTTTAGTCCATTGCCCTCTATCTTCTCTCTTGTCAGGGCCTTATATCTTGCTTTGACTATGGAAGATCCCTCCTATATGATTTTCTCTAAACATCTAAGGCCATTCCTAATGCTAAGACAAGATAAGATATTCTAGGTTTATGATTTTTTCCATGTTTCTTCTGTTAGCTATAACCCCACTATAAAGTTTTCCTGGCTTCCTATTTTAAAAGCTTTCTGAACAGTTACTAATCTGCTTTTCTCTCTTATTCTGCCCTTTCTCTCCCATTGCACCTACCCACTCTGTGGTGCAAACCTGTCTTGCTCGTTTAACCATAAGCATCTTTCACAGTTTTGTCCCATGTAGCTACCTCATTATGATGAGATCTGAGAAAGTAAAATCATTGCTCATATGACTGAGGATCAATGAAACTGGACATACCGCTAAACTTTTGTATGATTTTGGCTGAAAACTTTGCCTAAATTTTCCATTTGTTCTCTGTTCTGGTCTGGGTGACAATTGCTCAGCCCATGGCCCCCAGTGGTGTCACTTCTCTGGAGCCTGCCAGCTTGTAAATAACCTGTACAGCCATAGGGGTCGGCAGTGTCCATTTACACACAGAAACAATTTGCAGTAGGGATTATCTGTCCATTTCTATTCATTTCTGCAGTGCCAAATGCACAACTGCCACAACTGTGTAGAGCTATTTTAATCCAGCCAATGAAGAATAAATTTAAGTAATTCAAATTACCTAACAACTCTGCAACTTGAGCCGGAGTGTTTCACTGAGGTGTCATTATACCCTCCTAACTTTGGGAAAAGACGCACTTGATGCAAATCGTAATGTAAACTCCTGCATTAAAGAGTTCAGTCATCACTTTTTTAAGTTTTCAGATTTGTATAATCTTCTTTGTTCTTATGTACTAAAACAAAACATTCCTTGAAGATATCTTCAAAGAGAACATAAGACCAAGGATCATGACCCATATGTGCTACTTGGTCATGTTCAATGGCCAGTTAGAACACATTTTTTATTTCCTGGATATGGCAAAACGTTTTAACTGAACTGCTGAACACAGGCACTGTGGCTGTTTATGTCAATTCATACAACTCTCAGCCTTAGTTAGACTCATGGGAAAGGGTTTCCCTGAGATTCAAGATACCAGGACTCCAGTATAAAGTATGATTGCTTGTAATATGTCTTAAATCTTCTTTCTTTCCTAAACGATCGTGCACCTAGAGGCAGAATCAACAAAATCCAAACCTGGAAAGACAAAATTTCTGAAGCCAGAGGTAGCCAAAACCTCTTTTTATCGTAAAGAAAAATAAATAGTGAAACAACTATTTAAAAATAAATGTTTTACAAGCTAAATCACAGAATACCAGCAAAAATCACCTCACTTCTCATTCCCCCTCTTAGTAAGTGTTCAAAGAATCCTTCCTTTACAATTTTCAAGGACTTAGCAGATATTTTAAATGCACTAAGCTTCCTTTCTCCTCCTGACTGTTTTTTTTTCGCTGAAGCCTCCGGATATTTGTCTCTCAATAATGATACAAACGGATGCAGCCACCCACAGCCAGAGCCTTGTGGTCAGTCCTTCAGAGTCATTCTTGTCTTCTATGAATGCCTACAAGTTCGGACCCCTTTCTAATCCCATTTCCTGATTAACTGCAATGTTAACCAAGATTGGAGGGGCACTGCTAGGATTAGTCAAAGAAAAATCATGAAACATGCAGGCAAGAGAAAAAAATGCAGTTGATATTAGAATTAAGAAGTCGCAATGCTGATTGCTGAAGGCTCTGTGTTAACAGGAGAAATGAAAAACGTTTTTCTTACAGATTTTCATTATGCAGAATATTACCCTGCTTTGCCTACGTATCTCAGCTTCACATTGCTCAGAAGTCTGTTTAGGCTGTGTGACCTAACAGTGGAAGGCTTCATTGGTTCACTCACTAGTAACGGATATCAGATTTTTAATTAAGGGCAGCCAAAAATGTACATAGTCCCACCAACACACTTGGGAGCAGCGAACTTTTAGTGCCTTTGAAAGGAGGGCCATCCACTGGAACTGATGAATCCATAAAACTTGATAAATGGATTGTGGCCACCAATTTTGTGCTGATTACCCTTCTAGTTATTTCACTAATTAAAGAACATAACAGCTGGAAACGGCTGATAAAATTGCACAGAGGCTATCTTTCCAAACCTAGCAAACTTTGGTCAAGACCAGCTCCAGGCAGATGGTATTGTGTGCTGATGTGCAACAGGCACGCTGCACAAATGCCGGTGACAACTCTGGGAGGGTATCTCATTAAACAGAAGGGGAGGGTGACATTTACTCTTTGCTGCTACTCCATTGGTCACCAGTTGCTCTTCACCGCAATGGGACGTTGTCCTAGACTTTGACACCACCACAGCAGAGTGCACTTGTTCTCCCCTCCAGAGGTTGACACCTAATGTTCCTGGATCTCTAGAGAAAAGCAATCCCAGATTCAGAGATGAAGGCTGAAAACCTTGTGGCCATGGAGAAAACCAGAAGACCGAGTCAGAAAGTTTCTTATTAAGCAGTTTTCACCTCAAATACTTGAATACACAATGGTCCCCACACTGAGTCATACAGCCTCATTTTGAACAGACTCCGCTTTACCCCCTCTGCCTTCTTCCAGGTGAAATGCAACAGTAAGAAGTCTCTTGACCGTCCTGCATTTCCCAGTTCACTAAGGTCTGAACAACCAAGTGCTTTGTGAGACATTCACACTGTTTGTGACTGAGATCATGTACAAAGGCATTTACTATGGAAATCCCCTTTACCTTCCCGGAGGCGTCTTAATCACTTGGTGTTCACACCATAGGCATTGCAAACCTAGAGGAGCAAATGAGTGCTGAGGTCATTTGGAAAATCCTTATTTTCCTTCCCAGTGGCAGTATGATAGCTAGCTGGCAGCAGAGGTTGAGGGACGGAAGTAGCATCCTTTGCAAAAGCCAAGAAGCACAGTAGAGTAAGTTTGGGGAAGCCAAAAAGACCAACATGTATCACTGGAGGGAGGATGGTGTTCTGAATGTTGAGGAACAGTTTTTGTCTGGTTCATGGAAGGTCTTAAAAGCAAGTACGAGAGGATTTATGCAGGTACTTGCTTACAAACAGACAGATGAAACAGAGCTGGCAAGAATCCAGACTGTGCATGTGTGGAAGCATAATCACTGGCTGCATGGTGGTCTTATTATTTGTGTTGCAAAAGCATATAGCAGTCCTGGTTAATGTTTGTTTACCTTTGCTCTGGATGTTCTTACATATTTTCTGGGTACTATTATGTATTCTCAGCAAGAAACAGTCCCTGCCTTGAAGAGATGATAGTTCTGCCAATATATTCATATTGAGGATAAGGCCCCTTTGGCCAAAAACATTTCAACAACAAAATGAATACACTAAGTATATGTTCAAATAGACTGTAAAGAGTCACTCTTGTGGTATTCCTAACATCTTTAAGACACTGTCTGAGAACAGAGGAGGAAACTCCTTTTTCTCTGCTAGAGCGCCAGAGCCAAAATCAAGGACTATGGATACAGTATAAATTTGGATTGAGATGGCTTGAAGTCTGCAATTTATGTGTAATTTATTTCATTAAAATGTGTTCAGGTGCCTGAAACATTTGTTCTTTACATATAAATGATTAATAAAGTTTTCATTTGACGCTAATTTGGACATGGTAAGTTTTCTGTATATTTTATGGCATGTGATGAGCTTGTGTTATGTAGTGTACCAATGAAATCAGAGAAGACAGCAGAAACAAAATAGGTGCACAGCTAAAGAGTTTACACATACTTTTTTCCACATGCCCTGTGGCAAGTTAATAAGATGCTTTGGGTATGTTTTCTGAAGTATCCTACTTATCCAGTTCATTTCTCAGTGTTAGCCTGTTAGTGACATTCTGTGTGAATGGCCAAATAATTTCATTATTTACTTTATTTTTGTAGAAAGGAATGGCATAGCCACAAGATTGTGATTGTACAGGCCTCACATAACGTTAGTGCTTAAATATAGTCAATTTTGTACCACTTCTCAGATCTGAAAAACTTGAGGTAATAAAGACTCACCATCCTTTAAAAATCAGAGAGGAGATGTTCTGCCATGCAAAAGTCAGTATTCTTTGTAGTTTGCACCTTAACCATTTGCTTTTCTTACCTTTAAAAGCCACCTTTAGCACTCTAAAATGTGACGAGTCTGTTTCTAGCCAGGCAGCTGCAAAGCTCAGGTTATTCCCTCATGTTACAGTTTGGCTTTTTGATAATTTCAAATTGTTTGAACAGACTTTTTCTCTGAGTACTCCAGGTGGACTCCAACATTCTGAAAAAGGACTCTTCTGAAGGGAAGGGATTTTCTGGATTTTCTTTTTTTTTTCTAAGTTAAGAGATACATCTACAGAAAAATGGCACATAGCGTGCAACGTTGGTAACCTCTGCTTCCCAACTGGCAGCTGTGGGCTTAACCACAGTCACTCATGCTGTTATTTCCTGTGATTCTCTCCACTTTGTCTTGGAAACAACTGCTGCAAGCCTGCTCCAATGGTGCATTTCAGCAGGGCAAATCAGTGAGTTGGGCCGGTGTGGAGGCATCACACCTCTTCCCACGAGTAGCCACCCCTTCCCATTCACTCTGGTACCTGACCTGCATCCTACCCTTGTCCAGCAAAGCTTTTGCCTCCAGAGACACCACTGCAGTCCACCATCCCTCCGTGCTCCAAGAGGGGGCAAGCTGGGGCTTCTAGCAGTTAAAGTGTACTACCACAGTTCTTGAAGAGGTCAGTATGAAACCAAATGCCTTGCTTGCTGCAGCAGTCTGGCCAAGAGGGCTTAAAATTCCCTGCACTTTCAGCAAAAGTCAGTCTTCCCAAGAATGAAACAGACTGGTTCTCCTGACCGTCCATTTATTTATGTAAAAAGGGGCAGCTCTCCAGAGGAAGATGGTTGAGTGGTCCTGGAAGAAACTCAGGGTTGCAAGGTGATTTGAGTTACTCTTCCAGATGCTTACAGCTGTTGTGTATGAGTGTCTTTTTTTTTTGTTAACCAATTAACCAACTATATATCTCTTTTTTAATCTTGAAATTTCAAGAGGGAAATAGTTCCTGCCTCCCAATGCAAGTTTTCAATGTAGAAAACAAAGCCCCAAACCTAGTCAGGAAATAGGGTCAAAAATTAAGAAAAGAATTGAAGAATTATGACAACATTTGTTTTGATTTTGACCACAGACTTATTCTCAATGATCTTTAATAACTAAGGGATTGACTGTAGACTTTTCAAAATGATCTTTGAAGGAAAACTCTTTTAGAAACAAAGATTATACAATTAATAGCTGTTCACTAAAAAGAAAATGAAAACACTTTAACATGACTTGTGAATAACTTGCAAATAACTTTTCCGTATGAAAATCTTTGGTTAGTATGAATGGTATCTTTTTGACAAAGAATTATTCTTCTCAAAAAACATCAGCCAGGTCAGTTTACCAATAAAGCTAAACCTTAGAACAAGAACAGCATAGACTTTACACCCCATCAGTAGTTCAAGACACCTTTTGAAATAAATTTTACTCTTGATGAAGGACTGCGTATTTTATTCTGTAGTCACTCAAAATAACATCACCTGCTGTGGTCAAATGGGAAGAATGACATGAATCATTTTATTCTCAATATTGTTGTCACTTACTCAAGAGTGTTATAGCAAACGCTTAGCATGAGAGGAGCGTGGAGGTACAGAGAAAAATGTGAATTGTGGAAGCTTTCAGGATGACAGTCTGAAGTACTTCTGTGGCATTCAGTTGCTGTGTGAAACCTCATCTGATCCACACACTGTAGGTGGAATATACATGTAGACCTACATCCCAGGAAGTGCCTATCTTTAAAGTGCAGTTTTATATAAAACCAGAGGTATGCACTTTAAAGCTCTTATCTGCTCATTTCTAGGTTATAGTTATACATTGCTGTATCACTGAGGACATATCAAACCATTAATGATGAATCAGGTGGTGAAAGGTTAGGTAAACATTTCTATTTATTACCATAACCTTGAATTGCATTGAGCTTTCTGACAGATTAAATAATAAAATGTACTCACCTTTGTCCTGTAACTCATTAAATTACAGACTACTTCTAAACCTGCAGCCAGAATTTCCTGGAGGTGTTTCTTTTGTACGTCCCCAGCTCTGGCATGAGCGCAGCCGCCCAGCACTGGCTAGAGGAGCTCTTTGCCTGCGGCCGGCCATGCCGATGCCTCACGCGGCTGCAGGCGAGGAGGTGTCGGGCTGACTTTCTCCGTCCCAGGAGAGGTCAAGCCAGAGCATTCAGAGATAAACTCACTGGAGCAGGATGGACGGGAGGGTGCAACAAGAGAAGGGAAATTCCCTCCATAAAGCCACCAGGCGCTTTCTGCTGTAACCCACGGCTGGCCTCCTCCCAAGGCATTGCCACCCTTCTTGTTCTGTTTGCTCATGCCACAGGCCGGCTGCCCAGGGACATGCTGCTTGCAGTGTGCATGCTGCGGGAGGAGGAAGCTGCTACAAGACAGCATGTGGGGCTTGGAGTTGTTACGGAGCCAGCTGCCCACCAAAACTGATGTACTGATATTTTTTTTCCAGAAGCCAGAGAAATTTTGTCGTGTGCTGCAGCGTGGTAGAGGACAGGCGCTCTGGGGAAATTTGCTGTTTGTTTTGAAGGTGTGTATTAGGTTTCCCACAGCTGAGAAATAGGCCACTTTCTGCCTGTTGTAGCTTCCCTGTTCTCGGGCCTCCATGTCTGTGTGAAGGGGAGAGGAAAACCTCAGCAGAATTCTCCCCTTAGCTGCTCAGTTTATAAAACTTCAGCTTCAGCTTCTGCTCTTCAAAAGAGAGGGTTGGTGGAGGCACACTACCAACCACCCACACAGACCTCTCTGGCTCTTTTTTTGTGTGCACAGCAGTTACTGTACTTTAGTTAAGAGGAGAAAAAAATCGCAAAGCAAACAGGCTGGGTAAAAGTTGGTAAGAAAGTGTCAGGAGCCTTTTAAAACTTTGAATTAAAAATTCCACTCTTTTTTGGGGAGGAGTGAAACAGCTCACATGAGTTACGATCAGCTCTTCTTTAACACTAAAATGAAAGAATGCAATCAATCTCCCATAAAACAGGTTGAGAGTCCTCTACCTGATAACTGCAGAAGCACTGAAACTCCTGATAAACAAGTATCTGTTTTCACTGAGTCTGGAGTTCAGGCTCACTAGGAAGTAAAATTTCCCCTTGCACAGGATGAAATAAGGAAATCATCAGTTACCTTAGCAACCCTTCAAAAAAAAGCATGTGTACCTATCCAAAGGGCAACTAATCTAATTATAAATTATTGTAAAGGTTATGTGAACGACAGTAGCAAGGGGAAGCCATGATTCATTATTTCAGTCTATGGGAAACAGTATTGCCATTGTATTCCTGCATGGGTTGCTCAGCTGCTGCCTTCTGCGGACTCTCTGCCAAGGGCTTCCATTTCTCCCTTGCGCTGGCTGAAGTGCGTCTCCTGAAAAGCCTGACCTGGGCTTGCCAGGAGTCCAGCTGCTCACCTCTGCTGGCTGGTGCAATTCGCACTCCTGAGAGGCTGCAGCCAAAAGCAGGCATTTACTTTTTCAGTGCGGCAAGTTGCCCTGGCCTGAAACCTTTCAAAAGCATTTTAAATCTCTCCACCCTAGCGCAGCTCAGGGCTGCCTGCCCTTCAGATTACCACCTACGTTCCAGTAGCCCCGCTGGTGATGGGCAGTGATAGGTATTTATACCATAGCTTGACATACTTGACATCACTTAACTTACAGTGTGGTTTTAGCTAGAATTTCATGACAGGTGGAGACATGGGACCAAGGACAGAGTCCTGCCCTCCTGGAGCAGAAGAGGTCTCGCCCTAGACTTCAGCTTTTAGCTTTGCTACGTGTCTCACCACCAACACCCCTACAAAGACATAGGCTCCGTGTCTGAGCAGCGGAGAGCAGGCCAGGCAAAGCACTGTGGTGGCGCAGAGGGAGGATGCCGGGTTTCACAGTGAGTCGCCTGGCAGGAGAAGTGATCTGTTCCCTTCGGCAAGAACATGGTTTAAAATAGGTGAGGTAGAACTTCAGGTTCATTGTTTTCTAAACATGATCCTTACTTAACAGGAAGAAACACAGGAACTTCCAGGTTGCATCTTCCTTAAAGTGTTTCCTGAACTCCTAAATCAATGAAAAAAATCCCTTCCTTGCCAGGTTGCTTGAATAGCTAAGAGCTGGTGTGAAGTGAACTGGATTTCTTCACTCAGTTTTTCAGCCTGACCTTCCTGAAAATACGTGAACACAAGCTGTGATCCTAATAGAGGGGTGGTGGGCATGACTGTTGGGTTAGTTTTTATTTATTATGCCATGCCTTTTTATTCTCCTGTGTTGGCAATGGTTGCACAAACCACCCTTGGCTTCCAAGGGGCTGAGGAGAGGAGCCTGCTGTTCCTTACAGCAGGCAGTGGCTGGGCCCATCCCTTGGCCTTGGGACCTCCATGGGGTACCCCACGCTCCTGGGCATGGGGAGTACCCCCGCCACATCCCAGTGGGATGCTGGATGTGCTCACCTGTCTCCACCCATGCTGTCCTCTAGAAGGAAGTCCCATGAGCTGAGGGAGGCAGAGGACAGTCGTGGAGTTTGGGTGACCACAGGAGCAGGACTATCAGGTGCTCAGCACCACAGCTTAGACACAAGGGAATTTGGACCTGAGAGACACTGTCTTTCGTGCCTCTGGATGCTTCCAGCTGCGTGCTGGCCATGTGTTTGCCCTGTTGGTTGTCACTTGAAATCCACCACTATGTTGTCTTTGGCACATGTGCCACGAATTGCCAAACTTGCTACAGGAGACACTTTCTGGGCTCAGGCTGGGAAAAATATTTCTGGAAAATCCCTGGAATCCTGTCAAGCCTGCTGCAGTGCTCCAGTACAGCCACTCACAGCACCTGGTTAGCAGCTGGGAGGGCATCTGGTGAGATGAAGAAATTGAGAGGGTCACTTCCCATTGCCTTCAGATAGAAGTGACCTCTTCTAACCTACACAAAATGAAGGCAAAAAACATGTTGTGCTGGTGTGGTAGGATTTTACGTCAGTTTCCACAGGTGTGTTTAAACAGCAAGGCATCACCCCTTGAAATGTAGATCAGAGGAAGCAAAGTACAGAGGATGTAAAAGCAGTATGCTCGATTGTCTCCAGGGAAAGGCAAAGGAGAAGAGTCTGTATAAACCTAAAAAGAAAGCCGGTGCAGGAATTACTCATCAATGTTCAGTTTCAGTGGTCTGGGGACTGCTTCCTTCATTCACCTCCCACTCCTGGAAGGCAGCTTTGGCACCTTTTACCAACTCTGGGTTTCCCCAGCATCCCAGAGAGCCAGAAAGACCATGCTTCTCCCACAGCAGCCTCCCCAGCATCTGTGCAAAAGAAGGAAGTGGAAAAGGGAGTGACACACTCCTCCTCACTCGGCACAGGGGAGGACGCCCCAGCCCTCTCCCTGCAGCTCAGGAGCTCCCCAGTCCACCGACAGACACTTCAGACTTCTCTGGCACTGCCCAGACAGGGAGCTGCAAGCAGTTTCTGCAAGCACAGTATCAGCTTGGCTTTGCCGCAATATTTATTATCCAGCATTACAAACGGGAAACGGAGGTATGGGGGAGTTACAAGGTCACACAGGAAACGTGCAGCTCAGCTGGAAATAAAAACAGAGGTCTCCTGACTACTGTGACCAACAAGCTTTTTCCTTTCTGCAATAACAAAGGCTACTCTGCAAAATGTCCTTCATTTCCCTAACAGGAGGGTTTTTTGTATGCAGAAATTTAAATGATCTTCTTTTTTTTTTGGTTCTGTCCTTTTAAGAAAGTTGTTCAGAAAGTGTTCAAAAAGGGGAATCTCAGCTCTGTATCATCCTTCTGCCTTGATCTTCTGTGCAAAGAGTTATTAAATCTGCATTGGAGACATACGTCAGTATTTCTCAGTTGCGATCCTAACATGCAGATCTCTGTCCCGTTCAGACTGTCTTACGAACTCTGCCTTACGATGTCTTAGTATCAGAAGTAATTTAACTGGTAGCCAGCAGGAGGAGAAACAGACCGATGCGTGACCTGCCACTTAAGAAACGTGGCCAAAATGTGTTTTTAAGGAGAGACGAGGCTGGCAGGCAGCAGGGTGAAGCGGGCAGGTAGACCTGCCCTCAGTGCAGCCCGGTGCTGGCCCCGGGGCCCAGCAGGTGCCTGCAGGGCTCTCCGGAGACAGTTCCTGCCTTGCAGCCTGGCTGGCTGCCTCCACCGCATCGCTCTGGGCTCTCCGGGGAGCCCGTACGCACCAGTGCCACCGCGACGCCCTGCACAGGGTTTGTTTCGCTCTGCTTGGCTGCCCCGCAGCACTGGCACGCTGGGATCCCCGCAGCACCGAGCAAAGGGACCTGCGGGGGGAAGCTCCAAGCAACCGCGTGGGTTTTCAGATGCGCAGAAGTGCTGAAAGTGGAGTTTCACTGAGACTGACACCCTGGGTTTCACATAGGCCACTGTGATTCAGCCGCCAAAGCCAGCGGAGACTGCATGATCGGCTGCTCTAAAGGGGCAGGCAGCAAATTCATTTTCGAGGGTGCAGCGGGCAGGTCGCTTGCTTGTCTCCCCGGGGCTGGGGCAGCCCGGGTCGGGTGAAATGCTGCCGAGGCGCGGGGAGCCTTCACCCTCCCCCATTCAAGGACTGCAGCAGGGTGAGCATCTGCAGGGAGCTGCAGCAAGGCGACAGCTCCATGCTCTCGGTTCGAGGTCCTTCCAAAACCTCTGCCAACCATGTACAAAGCACCACATCCCTTTGCAGAAATGCAGCCTATTTTATCTTGGACAACCATCTCCCTGTGGCAGAGCCTGGGCTTGAAAAAAAAGGTGTGTCATTTAGAGTTAGCAGTTTTCCTTATTTTTTTTTTAGTTGTTACTTTTCAGCTGCATCACATTGGGATAGCTTTCTGCAGCAGGACAAAACATTAAAAAGGACAAGGAGGTGTTGTATCATTGCAAAATCAGTCTGGAGAATTCAGCAAAGGCCATGGAAGTACACTCTGAAACTGCTGTACAAGATAAAAGTGGGAACATGCACTGGAACAAAAAATCAGATCTTCACTTGTAAAGCTAGCAATAAAACAGCTCTCCCAAATTTTAATGAAGAAGATGGGTTGCTAGGATGTGGGAGGAATTATGGACTTGTGCTCCCAATGCCTTGTCCAGATCACTGACATCTGCTTCAAACAAGTATTTACTGCAGAATAGAGTTTATACTAAAATAATTTCGAGACTGATGTGCCTTTGGCACTATGTAGCAATGTGCAGCACTATGCCAATAAATGACTTTTAAAGACAAGAATAATGGAGCAATGTCATGTGAAAGGAAATGAGAAAGAGCATACGCCCTGATCCACATCTGAAGGCTTTGTTGCAAGTAGGACTTGGACTGGGGTGTTTACCAGTGTAATTCTCTTTATGTCTGTGGTTCTGTTTCTGCGCACAGCATTGCCACTGAGCCAGTGCTCAGCATCTCAGTGACTGTATCACACAGTGCCAGTCCTTACACCAGGGCCCCTTTGACATAAGCACCCTGAGAATCTCAACCTGTTTGCTGTATCACAGATATCCACAGGGCATAGATAAAGCAGGAAATACAGCGTGTGGCCATTTTTTGCTTAAGAACAAGCAGGAAAGGATTATCTCACTAGCATACTTTTAATATACACCAATGGTCACGGCCCTCACATAGCAGGGCCAAGATTCAAGTGACTCCAAGAGAGGGTCAGGCATCATTTCCCATTGCCATGGAAAGGCTGGTGAAGGGATGCAGCTGCCTGATCCCTACTTCTTCACCAGTGAAACCTTTGTCAGGGCAGACACAGAAGAGATCCCCTTCTCTGTTGCAATGAAAACACTTCACCTACTTTTCCTTCAGGCTGCTTTCAGTGTCAATAACACCTTAAAAATCTTTCCTTCCCCTTGCAAGGGAAGAGGAATGGTGCCAACCTCTCTTGCCTGTGGGCATTTTTCCAAAGCCTTGTCTCTTAGCCAGCCCTTCTCATTCCCTCCTTGAGTCTAAACAAAACAGAATGAAAGCACGTGAGCTTCAAGCAGCTGTCCTATCTCCCCCAGTTACACTACTTTGCTGCCCTAGAGACCTCACCTTAGGTCTCTAACAGGGAGTGGTACATTCCTCTTATGTCAATGAATTTCAGACAATCTCTAAACATTGATAAGAATTGTTAATTTTTTCTTCTCATGTAGCTGCTGTATGTTCAGTGTATGGCTTAAAACATGACAGCTGTCAGTGAAATGTAGATGGAATTCAGCACAGTTTATTCTTTTCCATTTAAGAAGCCTGTCTGTCATTTTCTGTTCAGCTAGGCAGGTGAACCTGCTTTTGTTAACAGGTATAATTTAGGTTAAAAGCAAAAATCCCTCATCATTCAGAGCAGATAGAATGTGTGCCTTCTTCTGCATCTACCTGCTGCATCAAATGGTACCTTGATTCTCTACGCGTCTGTACATGGCACAGATCCTGGCATGTTCTTATAGGGCAGCATTGCTGTTAGCTGAAGACAAAACCACACTTCTAGCAAAAAACATCATCCCAGCAGCAGGACAAGCTTCTGTACCTGTAAGTATCATAGAATGTATTTGGTATGATATATTTAAAATAATTCACCCAAAACATTTGTCAAATTTATTCTTATCAGTTTGAACTTGTGCTGAAGAATTCATTTTCCTCTAAATTTATTCTCCAAAGATGTCAACTCACTTTAGCTGAAGTACTTCACCATAAAAAAGTAGTCACAGGATACTTTAGATTGGAAGAGACTTCTTGAGGTTGTCTACTCCAACTCCCCACTTGAAGCAGCTCTAGTTAAATCAGGTTGTTCCAGGAGCTATCCATTAGAGGTTCCAATCCTGTCTCCAAGGTCCACCCCACGCCCTGTTCCAATGTTTTACCATCCTCCTGCCACAAAAGTTTTTCCTAAAGCCTAGCAGGGATTTCCCATATTCCAGCATGTTCCTGTCTCCTCTCATCCTGTTGCTGTGCACATCTGAGCAGAGCCTCACTCCCTCTTCTCTGTAGCTTCCCACCAGGCAGTTGCAGACATCAGTGAGGTCTCCCCTTTCCCACCTCTTCCCTGGGCTGAACCAGTCCAGCACCCTCCACCTCTATTTGTACACACCACTCTCCAAACATAACCATCACAGGGACTCTCTACTGAACTCGTTCCTGTATGTCAGGGTTTGTCCTGCACCAGGATCCCAAACCCAGGGAAAGCACACCAAGAGCAGTCTTATCGGTGCTGACCGGCAGGATCCCTTACCCTTGCTGGTGCATCCCAGTGTGGGGGGGATGCTTGCTGTGTAGGTGTACTCCTGCCTCCTGGCCACACTGTGTTCCACCAGGACTCCAGGGCTTTTTCTGCAGAGCTGCTCTCAGCTGTCTTGCCTCAGCCTGTTCTGCTGCAGTCCATCCCAGAGGCCCGGCTTTGCATTGGTTTTGTTGAGCAAATGCTGTGAGTTTTCCATCAGCCAATTTCTCCAACCTCTCCTGCCTTCTCGACAGCAGCCTGGTCTTCCAGCATGTTGACTGCTGCCCCCCATTTGGTGTCATCTGCAAACTTACTGAGAATGTGGTTCAACCCATCATCAAGGTCAATACGTGAGGCTTTAAACTGTACTGGTCCCACTGCCAGTCCCTGAGGCATAGAATTAGTAACTGGCCACCAGATGGTCCTCAGGCTGCTGTCACAACATTTCAAACCTTGCAGTCCAGCCAGTTTTCCACCTATTTCATTATCCACAGACCCAGCCTATATCACACTGTTTTGGCTGTAAGGAGTCTACAGAATATCAAGCCAAAGGCCTTTTTAAAGTCAAGTTGTATAACACCTGCTGCCCTCACCCTTGCCACACAGTTATGTCACTGTAGAAAGCAATCAGGTTGGTCGTGCAGGATTTGACCTTGGTATGTCTGTCTAACTGGGTTGGTCTGTCTCCTTCTTATCTCTTCCCATGAGTGAAAGTAGCTTCCAGGAGGGTTTTTCTCCCCCACATTCCCAGGGACTTAGCTGAGGCTGACCAGCCTGTAGATCTCAGGATCCTCCTGGAGTATCCTTCTTGTGCTTCTTGAAGATGAGTGCAAAGGAATCAAAGTCATCAAAGGTGTTAGAGCTGAAGGTGGTAGAGAGTAAGCCTTGCAATGATACAGGCCAGCTCCTTCCACACCCTTGGGTGCATCCTGTCTGGTCCCACTGGCCTATGTGTGCCTAACTGGCTTAATGGTTCTGTCCCACAGACTATGCTTGTATGCTCAGGGAGCTGGGTGGCCTGAAGGCAAAGTTTTCTGGTGAAAAGTGAGCCTAATCCTCTGGGTGAAATAATCTAGGATGGAATATTTCATCTGAAATGGTTTGGCCAAGTTAACCGTTAAACAAGCTCATCTAGTGGGATCTGAATCACCGAACATTATCAAAGAGTCAGTGTATAAGAGTCATTTTTTCTCTTGGAGATTACCCTAACTAGAGATTTTGCAGGAGTGTGACAGAGGTAAGGCCTCTTAGAGTCACTTAACACGATGGTAGCAACATGACCTGTGTATGCACTCTTGTACTTGCCATTCTTCAGCTAGTAAGTTCCCATGAAAGAAATTATGGACTTGACTTGTGAAGTTTTTTTTTTTTTGATTGTTTGTTTGTTTTTAATCTGTTGGAAGGCATCATATTTAGTCTACAGAGGATAGATACATTGTGCAGTAATCCTTATCTGTTGTGATGTCTTCTATTTTAGAGCACCGAAGTTTGAAAGAATAACAGAGGCAAAATCTTAATGTCTTGGCATATATTGTTCCTAAGTATTTGTACTAAGTAGCAAATAAGCCCAAAAAGAACATACGTCTATGTATATTTTAGTAGTGGGGCAGATCAATAAAATAGTCGTGTGAATCACACCTCAACAATCATACATCCTTTAAATCAGCTAAAAGCAATCTTGAGTTGAACACTGAAGATTCCTGTGGTTTATTATTTCTTTTGTGTTAACAAGTTAAGATGTTTTTAAAAAAAACCTTTATTTTATTTTTAGCAAAAGATGAGCTATGGGCAGGCTACTGATGGTTGGCTAGTCCAGTCAACAAAACAGAAGAAGGATTTCTTTTCTTCTTGTGAATGCTTCAGACATTCCTGGAATTTTCCCCTTCTAACCACAATGTTTTATTTGGCAGTTGAGAACTATGAAAAGAATGCTTATAAAGTCATTGCTTATCAATCAGGAAGTCAATGGATCTAATTAAATTTATTTTAAAGGTATCCTAACTTCTAAAAGTAGAAGACTATCAAATAAACACTGCTACTATTTTACAAGGTGAACAAAACTGATCAAATACTGCCAGAAAACTTTACAGTAATGTTGGCAACTAAAAGGGAATCATTTCAAAGGATCTAATGTGAAAAAAAAAAAAATTAATTATAATTATTGATAATACAGCCCTCATTTGGAAAATAGAGTTGTTTTTTTTCATCATAAAAGTTAGCCTGAGATGAAGATCTGCAGCTGAGGTCTACTCAGGTATGAGTACATTTCTGTTCTCACCTTGCAGAAGACAAATGCAACCTAGTTTGTTTACCCTCAGACTACCCTTCAAAACCGGAATGTAGTGTGATTTCCACCTTTTGGATGTGAGAAATAAGGAGAAGAGCAATGAAGTGCTGAAGGTTACAAGGACAGCTGAAGCAAAATGAAGAACTGAGCCCTACTCCTGTAATTCCCAGAACAGTGCTTTAAAGGATCCTTACCAGCATAAACCGAAGGACACATACTCCAGGAAAGAGACTGACTTTAAGATGAATGTGAACATTGCACATCTAGGAGAAGGTATGACTTACCAGTGTTTTATAGCTCAGTTCTGTACATAAACCTGATTATAAATTTATCTCACAGATCTGAGAAGCACAAATCCCTGGTAAACTCAATGCAGATTCAGTAGCCAAAAGCTCCTGTATTACTGACTCTCCCTGCCCTAACTCTCTGCTTGACCTTTATCGAACAGTTGTACAGTCCTAACCAAAATTCATTTAAATCATCAAGCTTAGATCATGCTTTATTATTGCAGCATACACCTACATATAAATCTTGCTCCTTTACCCCATCTAACATCTCTAGGCAACACAGTCATGACCAATAAGGTATCTCACAGATCAAACATACAAATGGCTTTCTTTATCTAGTGTGATAGTACAGGCAAAATCCAGTACTGGGGACGAAGGGTGTTAACAGCCACCCCATGGCCTTGTTACGTGACTCATAAAATCAGTGATAAACTCCCTTTGATAAGAGTGGGCTAGAATGGCACACTAGGGAAAACTTCCTAAATTGCCAGGGTTAAAGTTACCCGTTGACATAAACTGGGCTGTCTTCCTTCTTGTACTTAGCTGTTTACTGTCTTCATACGTGTGTATTTACTGCAAAATGAACTTGTAAACAGCTTGATTCATACCTGTTATCAATGCTGGAGTTCAACATGTTTCTACATATAGAAGAAAAAATCCATCTTCTATCCATCTCCGCTCCAGGGGGAGCAGAGGGGCAGGCGCTGATCTCTTCTCTCTGGTGACAGCGACAGGACCTGAGAGAACAGCACGGAGCTGTGACAGAGGAGGGTCAGGCTGGGTGTTAGGAAAAGGTTCTTCACTGAGAGGATGGTTGGGAACTGGAACAGGCTCCCCAGGGAAGTGGCTACGGCACCAAGCTTGTCAGAGTTCAAGAAGCATTTGGACAACGCTCTCAGACATATGGTCTGATTTTTGGGTGGTCCTGTGTGGAGCCAGGAGTTGAAATGGATGATCCTTGTGGGTCCCTTCCAACTCGGGATATTCTATGATTCTATCTTGAGTCACCCATCTCCAGATTCAGTTTTACAGGAATTAGCATTAAAAATGCATTTCTTCTTGTTAGTCAAGCCTATTTTGTAAATAAATTGCCGAAACAGTAGTAGGGGCTCTGTAATAGATCTTTTTCTAAACAGTAAGAACAGAAAGGACTTCAGCCTCTGAGCAAAATGTTAAAGATAAAGAACTAATGCCTATATCATAAGATGAAGTCTACAGTGCACTTAGCACAGAATTATTTAACCTTATTGTACCCTCTATGATGACAAAGGGTAATGAAACATTTACAGTCTCAATAGTGGAGAAGAAATATGCTTATCTATGGCTGTGTAAGATTTCAGAAGACATGAGAAATTCATTATATATTTTTATGGAAGTCATACAAAGCGTTGTTGATTACATGGAAACGTAATGGCACAAAAAAATACACAAAGTGTACTTTTAGGTTTTCTATTTGGTCTTAAACCAGAAGACACTTTCATGAACCAAAAGTGGGTGGGGAGGAGGACAGGGGAGTGGCTGAGAGCTGGGACACCCCTCAAAGTAAAGCTGCTGAATACTGTGTTACAAAGAAATGCAAAAATGTCTAATTTTATGCTACATTTTTATTTCCTTGGGAATATGTTATCTTTAAGATAACATAAATCCTGATTAGATTCTACAGTAGCGTCACAGAGAAACAACTGCTGCCATGACACCACGCTAAGAGCATCAATGCCACTTACAGCACTTGTTTGCTAGACTTGGAGTTATTGCTGTGGTGAAAAAAAATAGTTTGTTCTTTTAAAACTTTAACCAGTGACTGTGCAGCTTTAGAGGTATTGCATACAGGAGATGAAAGAGAAGAACTTTTTAAAAATTAAATATGTAATGCACACTGCCAAAGATGATTAAATAAATCTCAAAAAAACACCTTGTTCATAGCTTTGCTACCATTCTTTTTCTTTTTCTTTCTTTCTTTCCTTTTTTTTTTTTTTTAATGAGATTCTAATTCTCTGTTCTGAGCCACCTCTGAATTTTCTTGAAGTATAGGATAAATAGTGTTACTATATATGGCTACATCAAAAGAAGCGTGGCCAGCAGGTTGAGGGAGGTGATTCTCCCCCTCTACTCTGCTATTGTGAGATCCCACCTGGACTACCACAACCAGCTCTGTACCAGCCCACAGCACAAGAAAGACTTGGCCATGTTAGAGCGTGTTATGAGGTTGATGAGAGAGCTGGAGCACCTCTTCTATGAAGACAGGCTGAGAGAGCTAGGGTTGTTCAGCCTGGAGTAGAGAAGGCTCCAGGCAGACCGTATAGCAGCCTTCCAGCACCTAAAGAAGGCACATAGAAAAGACATGGAGGGACTCTTTATCAGGGAGTGTAGAAATAGGACAAGGGGTAATGGCTTTAAACTGAAAGAAGGTAGATTTAGATTAGATATACATAAGAAATTTTTTATTTTGGGGGTGGTGAGGCACTGGAACAGGTTGCCCAGAGAAGTAGATGCCTCATTCCTGGAAGTGTTCAAGGTCATGTTGGATGGGGCTTTGGGCCTTATCTAGTGGGTGGTGTTGCAACTAGGTGGTCTTTAAGAGTCCCTTCCAACCCAAATAGTTCTGTGATTCTATGATTCTATGATTCTATGATATAATCTTCATGCTTTAAAACATATTGCCTTCATAGGAATTTTTATAGCAGGCTTGGCTTTTGAAATCTACTGTTACTCAGAAGTTCCTTTTTTACTCCTTTACAGCACATTTTAAGTAGAATATCACAAAGTATAATGAGAATAACTTTAATACATTTTAGTCTGGTGTTTGTCGTCTTTATGAAGGTAATAACCACATTGCAGGATAGACTCTAAGATGGAGAACCAACAAGCTCTTGCCCATGCAATGGTCACTGAATGGTCAACAAAGCTCATGAAATGGACCATTGCCTCCTCTCTCATATCTCATTAGACTACTGCCTCCTTGCATTTGGAATGGCAATGTCCTCCTTCCAGATGCCCACATATACATCTAATGTGAACGTATGCACTTCCGTCCCCAGCTGCCTCCTGTTTGTTTATCCCTGGCCCTTATCATCTTAATACGTCTCCACAGTCCCTCCTTGACCATGGGAAAATTCTGTTCTTTTATCTGTCCTTTGGCAGAAAATCTGTTTTAATATTTTATTCCATTTGACATCTGGACAAAGGTGGTGAAAAACACACTGACCGCTTAAGTGATAATATCTCTGGCAAGCACCCTGACTTCTCTATTGAGCATCAACCCACGGAGTATTTTAGGTAACAGAAGTACACCTACCTGTCTTCAGAGGATTGGAGGAGAGAAATTCTGTCTTCATTACTAACAAATGCATAGTAATTTCCTGTCTGAGATTAGGAGAGCATGTAACTGAAGGACAAGTGCAATCCCCAGCCCAGGGCTGCTGCACCACATTCTTGCCAGCTGCAGCCAGATTCAATGGTATTGAAACCAAGCAGCACTGACCTCTGTAAAATCTACTCTTCACTACTGCTCTTCGCTGACCCATCTTTGGAGAAGCTGATAATTGGTACAGTGAGTCTCAGGGACCTTTTGCTTCCCAGGGGGAAAGTAATCCCAAACAGTAAAGAAACACACTGTTGCATGCCTCTGACCTGAAAGACTTCACAACAGCCATGATCCTTCCTCTGCTCTTCACCCTTCCAGCCTTCCATGCGACCCCGTGGAGCCTGCAGGGGACGTCACAGAACAGACATTTTTGTGATGCAAGCTGGCAAGAAAAGGGCTTTGTAGAGCTCAGCTGCACTGCTGATCTCAACAGTGGTGATGCATTCCCTTCTATTTCATAAGTTACCATACAGCAAACAATTGAAAATACACTGCCATTTATTACCATAGTCTCTCAGACTGTCCGTGACATTAAATGGACGCTTCCTTGTCTATGGGCAGGATAGTAATTAAATATTTGTAACTAGGCTCTCATTCCACAGGTATTAGCCAGGTACACCTCTTCTCTTTGGACTGTCTATTGGCCATTTTTTGATTGTCTATTGGAAAACAGTTACTAAGCTGTCTTTGACTTCATCCTTCCTTGCAACAAGATGTCACACTCATACATTATTGACAGCTGTTCATAAGTCACAACTCAAAACCGCTCAAAGCTGTTCGACATCAAAAGCTTAATCACTGCCATTGTTTCTCCTTGGCATCAAGTTCTTTGTGTCAAGCTACTTCTCATTAAACTTTGCCATTAGATGTTGAAGTTTTGAACCCTGTTCTAACGTCTTCCTCTCCTCCAAAGTACTGATGGGCCCCTGTGGAATCCTGTGTT
Organism: Chauna torquata; assembly: GCA_013399475.1. NCBI lineage: Eukaryota > Metazoa > Chordata > Aves > Anseriformes > Anhimidae > Chauna > Chauna torquata. Next base: position 264,633 of record VXAL01004274.1, read on the forward strand.
AAAAAACACCATGAGCTCCATGAAAAGAAACTCGTCTTTGGTCATGAAACAAAACACAGTCTGGAGTCTTTGCCTCTAAAAAGAATAGGTCAAGGGTATTTGCTAGGATTGCAGCATCCCAGTCATCATCCCTAAAGAAAATGGGTGTGAGGACCCTTTAAATCACCTGGCAGCTTGGTGCATACTCCCAAAAGCTCATCCTAAATCCCTTAGCTAGCCCTGGCCAGAGCACAGTAATAATGGTAGGTAGATATCAGATGTATTTTGAAAGGGGAGAGCAGGAAAAAAAGAAATCTTGCAGTCCATATCAAAATTATATGAAAAGCATACCCATGCCTTGCGAAGTCTAGTACATATAAACTATTTTTCTTTGGAGAGTATAGACTTCAAGTCTTTATAATTATTGATTGTTTTAGGGTTATCTAAATTAGTCTGTCTTACAGCCTTACTGCAAACAGTAAGACAGTTGTTTACTCTATTAAGACACAAAAGGTCAGGTTCCCCAACATTTTCTGTCAGGACAAGCCCCGGAGTATTTTAGGAAATTTTGAAAGGAAGTATACCATCTGTGCATGGGTGAGACACTGACAGTTTTTATTAGATCAGGAGATACAATCAAGAAAATGTGAGGCCTGGATAAGTTTGGAGTGGTTTTGGATTGCTCCCCCCAAAAAAGAAAATGTGACAGGTTGCACAAGTCATGTCTTATTTATCTCTTTCTTTTAAAATTTTTGGAACATACAGACTTGTAATCCCATTACAAATGCTATAAATAAACTGTGAGCCGTAATGTCCTAAAGGTGTGATTTAGGGACAAATCATTTCCCCTTCCCTATATTTTCTTATTTTTCTATTTCCATTTTTGTCTTGAGAAGAAGACAATATTTTTTCATAAAAACTTTCTGATAAGTTACCAGCCAGTCTGCCCACACGTGTGTATTAATAATGGCATACATTTTTGCTGACATTACTGCGTGATTAAATCCAGCACCATAAGTTGAAGATTTATTCATCAAATTTAAAATCAGTTAACATTGACTGCAGCTTTCTTTTTGCAGTATGTAAATAAATAAAAGACATGCAGGCATTTTCTTCTCTTTCAGAATAGACAGAGGTTCTTGGGGGAAACAGAATTTGAGATTGGAACTTTGTGCAGGACTGAGGCATCACTTAAGGTCAGCGCCACCTGTTCAAGTGCTCTGCTCTCCACATGGAGATCTGAACAAGCTGCTCCAACAGCCTCTTCTGTTTCAGGTCCATTCTCTGTTGTCACTCATCACTGTGAATAAAAAGGAAAATAACCCCAGTAGCGCTGTTAACAGCATGTGTGCAGCCAGGGAATGGGAGCAGCAGGATCAGAGCTGGAGCTGTGCCGCTTCAGCAGGCACTGAATGCTTCAAAGAAATCTATGATGTGCTCGTTATCATCATCTTTTTAGACCTTGTACTAATGACCTGGACATTGCCATGGCCCCAAGGCTGAGTAGTACAGATATTATTACAAGGCTGTTTCATAATACGATAAAAGATTTTTCCCTTGGAAGACTTTTTGTTTCGAAGATGAATCAACCTCCAGTTCTGCAGTATGTGTGTAACATAAAAGGTTGAGATTGTGCTCGACTACAGAAGCTGATGGGTGTGATTCCAACCAAAAAGTACTAAGAACTTTAAAATCAAGGTAACATTCATGCTGCCTCATACCTTTTGCTCAGAGAGAAATTTACTTTCAACTTACAACTTAAATATATGTATGCAGTTACTCCGTTTGCAACTTATTTCCATCTACTCGTGTGCCCAGTTGCAGGCTTTCCTTTTTTTACATATTAATTTTAAGCAAATTTCTAAACATACAGCTGACAGCATCCTAAGAAAAGGGGCCCAATTACTAAAAACTTGGAAGATCTTTGATACTGTAGATGTAGGATTTACAACTGAGCAGTCATGGAAAATACCTACAGTTCTTCTAATTATATTAGTATGCTAAAAGATAACTTCAAAGGGACTATGGAGTCATGTAAGGCAAACAAAAAGTGGTGCAGAATGTAGATACAGCCATCTATATTTTTCACTTCTTGTAACAGGAGTAATGATAAATGCACTTGAAAGGCCTTGTCTTCTGCCCTCACCTTACATCAGTTGTAAATGTTTTCAACACTAGTTATCTACTTTAGAGCAGACTGGGAGTTTTCAGGCAAATGGAGGAGACCACTGCACAGAAACTTCTTGCTGAAGTCAGTACAGCACCTCTAAGGGGAGCCAATCCTTCTCGTATGAGTGGGCTTCTGCACAAAAGTTCTGGAGTACTTAGGGCTGCTGTTTCAGTGCATAAAGAGAAAAGAAAATTAACCGCAAAATTTTGATGCAGGATAGGAAACTTTCCTCTAGAAGCTTAGTCAGAATGTGCCCTCCTTTTAACTTTATAGTATTGGAGATATCTAGGCTTCCCTGATCTGAAAGACTTCAAAGAAACAACATATCTAAATAGCAGACAACAAATACCAACATGACTAAACACCACACAGAAAAGTCTGGCTTACAGAACCTTGGATTACACTTACATCAGGAACGACTCATGTGGCTTTCTACCACTTGATGTTTTGGATTCAGGGAAGCACCAACATTTAGCTTTTCATACAGCTTCACTCTGACACAGCACTAACAACGCAAGAGTGTGTTCCCCCTACCCTGACTCACTTAAGTGCCCACTCACTCCAGAAAGTCACGTCTTTGATACATATTCTTTCTTGCAGCAGAGCGATTTCTCTCTCTAAAAGAATCCACTGCCAGTGCTACCACTTACGTAGGTACTGCTGACCTTGCAAAGTCTGTTCTGGCTGGGAGACAGGCCAGAGGAGCAGACTCTATCCAGACAGCAGTGTCACATGCAGCAAGCAGGAGAAGACCCTGCTCCTCCCTGCACTGCTTCATGTCCCTGTCAGAAACTGCATCCTCATGCCCGTCATCCATGTTTGATTAACTCCTTTGCGTGGGAAAAGAATAATCACAGACTAGCAGCTCTGGAGAATCACCAGGTACAACTGAGCAGAGTCAGATTCTAGATGCTTCCTGCAAATTCCAACTTCATGGAATTTAGTAGATGATGGATTTTTCTGAAGCCTCCTGCCGGTTTACAGGAGGACTGTAACAGGTGGAACAGGTCCACAAAATAACTCGAAGGCTCTTTCTGATTGCACTGAACAGGAATTTCCATCAGCTGCTGAACAACTGTATAAAGAAAGGAAGTATTATAGACAGCAACAGCAGCAAGAACAGCAGGCTGTCTGGTTTACCCTTTTTTTCATTCCCATTCAGGAATGCTCATGAAGTAAACATGCACTATGTTCAGACTCATCATTTATTAGAGATTAAGAGCAAATAATCTGATCTTCCAGATACCTTCTAATACCAAACATGCCTAGAAGTGATGCTTTGAAACATCCCAGGGCCAGAAGAACAGACTGCACTTTTACCATATAAGGGTCATTTGATCAGGAAGAGACTTTATAGTTTAAGGAGAAAGATGAAGCAGTGCATCACTCAGCGCATCCTATTATTTTCAGTGGAATGTTTTCCCTCCCAGCAATTCTGTGCTGAAAGGTAGTGATCTGACTCACACTGTCTAGCCAGACAGGGACACAGTGCTATCTACCAGTGGGTGGAGAGCAGGGAATTAAAAAGCATGTGTTTTTTACAGGATGTTTGCTGGCATTGCTGCTGTACCTGATTCAAGAAAAAAAAACGTCTAGTAACAAACTTATCTAACAGCTTGTCTGGATCAAATACAGTTCCCAAACACCCTCCTCAGATGCAGAGGGACAGCATGTGGACCACATTCAAATATGTAAAATATCTCCTTTGGATGTTTGCTGAGCAAACATCCCATTATGGTTACACAACCACTAACACAGAGGGCTGTTTTTTTTTTCTATAGACAAGTGAAAGACCTGAGCCATGGGTAGAAAATCCATGGCTGAATATTATAACCAAGACCCTCCCTGTTTTGCAGAAAATGGGAACATGATTTTAGTTCCATTAGAGGTCTTGAACTTCGTGCCAAAAACAGCTCCTTAGGTCAGTCAGCTTATCACTGGAAAATGAGTAATAAAACTGTACCCAGCATGACTGACTTCACCAGAAGTCACGTGTATACATTCAAGGGTATAAAACACCAGAGAAATAGTTGTCCTTTACATTGTAGTTGTCCAAGCTGTTCTTTCTCCTTCGGCAGTCTGCAGCATTCTTATATATGTTGGCTTCATCTTCTAAGATGAAGAGTAACACCTCTGGTAACAAAACTACTGAGCAAATGTATTTAAAAAAAGAAAAGTGCATTTTTAAATAAGGTAGGAATTAAAAAAAAAAATCTGGAAAAAAAAAAAGGTGTAAATAATCCAAGGAACAAGTTTTCAAGGAATGAGATGCATATGCACAAAAGTTCTTTACCTATTAGTTCATCTCTGTTATGTGTGCAGTTACTGCATGTAAGTTATGAGAAATGCCTGCAAAGTTGAACTCCACTGGCAAATACAGTGTTCCTTCCACACAGGCAACTATTTCCATGTGCAAATGCAGAACTTAGTGTGATGGCAGCTGTGTGTGTCATTTAACCTACTGCTCTAAGATGCGCATATAGCCCTGTCAAGGACAAGGAAAGGGGAAGTATATTTTTCTTCATGTATGCTTCCTTACTGGCAGATAAAAGTGTGTGAAGTGGCTTAGCTCCTATAAACAATGTGCAGTTCTGCTAGTAAAAATTCTGGGAATTATCCACCATGGCCACAGATGTAACCAGAAATACACCCAACTATACTTTTAGTGCAAGGGTCTAGCCCCCTATCTATTATCTCCCTTTTCCTTTAATTATGAATACTATACACAAGCAGGTTAACAGGATTCATTCATCAAAGCTGTTTGTTGACAGGTGGAAAATATTTTCTTGTCCACATATAACAAACACTTACTCTTTCCTTGGTATATTAAACAATTTTTCATACGCAATACTGCAATGAGCCATAAGATTTGTAGAAAAAGAAACCACTGTCTTTCAAAACACAATCCTTGAGTTTCAAATAAATAGTTTGAAGAAAAATCTCTAAACCTTTGTTACTTAGCTACAAAACCATTCAGTTAGTGAACCACACAGTTCACAAGAACTGTGCGCTGTTTTCTGCTCACACGTCTGCTTCCTCAGGCCTTTCAGATCACTTAACTACTTACGGCAGCCCTGGTGAAGTAGTAGTGCACAAAAGTCCCTCATCAAAGACCTAATCTGGAGCAGGGACCATTGAGCCTAGTTAGCTGCAAGTGCAATGACAAAGCATTAACACAGCTTTGGCATCCATGGACGGATTCAGCCGCACCACTGGTAATCTGGCATGGCTCCTGTGGAGACGGCACAATCTGCAACCAAGCGTGCTGCAGGGGAGTGAAGGAAGGATGTGGGGGAAGAGCAGCTTGGTTTGTTGAGTAGTCGGGCATGTTTTCTGCATCTGTTTTCCATTAGCGCCTTGTAACTGCAGCTGTAAGAAAAAGATGAGTCAGAGATCCACTCCCCTGGTGCTATGTGACCAGGACAGTCTACAGTTACCAGTTAACAGAAGAACCGGTTTTTGGAAAGCTGAATCACGTTACCTGAGATGGTGAGTGCAGGGTGTAGTCCAAAGCAATCTCAGGCTGCCCACAAAAGGACAAAAAATAACTCTTGAAGGTTGCTGAGTGTTTACTCCAAGTGAATGGAAATTAACAGGCAGCAGTGAGAGATGCTTTAAACTGGGTGACAGGCAGAGATCATGAGATTTGGGAACCTGAGGGGTCTTTAAAGTATGGCTTCCCTCTTTTTAGAGAAAATACAGATGAAATGACATTGAGAAAAGGCTTGACATCTGCAAGAGCCAAGGTCTGTAAAAAAAGTCAAATGCTCTTCTAGCCAGATAATGTCAGCTTTTAGTTTCTTTTGAATTACAGATACTTGTGCTTTTCCCAACACTTTTCACTGTATTGTTGTGTTTCGTGGTGTAACGAACCTAAGTAACCCATAATTTTTCGAAATGACTTTCTTGTTTCCCTTACCCAAGAAGGTCCTCCAGCAATTTGCTATGATTTGCCTGCAGGAATGCTAGACTTCTGGAATGATAGCTTAGTTTGTGATACAAGGGGTATTTTTCCACTGAATTCTCTAGAAAGTGTCATGTATTTAAGTCACTGCCATATGGACAGCAAAACTGTTTACTTGCATGACTTTTCTTTATTTTTGATGCAAATAAAAGTTCCTCTTCTATCCGGAGATGTGCCATGAGCAGAGCTTCTCAGAACTAACTTTGTGTTGATATAGAAAGTCTACATATCTTTCTTTTTATGTGCTTTCATTTCACACCAGCTCTCTCTCGTGCTTGCTTGGCCTATCTCATAAACTTCAGTGGAAAAAAAAAAAAAGGGAAAAAGAACAATCCCCAGAACACTTGCAAACCTTCTTAAGAGTACAAAAATATTACTTCTATTGAGCTCAGAAACTCCCAGTAGTATAAATGTCCTTCCTGGACCTAGTTTGTAGAGCACTTTGCACAATCATGTTCTGATACATGGCGTATGGTCCTAAATATCAAGACAATGTATATGTCTTAGTTTACTAGTTCATGGTAATTTAAGTGGTAACTCTTCACTGCATTTAAGAACCTTTAGTAGTAACAATATGCAACAGAGCAATAGTAATAATGGTCTTCCCATTTCTTTCATATATGAGCACAATTTAAAAAACTTGCAGAAATACAATAGTATCACTTAGATTTTTAAAAGCACATAAAAAAAATAAAGAAGAAATCAAAACCATGTACAGAAACCTATGCAAGCTAATTATTTACTTTTCAAAGGCAACTATTTTTTTCTTCAAAAGCATTTTTGTAAAATCATATAATAATTCAAATTGGAAGGGACCTCTGGAGTTAATCCAGCTCCCTGTTTGAAGCAGGTCCAGTTAGATCAGGCTGCTCAGAGATTTGTCAAGTCAAATTTGAACTTCTTCAAGGACAGAGACTCTACATCCTCTCTGGGCCCGGTTCCAATGCCTGATCACTCTCACAGTTTTTTCTAATGGGGATTTCCCACATTCCAGGTTATGCCCATTGCCTCTCATCCTGTTGCTCTTCTCCACTGAGAAGAGCTTGGCTCCATTTTCTCTGCTCCCTCCTACCAGGCAGCTGCAGACAGCAGTGAGGTCTCCCCTTTCTCTCCTCTTCCCCAGGCTGAGCCAGCCCAGCATCCCCTACTTTCCCTTGTATGCCCTTGTTCCAGCCAGCAAAGAGACCTTCTGCTGTCCAGGTTCCTCTGCACAACAATCCTGCTCTGCAGCGCTTTCATTGCTCCCCTCAGTTTGGTATCATTACAAAATTTCCAAGAGTACCATACATCCCATTATCCAGATTGTCAACAGATACACTAAGCAGTACTGTGCCAGTTCCTCCTTGCCTGTTCCAGGCTTTTCTTTGGTCGTTGCAGATCTGCAGGTAAAGAGCGGAGCCTACCAGCTGCTGGCATAGGGCACAGTGTTCCATCCTCTCCCACCTCAAGGGTCTCCAAGATGTCCCTTGTCCATACATGGCCTCTAACTATCCCTTCTCCCTGCACTGTGTGGCTTGGGCTTTTGCTTCTGCAGGATGTCTGCAGAGACACTGTCCCTCATTCTTGATGCTATGTGGTCTGCTCGTCTCCTCTGCTCTTGAAATGCCCTAATTAAACATGAAATGTGTGATCAAGATTCAGAAGAGACACATCTCATCACCTTCACCAGCGTGAACCGGAGTCAACTGACCTTAGAAAACAGCAAGTCTCATTTGGCAGTTTGACATTATTATGACCTGACACCTTGTCCAAGTATGAGTACTTTAACATACAGCCTCAGAAGCTTGCATATGGCAGCAAGTCCTGTGGGTGCCTGCTGAAGAGAGGCAGCTGTCATCTCCCTGAGTTCACGATAAGTGCGGTGCTTCACAATAGGCTTTAAAGTAAAGATTAATCTTCACATTGCAGATATTTCTACAGTGGTTCTGTCCTGAAGTTCATACAAAGACAACAATATTTTACTCTACAAGACACTTGAGGGTTTTGTTGAGTGGGAATAGTCTTAAGAGAAGCTCCGTTCTCGGACAAAAAGCAATAAATGATGTGTGATACAGCTCATTGTAGGTGTAACCCCAATGATATTTTTAATGCCCTTCTGAAATGCTGACATCTCCTTGCTGCAATGGTAGTTGTAGCTTACCATTTGAATATTAATAACTGGGCCACGTTTGTCTGACTCTAAAGAGCTCAAACAAAAGGGCTGTTCCTACACGCCCTGGAAGAGCTTGCAGTTGCGTTATCCCCTGTGGCTCTGCAGATGCAAGAACAGTGTTTAGATGCTGGAGTGTAAGGTGTACTCCTAAACACACTTGCATGCAGAAGTGACTGCAGTCCAGCGTTTAACTCAGGGGAAGAGGGGAGGTTCAAACCAGTCAAGGAGAGCTTATTCTGTGCAATAAAGCAAAAGTTCACAGTTCAACCTCCTTCCCACTGCTCACTATCCCTTCAGCTTGCAATCAGCTAACAAATAGAGAGAAAGTAACTGTGATTCTGCTTATTGAACCAAGAAATGTTTTATCAGATAATAACCCAGATAGGCATTTTAATTCCAATTCTTATCTTTATGACAGGTATACTGACTGACTGCAATAAATTTGAAATATTTATCTCAGGAAAGGTCATAAGGGTAATTACTGTAAGGAAGACTCTGTTCTTCAAAACCTGTAAACACAAAAGTCCAGCTACATTTACCCAAAATGCAAATAGTTTTTTGTTTTTTTGGGTTTTTTTGTTTTTTTTTTAAAGAATAATTCCTTTCCCTTCACTCAGTGTGAAGCAGAGAAGGAAAAATTGTTCATCAGGTGTCACTGAACGTTTCTAGAGCATTCATTCACTGAGAGTTCTTGAGCTCCGGACCCAGCCTCTGGCAGTCCCAGTTCTGACCTGGAGAAAACCAAACTTCCCCATGCCTCAAGTGAAGACCATAACCACTGGCTGATCTGCAGTATCTCGTGCCAAAGTAAGCAGAAAAACAAAGACGCCTATAGCTGTGAAAGTAGAAACGTCTGACACAAATGTCTCTTTCTCTTTTGGATGAGAAATTTCCAGACATACCCACTAAAAACTTCCATTCTAAAAGACTTAACATTACCCCTTCTGCCCCGTGACAAACAACCAAGGCAAATGTCTAATCAGAACATCCCCCACCCAACTCTAGCCATGAGCTGAGCTGTTTGGTACAGCCATTTGCAGTGTCTCTGCATTTCTGTGCCTGTAACGAGCTTAATTTCTTCTTCCTGAACAAAGAGCAACTGGCAGAGATGGCACCTTCAGCTAGGTCTGGGACAAATGAGACAAAGACTTGCAGGCTCGAAGGCTGGGACAACACTTTTTCACATAAGCTGAGAGGAGAGCTCAGGGAGAGGTGACCTGGAAAGATCACTCTTTTACGCAGAGAACATCATTCTCGGTTTTGTAGAAACCCTTCAGTCCTCTGTATACTGACCATTGCCAGGACACTGAGCGAAGGTGTTCAAATGGAGATTCAGAGTATGGTTGCTTCTACAGCCCTTAGAGCAGGGACTATCACCTCTACTGGTAAGAGTTGCACCACACTGCAGACAATCTTTATTTCTCTCTCTCTTTCTCTCTTTCTCTCTTTCTTTCTCTCTTCCTTCCTTCCTCCCTCCCTTCCCTCCTTCCTTCCTTCCTTCCCTCCTTCCTCCCTCCCTTCCTCCCTTCCTCCCTTCCTCCCTCCCTNTAATATTATTAAGAGGCAAGGATGATACATTATGTGGTTTCGATGGGCTACACTACAAAGTCCAAGAGTTAAAATTAATAGGCTCAGTGAGGTGTTTTTAAAACATCATAGTATCAGCAACCTGTTAGGCTTTCTTTTTCTTTCCCCACCCATAATCATCTGCTTTTTCAAACAGTCTGACAGTAGTAACAGGCTAGTTCAAGTTTTGTACAGCAATGTCATTAAAAGCAACAAGAAAATCCTTCCTTGATCAGTTAGCTGCAATTCCCAGGATTAAGTCTATTCACTGCCAGAACGGGTATAATGACTCATCTCCTATGTCAAATAAGAGCCAACAACTTACTACAATATTAAATTTCTCCCAGCCCTGCCACAGGGACAATTTGGGAGAAATGAAATTAATCTCCTTCACAGACATGGCTCAAAACACATTTTTAAGATTTTTCTCCTTATGTCCTTGCCACAAAAGGCGACATTGTCATGTTCCTGAGCATGCAGGGACAGTGAAAAACAGAGACTCACTGAACAGGAAGAGAGGAGGGGGAGAGGTAAAATCTCATCTGGTTACATCACGCTTACACAGCAAGCTTCAGGGTGCTCTGCTAAGCTTCTTGAAGAGAGGAACTTCTGCTCAAAACAAATAAGCTATACATAGATTTCTGACTGACTATTTTTATGCTTGTTTTCCGAAGACAATTCCTAATGCTAAGCTGTGTGTAAAAAGATTGTCCAGTGTCAAAGAAACTGAACTTTCAATATTGCACCAGAACCTTCATCTGATTTCCACTAAATTAATACTCTCCAACACCTGACAGCAGGTTGTGAGAGGATGGAAGAAATTTAGCTAAGGAGCTGTCTGCTCTCTGTGGAGATTCTATTCTCACTCAGAATGTAAATCTCTGTATTTTATGCAATCAGCCAAGCCGTTCACTGTTACATGAAGAACAGGAAACAGAAAACATTTCTTCATCGTTGTGAGAGTTTGAAAAATACTAAGTAAACAAGTTGAAGACAACAGGAAAATGACGTAAGGAAGTATTTCAAGCATTTCAAGAGAACCCTCAATATTACATCTCTGCCTTATTATATAGAATTTCTTCTTTCACCCAAGAAGTTGAACTGTGACTGCACCTCTAATGTTGGCAGCCTGAACTATGCTGCAAATTTGCTTGACGTTGTCTTGTACCATCTTCCAGCGTACATCCTGCCTAATGGAAAGAGGTCAAGGGGGACCAGGTGTTGGCAGGCCTTTCTCAGGCACCTGATGGTGTCTTGGCCTCTCCTTTTCATCTTTCCTTCAGTATTGGTGAAAATACAGTGAGAAATATGGTGAGTGAAAACAGATTATTCTCCTCCTATGCTTGCATAAGCCCAGGTTCCTGAACAAGGGACATTTTGACTGAATTCCTAATTCAGCCAAGTTCCTCAAGACTGGATTGAACCTAAGATTACAGATAACTTCAAGTCAGATACTAAGCCACCTAATGCTTCAGTATCTGGTCCTTGGAGTGAAATCCAGAAGGCTAGAACCAGCACGGAAAGGTCCCTGCACTGTGAACTGGAGGAGTTAATACCTAGAGAAGGCAGTAAAATAAGACAAGATGCTGTGCAGGAAACTGTCTGTAGCTTGGCAAACACCATGCAGAAAGGTGTGCCTGAAACCTCATTCCTTGCTCAAAAGCAGCCACCAGATTCCCAGAGACAGCTGGGCAGTCACATCCTTCTGGACACATCCTCCAGGGTCCTTATCTGCAGATAAGTGCTGTTCTTCCAAAAAACTGCCTGAAACAGAAGTGATGCCCTCTGCATGGGTCATCAGACTGCCACACAGACCAGCTGTTACAAAGCATTCAGTTAGGCTTTAGGTGACCTGTTCAGCCCTCCTCCCCTACCTCTGTCATCAGAATCTTGATTCAGCTGGCTGCAGAGATTACCCCAAATATCCCGAAGCTACACATTAAACAGCACCAACTGACAGGCGTTTTCTGTCTCTTGTCTCCTGCCCTAAACACTCAAAAACATGGGATTTGTGGCAGAAGTGAGGTTAAAGTTTGTTAACTGGCATTCCAGTGGCTCTTATGAGCGTTGCAGCAGCACTGCCCTGAGTGTCCTGTGCGTGGACAAGTGCTGCTCTTCTTCCCATCCCCGAAGGAGACTTGGTGTTTAACCAGGGGGATCCTTTTTTCCATGAACAGAGATGAACGTGCATATTTAGGAGCAACAGGATTTCCCCAGACACCATCCCCAGGCCACAAAAAGAGGCATGTGATTTATGTGTTAGGCAGAATGGTTAGGCAGGATGGCAACTACTTATAAACCTATATAAAGAAAATTACAGGATATGAACCATGGAGGATCCATTTTCTGTGGGCCTTTTTTTTTTTCCCCAGTAGATTTCTGGTTTAAGTTTCCAGTGGCTCCTGAAAAGCACCAAGTATACAGTTACCTTTTTGGCCAGTCTCAAATATTTTAGACCCAATAACACTATTAAATTCTCAGATGGGCTTTTGTTTGGTTGTTTTGTTTTTCTAAACACTCAGATTCTTTCAAGACCAGATTTAATGCATCCACATATTGCATTTATTACCACCTACTTTCATGTCCTATCCACACTTAATAGGATGGAGTAGGAATTTGCCAATAGCAGCAAACTCTACGTACTTTTCCCAGCATCTTTGCCAAATAGCCACAAAAGTCTGGCTGGTAGAGGGCCAATGAATGCTGGTGGTCTACAACCACAATTTCTCAAACAATACGGAACGAAATCTGCTGTGGAATATCTTTGATCTGCTAGCAAACAAAGCATTTATTCACTGGGATGAAATAATAAGCACTCTTCAAATCACGAATGCAAAATTTCTGAAGAAATAAGGAAGATCTCTACCACTCAGTGCACTGGGAGCACATGCAGAGCCCAAAATCTAGTAATAGTATCTTTCAAGTCGACTGAGCATTAGTGCCTGTAGTTTTGGGCCTGTGATCAGAGGAAGAAGTTGTACGCAGGAGAAAGGCTTGTCTTGCTAAAGCAGCTATCGCTGTATGCACACCCAGCTTGCAGCTGTTGCAGGCAGCACTAGCTGGCAGCGCTCCTGCCTTGTCGGCTGAGTGATCAGGCGTGTCACCTGCACCTGTAAGGAAGGAAAGGGCTGTGGGTCTATCCCGCATGTCCTACCTACTCGACAGGTGACCTTCTCTGCTGTTCTGTGATAACAGAAAGTCAACCAGGAAGCTCCCTAGAGCACTGATGGTGGGGTTTGCTTTCACTGAATTGAAAGTTCCTTGCAAAAACAGCCTATGTATGTTTTGTTTTTGCTGCCTTTCTCATGAAAAAAAAAAAAAAAAGGCCACAATACCACTGCTAATTGTGAAAAGCAAACACAGGCTTCTGTCACATGTGTTTTACTGATCACCATGTTTCTCAGGGTTAGGGTGGGATTGAGAGACCATCTGACCAGGAATCTGCACACACACTTGCTGTTCCACTCAGGTCCAGCAGCCTTGCAGAGAGAGCTCTCAGAGACTTGCGAAGAGGGAAGAGGTCTTCAGTGGAGCTTCCAAACAAAGCTGACACCACTTTGTCTTTTTTTTTAAATGCAGAACAACTCTACAGCTCCAGTGGGTGTGAAGTCAGCCCAGCATTTAACACCAGTCGCCGGGAGAGCCATGAGGGAGCAAAGCTTCTCCAACACACTGTGTCTGGCACGCTGAGGAAAGCACGGCACAGAGGCCCGTTTCCAGAGATTTCAACATCCGTGCTTTGCCTTCTGATACCTATGTGGCACACCTGCCTGTGTCCTTGCCCTGGAGCAACAACCGTCCCGAGGAGCCATGGGGATGCACCTCTGCCAAGAGCCCGTTCAGACTTATCTGCAGAATGACTGAGCTGAGCCTCTCAGACCTCATGGGAACTGAGAGCCCAGGTCTGTGTGAAACACAGGCAGGAGATCTGGGTGAGCTGGAAAGCTGTATCTTGACTGGAAGGGGAGAGGGTTATTACAAAACAGCTACCAAGTGGTTAACTGCACAGCCCAGAAATGCTTTGGGATAACACCGTGCACCAAACCTCCTTTCCTTCCTGTCTATTCAGCAGGAGTCCTCCCCTGCACACTACTATTGGGATGCAGCTGAAATAAAAATAGCCTGCTCCCTGCAGTCCTCTGGACCAGCTTCAGCTGGGCAGGGCTGTTGTGCAGGAAGGAGGATGGAGCAGAAAGTGAGGACAGGGATTTATTTGAGGGAGAAATCCCTTTGCAAGTCTTGCTCCCTCAGGCAAACACAGCCTCCTGGGTACCAGCACAATGCCAGGGTGTTCCCTGCTTGTGGACTGGCTTCTCTTGGGTACGCACCAGTCCCCACAGCACTCCGGAGTGATGGTACGATTTATGCTAAACCTTTTCCCACCAGTGACAGAGAAACACCACCGTCAGACATAAAGCTGTGATCCTATTCAAATCACTGCACAACACAGCACAGCAACCTCATGTAGGATTTTTCTCACCTTCAGCCATCTGAAAGTCAGGAAAGGAGGCTAACACAGCTGTTTAGCTGTGTTTGGAGATGGTCACTTTCAGAACGCAGTTTATCCCATTTGTCTTAAGAAACTCATTTTAGGGTGATTCTAATTTTTCCCTGAGAATAGAAGAATCTAATGATAAGATACTCCCCAGTCCCTGGTAACTGTCATTTCCCACCTATAAGTCCCACCAGACTGAAAACAGCTGTCTATTGGAGGCCTTCCTAAATGCTGGGCACATAAAGCTCATAAAGCTATGGTTACACTAAAATGGTGGTGCCAACTCTCACTAATGAAAGTACCTGAAATGCTGCAGAGCCTATGTCTCACCAAAAGTCAGTGAGATCTATTAGCAAGGGTTAGGTCTCTACGTTACTTTTGCGAATATTACAGCTGTTGCAGATTGTTCCTGGAAATCTCTGTCCAGTCCTGATGTCTACACTTCAAAGCAGATACTGGCAAAGAAGCCAAAAGAACAATCCTAACCTTGACATTTTTCCTTCTGTGAAGAGGCACTTGAGAAATGTCACTGCTTAACACAATAAAAGCTTAAACTGTGATTTGATCACAGCCTGTCAGTACCTATATTTGGGGGACATTTCCGATGCTATATAATTCTTTCAATCAAACAAGTAAAAAGGCATAATGTCATTTAATCTCTGGAAGCTAAAGCAGAACAGAAACAGACCTGTAAGATGTATATTTTTTGAAAGGAGGATGATTGTCCACTAAGGTGGTGATTGCTTCTCTGCCAATGAAAGGTGTTTGATAAATAAGACTGATCTTTCCACAGAAGTACTGAAGAGCAACTGTGGGCTCAATACAGAAATTACTAGTCGAGTCAGACTGTGCTTTCTCCAGGTTGTAGTAGTTACCCTCTTTTTCCCCCAGATGTGCAATGGTCTCTTTGCCTTTATATTTAGGGCTTTCTTTGGGAGTGCTCCCCACATCTCAGTAGATGGGAAGAAACAGAAAGCTAAGTGTGGGGATGTATTATAGCATATTAGAGGCAGTGAGCAAGTAATTCTCAACAGCGTTTGCTGCAGAAAGCAGCAGGGTGCTTGATGCCAACCACAACAGAGAGATGCTCTGCCTCTTTGATGTAGCAATGACCATAAGAGGTGGCTATTTGCCATCATTATGACATACAATATCTCATCTTTTTCCCACCAGTAAAATCCAGAATCAGTAAAAGAACAGATCCTCAAAATAAAATCTTGATTGGCATCTCAAGAGCTACAGCAGCCAGCAGTAGAAGAGAAGAAAGAAACACTTCCAGTCTTCAAAGCACAGAGGACATACAAAAAATAACTTGTTTTCCTCTTTCTCTGAAGTTCTGGGTTTTCCTACCAGCAAAGGAACTAAGGACTACATCCAGACTGTCCAAAAGCGGAACATGCCAGGTGCATCATCCCCACCATCACACTTCGCACCAGAGCAGGGCTCTGGTTCTTCAGGCGTGAAGGAGACCGCACAGGGTCAGCAGCCAACAAAAAGGTTTTCCTGCCCCAGTCCAGTGAAAACACAACTGGCAAAGGCTCATCAGGGAACACACACCTACATAGCTTAGAAAACCTGCAAGCAGCAAACGAGGTTGCAGTCACAGAAACAGGTGGAATTTTACAGAAGACTCTTTGCAGTGTTCTCAGAATTCCCCGATCCAGGCAGAGAGTTAGTTGCAACGAGTCTACTGGCAGAAGCAGCACATTTTCCACCATCCAAGTGATTGGACGATCGGACTCGTATGATTGCCTTTTGTGTGCTGACTCACCAGAGGGCAGCAGCTTTCCAGATGTGATGTCAGCCCATAAAAACGCGAGACGTCCCTCCTGCTCTCCCGGTCAGACCTTCCCTCTTCTTACTGTACCCTGATGTCAGCAATCCCATTTTGCATGCTTGGCTGGCAAACTAAACACCACAACGTTTTGGGACGATGGCAAGTCAGGTCAGGTATCTGATGCATGGTTAATCCACAATTCAATATCTGAGAGTGTCTGCAGTACCAAAACAATCTCATGCAATTAGTCTGCAATGAGTAACACATCTAGGGCAATCAGCTGCAATGTAAGTAGAGAGAGTTTTCTGCCACTTCATGCCAAACTGAAAAGATTTTCAGAAAGAAATTTTACCTCAGTAGCTAGATCTACTGTCAGCAGGACATCCCTGTTCTTTGTTGTCCCTCCTCCCCCCCACCAAACCCACACACATTTTGTACTTTCAAGTGAAGAATGGAGAAAAATACATTTATCCTCTATGTAAGGCAGGAAAAGACTGTCTCTTGCAGGAGGATCCCCCAGCAGGGAGAAAGTCCGTCTTATTGACATCCATCAAGTTCCAGTGATGAGTTGATGAGCATCCCTCTGCCACCCTCAGTCTGCTCTTCTCCCTTTCCCCTGCCCTCGTTTCCCACAAGAAAATCAGAATAATATCTCCCTTCCCATGAGGGGGTCATGAGATCTTCTGGGAGGCACTGTGCCCTACAGCGACACAAAGCAGCAGTCAGGAAGCCTCATCGCAGCGGCATTGCTGTTCTGGCTGCCTGGCTTCTGGGTGGCCTGGTGTCAAACCAGCACCGAGGAGCTTCCAGCACAGGCACAGTGGTGTCATTCACCACTGAACTGCAGACAAATGAACTGCAGACTGAAAGTGTGAGTCCGTTTCCATTTCAGCTGACTGGGAATGCTGCGGTGTAAGGATGGGGCCTGCAACTTGCCAGCAGCTGTGTGAAGAAAATCACTCCTTTAACACCCATCCCCAGGGGAGCCCACTGAGGGAGCACACGTGGCACACATCCTCTGAGCAGGGACCGAGGTTATGCGCAAGTATAAGGCATGGCTATGGCATAGCTACAGAGAGAAAAACAAAACCCACTGGTGTTTATTTTAAATATCTCCTCCTGGTCCAGTGGAAAGGTAAGAGGAATTACAACAAACATTATGGGAATGCAAGTTCTTATCAAAAATCCCCATCAAGAGACTATAAGAATTTGTCAAGTACTGTGGAAGTGTGCCATACGTGCGCAGGACTGCAGGCTGGAGCACTGTGGATTCGTAGCTACATTTTCTAATCATCGCTCCCTCTCCACGCACCCTTTGCACTTGAGACCAAGCTTCTCAGAGGTCCTTAAGTGCGTGGTTTCATGTGGAAGTACTAACTCAGAACAGAAACAGTGGCTTCTGTATAACAGAGGGGACTTCCACCTTCTGCCAGCAGATACCACTTGGAGATTAATTATTTGGAGGTTGAAAATGTATTGTGGGTGCTACCTGAGCTGGAGGAGCAGTCTCAGATGAAATCATAGCCCTGTTGTGAAGTCACTGCACACTTATACACCATCAAGAAAAGACAGGCCCTGCCCTAAGTCATTCCTGTTCAAACAGACTCGACAAAGGATGGGAAAGGAGGGACATGAGGAGGTGAAAGGGCTCAGCCAAGGCCCTGCCAGAGCAGAGCAGAAGAAGGTCACAGCCCCTCCTAGTCCAGCTTGCAGTCACCTCTGCGGTCGCTGCTCACCATCCCTCTCCTTCCCTGCAGGCTGAGCTCTCCACACTGTCAATGTGATTTTGGGAGCAACACGAGCCCAGGAGAGATGACGATACAGAGCAAGAAATGCTGATGGGGAAGGGATGCGGCTCCTCCAGCACGTCCAGGTAGAAACCACACAAAGGAGGGAAACCATGCAGAATGGTTTCTCGCGGAAGACATTTCCCAGTGATGCAGTGGAGACCAGAGGGCATTTGCAGCTCAGCCCCGAGACAGGGCGAGAGCCCAAGCATCCACCCTGGCCTCCCAGCCATAGTGCCCGCACCACGGAGGGGTCACGCAGGTTCCCTTCCCAGAGCAGAGCTCTCCTGCAGCCCATGCAGGGCTTCCTCTCCAGCAAAAACAGCAAAACAAGGTTGAACTTGTCTACACAGAGAAAGCGCCTTCTCTGTTTCTTAAGGAAAGGCACTCTGGCGTACCCAAGGTTTTCTGGCTACGCCCCAGAGGGCAGGAAAGGACTCCTCTGTGCTCTGAGCCCACCTTGGTCCAGTTCGTAGTTGGCAATTCGGCCTCCAAGGGCAAGGACTGGAATCCTACTTTTCTTATAAAAGTTCTGGTCTCCAGTAAACTTTTCCTGTACTCTGTACAATTCATCAGGGCTGGCAGACTGTTCTTCAGTTACTATCTTAAAGCACCTCTTATTTTCCTCTTCAGTTGAAATCTCATTCAGTTCAAGCCTTCCCAAAGGTCTTAATCAAATTAGTCAAATTATTTTTTTAATCCCTGTTGTTCTAATCTTGTGTACAAGGAGCATTTAATAATACTGGGGGCGGGGGGATACACAGAAAAAATAGGATAGTGAATAACATTGTTTTGGATTTATGAGAAGAGCACACATCTAGTCTGCTTCAGGTTGTGTGGAAATGTGTTTTTTGCCTAAAACTTTTTTTTTTTTTCAAGTTCCTTGGAAAGGAATTAAGCATGATGTAGCCAAATGGATGTTCGATCACTGTAAACTGTGAAGAACTTCTAACAGCTTTAGCAAAGTTTATCCTTCCAGCAGTCCCTGTCAAGCACTCTGATATTGCTCATCCTGAGGAAGGATGGCACAGAAGACTCATAAAATTCAGGTTTAATGAGAGTGGGGGGATGCAGGCAGGAAGGAGCCAAGTGAATTATTCGTATGAGCTGCAACCTTGCAGATTCATTCTTGGTGCAGGAGAAAGACACTCATGCAGATCTGACAGCAATCCAAGGGCACTCTGCAGCACAGCTGCTCCTGTAACAGCAGCAGCCAGAGGAGGGGTCAGGCAAAATGTAGGACCTGGATGTGAAGCATTGCTGCTGGAAGTTTTCTGACCCATATTTTTCAAGAATCTCCATCTCCATGGTGGGGTAACAGCACCTTGCTCCTCTGCGGATGTGGGCATTGCTTTCTGCTGCAGCTGCTGGGTGACTTTCAGAGGAAGACACTGCCTGCTGAGCTTGTCTGGCTTTCTAAGAAATAGGAAGAGGGCTTAAACATCCAACTTCCCATCACCCCAGCACCTTTAGTAGATAATTATACCAGCCATGCCTTAAACTGAGCACCTGCAGGCCTGCAGCTGTGTTCTTGTTACCAAGCTCAAAACCTCTGTGGCTGGATCTACCGGGGGTGCAGGCCTGGTAGTGTTCCCCCAGTTTTCCTCTGACCCCGTTCTCCTTCCCCTAGTCTGCAGGCTGGGGACAGCTGTGGTCCCCAGTGGGTTTGCTGCCTCCCCCAGCCTCCTGGCCTCGTGCCGGTCTAGCACTGGTACTGCTGCTTTCCAGTCTGCTGCCATGTGAGTGACGAGGTATGTAAGCACCCGTGGAGGCCACCAAAAGGGGCATAATGTGCCACTTTTTTTGCTGTCCTTTGCATGGCAACTCTTTGTTAAAGTTTATACAGCACTGTCCCTTTGCAGCTCAGCCCACAAAATCTGCGCAAGCGCATTAAGACAAAAAGAATTATTTAAAAACAAAAATCTGAGCTTCAAAGACCCCTTTTGCAGAGGTAGCCATCCCTATGTAGGGTTAGGTTTTTATACATAATACTAATTTTCAGAGGCTCGATAGCTTCCTAAGGGAAAAATATCGTTTAGTGTCATGCAGTATAAACTTATCTGGCAGCTACTAGTAGCGAACAAAATATAGCTGCAAATGTTTACTTTTTAATAGATAAGCAAGAGTCTTGTGTCTTTCTGGAGCCTGACTGGAATTCAGATATTGTTTGACTTTTTCTCTCCCACAACACATATTTGATCTTACAATACTTTCGAAACCTTGGGCAAATAGAATACCACAAGTTAAACATTACATGAGTCAAATGTACCCATTACCATGACTTCAAAACAACTGCTCAGAAGAACTTAGATCTGTAAGCAAATATTTTAATGAGGAATTAAGAGTCACCAGTCTTTATCACATCTCAGTTTCCTAATAATTCACCTGCCAGTTCTGTGAAGATTTCTGAATATAACACTCCCACAGCTTCTTCTTCTTCTTTTTTTTTTTTTTCCCCATCAGAGGAGCCTGAAGCGTTTGACATCTGTTCATTATTTACCCAGCACAACGCACTTGGCAGGCACAGCCAGTTGTGCTCATTTCATCACACGAGTAAACCAAAGCACAGAGGCAGACCCTCACAGCCAGTGTTAATGACTTACATGGCGCTATGGCAATTTACACCAGGTAATGATATATCCAAGGATGTTAAATTAGTTGCCAGGGCTATGAAATAGTCAATAGCAGGGTGGGACATCACAGTTCTGGTTACCTCTGCTGACAGCACAACCCCTGCAGATTGTGCCACTGGCAACCCCTGAGAAAATGCTGTAGGAAGGGAGTTGCTTGTCAGAAATCTCCAGTGGACTTTGTTTTTTTGCTTATTTGCAGACTTTTTTTTTCTTTTAAATAACACTCTGGCCCACATAAATATATCTATCTGAGACATATTTAATAAAAAGGTCTCAAAAATTCAAACACAAAAATACAATATTTATTTTCAAATTTATAGAATCACTTATCTCCTCTAAACTGAATTTCCTGTGAGCAAATGTAAAACAATGATATTTAATTTCGAGGAATTAAATTTCAAAATCTTCTGAAATCCTAGATGTAGATGACTTACTGCTGACCCCATCAAAACTAATGCCAGAACTACCAGTGATCTCCGTGGGGTCAGGATTTCACCCAAAATACTTCCGTGAATTCCTGCAGGTAGCAGCTGAGGATGAATGTCCCAAAAATGTTATCACTGCTTGTTTAACATTTTGGGGCTGAAAGGCAGATACTTTTTTAAGCTGAATTTAGCCTAGCACATGCTGTCTTTGATCTCTGTGTCACACCAAAGCGGTCTAATAAATATCTTTCTTAAAAAATAATACCATCTTGCATAAGGTAAAAGTCAGTCTAAGCATCCCTTTAGAAACAGTACTATTGATGATACAAATAGCCTGAAGCAACACCTACACTTTTAGTAAAAGGATCTCTGGATTATTTTATTGCACATGGATTCATCTTACCATGTATTCTCTTATCTTCTATGTTTGGGAGTATATTTTTCTATGTTAAGTATTATTCTTTCTATTTTGTTGTCCTCAAAGTATTTTAAGACAGTGCGACATTATCTCTTCAGCAACAAGCCAGTCTCCAGATCCAAAACTGTTTTCATTTCCATATCAAATATAGTGCAACTATATTTACTTCAATAATTTTTTCTGTGCTTCAATAAGGTAAAGCAACTTGATTTATTTAGAGCTTTTTGGAGTGTTTGTTGTGTTTGTTGTTGTTGTGTGTAAATTCCAGAAGGAAAAGGAAGTGACAAATAGTAATTTTCAGGATTTTATTTTTTTTAATTAGAGAATTCTGCACAAGGCTAGTAAGAATGGACAGAATAGAATGTGCCAAGAGGACAGTACCCATGAAAGCAACAGAAGGATGCTTTAATATCTTCAGCATTGTTAGCTCCAGAAATTATGGGTTTAAATTCCCTTTTTCTTGAGGAAACAGGTATTTTCAATAGCATTGATCCAGAGTCCGCAAGCTTTGAGAACATGTGGTCAACCAAAACCATTTACAGATCCTTTGTTTATTTTAACAGACAAACCAATGCAAGCTCCACCCTGGCCATAGAGCCAAGAGAGAGTGGGTGTAGTTCAGTGCATTTGCTTTTTTCCAGAAAAGGAGACTTCTGAGTAGTGCAAACTTCACGCTTGTCTCAGAATACCCATACTACCTCTTCTGGTGCACTGAGCCATAAACCTTGTAATATGTAAAACTGTAGAGCTTCAATGTGTTTTGTTTTGACACCATCCCCCTGCCCCCCAATTTAAAAATTGTAGAGAAGAGACCATTAAAAATGCAAAGTTATTGCAATAAAATGCTGAGTCCCCACCACATGTGGTTTCTGTGGCTGGTGAGATGACAAATATTTCCACTTCTGTGAATCCTTTCTTGGAGTGGTTTGCCCAAAATACACACTAGTACAGGAAAGGTAACCAACTTCAACTCAGTTATCTGAACCAACATTACAGCAAAGCAGCACCTACTTTTTAGCAATCTACAGCGGCACGGCTGTAATTTTATGGTTATGGATTTTTATTTTCTTTTTTTTAAATTAAGTTATCCAGTACTGTAGGAGTCATTCTGTTCCTGATATTACCAGAACCTAGACTTTTTTGCCCACATCTCGTCTTCTGGGTCTTACAGATCCCTCCTTTGGGACATTCACTGGGTACAGAGCTATCCTCTTCCCAAAGGCCTTTCACCTTTTTGGCCTTAAGAAGGCATATCTGTAATGTTTGTGCTCTAATGCAAACCAGACGTGGCAAGAATGAAAGCAGAGTTTGAATCCCACAGAGCAAACTTTGACCCCAAAAGGCTTCATCTAAAACAAGAACAGTCTTTCTTCATCTGTCCCCTTCTGCCTGGATTTCTCCTTGGCTGGACAAAGGTCTCCATGACCACCACCACTTCCATGTCATCTTCCACTGTTGGTATGAAGTGTGTGTGGCCTCTGTTTCCCAAAATCAGGTGTTCACGGGACTGGGTCAGCTGAAGTGAAGGTGCCATGGGACCATCAAGACACGCTGTTTCCTCCCTGTATGTAAAGGCAGTGATTTGGTAGCATGTACTTGTATTGCTGCAGTTTTTGGCTTCTTTCTTACAGGAGGAAGACAGCACCCCAGTTTTTGAGCTCATGCAAAAGGACTCTCTGGATTTTGCCCAGTGGTAGGCTCTGAAGTGATTTCCATCCACTTCTCTCAAGATACTGCAAGAGTAAATAGTAACAAGAATAAAACCCGCCAGGCCTATTCCTAGCACAGCCATAGCAATTACTTTGTGGTCACAGCCCAGGGCATGGGGAGAAGCCCAAAGTGGGCTCTGACATAATGGCCTTGAGCTCAAAAGCTGGTTACAAACTGTAGACCAAAATATTTCCTCCTGAAATACAGAGCTCGGTGAAACTAATGTACTTTGTGGAAAATTAAATGGTGGTGGTATTTTGATGGGAATTTTCTTCTAAAAAATCTTTAAAGTTCAATCAGTATTTAAAGGTGGATATTTTGTTTGTTTCTTTGTTTTGTTTTTGTTTTAAATGGGTCATGGAGCTTTGGTTTCTGTCACAGAACATTCAAACTGAAGTCCTTGGATCTCTCTGTCCTGGAGAAATGTTGCTGTTTTGCTTTTCTATCTCATTCCTTTATCAAAGCCTGAGAGCTGAAACGCAGCAGGACACAAGCTATGTTCCCAAGCACCACTACAGCACACTAACCACAGGCCCACAAAACCACCCCTCATCTAATAAGCCTTATTGAACCTCTGTCAGCACCACGCAGTAACAGCATTGGTTTTCTTTCAGACAATCCATGAGCACCTTTCCCGCAAGTCTTTGCTCCAAAACGGGCCTGTTCTCCTCCCTTGTCCTCCAAGCCCCAGAAAGTACCAGCACCTGCTCATGTAACATGTTCCTCTTCCCCTCCTTCTTCCCCATGGGTATTTTCTCAACTGCTTTCTGTTCCCGAGCACTGCTCACCTGGTTCCAGAGGGTCAAAGAATCCACAAGAGAACTTTTTAAGGGTTCTTCTTCATCCGAACTCTTTTGAGTGTTACTCGGAATAAAACCAAAAGCCAGGGCCTCTGAGTGCAGTGCAAAGTGGAACTCCTTTTTTGTCACAGCTCTTGTTGCAGCAAGCAAGCTACGAAATCTTGCAGCTGGCATAGTCCCAGACTACAACTGACGAGTTGGGTAAGTGTCCTCTTGGCCGTTTGAAACATAATTATATTAGAGGCCAGATGTAAACGATGAGTCTATGACATGTCACAAAGATATCTATTCATCCAGAGCAAACCTGGTCCACATCAGAATAAAAACCGTGCTAGTAATACTGCCAGGCTTGAAATACTCGTGTATCTTAGTGCCTTGCTCTGAATGGTTACCCTTCAGGGCATTACAGAGTACCCTGGAAAACATCTTAGCATTTTGCACTCCTCCTCTGTATAAAACAGCTGAAACTGTTTGTTTTTAAAAATTGCCTAATAATTGAGAGCTTCCCTGCCAAGATTCAAGCCTGAAGCCAAGTGCACAGACTGTATTCACATCCTGGTGTGAGGGAAGGAGAATTCTTGTGTGGAAGAAAGAAAGAAATCCTCTCTCTACCAATGGAATGAAGTAGAGATAGGTCAAAAATCAAAGCACTTGAAAATGAGTAAAGGGGTTGAAGTATAACTGGGAGGGAGAAAAAAAGTATATTGTTTTCCCACAGACATATTCTCTTATTAGTTCTCCTCAGATTATCTTAAAGTAACCATTTTTTTTTTTTTTTTGTAGAACAAGGGGTTGAAAATAATTTAAAATTCTGCAATTCTTTTAGAAGCACTGCTTTCATGATTCCCTGCATTGACATCGTTAAATACAGTCAAGTTTCAGTAACATGACTTTTTAAAAAAAACACAGACCATCTAACCTCCAATTTGAAATCTCCTTCAGAAGTACACTGCACATAAATTTTTTTACAGGGCCACCAACTTAAAACAAACAGCCAAGACAGAACCAAGCAGAGTTTCCTGAATCCTCCCCATAAAAGCTGACTATCTGTCACCTGGCAGCTGCAGTATCAGGGCATCTGGGTACCATTCCCAGCTGTGTCCCAGGATTCCTTTATGGGCCTTGGATGAGTCATTTATCTCCATATGCCTCGATATTCCAAATGAAACATGGAAGTTAGCTTTATGTTACCTTGTGGTACTCATATTATTTATGCATACACAGGTGGCCTTTGTTACTGTGGCCAGAAGCATGTTCTGCAGCATTTTTCCTGGATTCACTTGCAAAAGCTGTTGAAATTCTCAGAACTCTCCTTCAAACACATCCTTCAATACTTGATTTTAAATAAAAAAATTTAGGATAGAATACATCATGAAAACCACCAGCTCAGTACAAATAGTAATAAGGAGATGAAAGCACCTGTTCATCAGAAAAGGACAATTCCTTGAGGATTGAAGTATTTAACTTAAAACACTGTCAGTTAGATCTCTCACCTTCCTGGAATCCCAGGTCATCCCTAGGTGCTTTCCAGCAGTGAAGGGAGCCTGTCCCTTTCAGAAAAGTTAAGTTTGCATCAAAACTTCCCTAAAGCCTGAAACTGCTTTTTGCATGGTTTGGCTCCTGACACCACTGTGTCTGTGTCTGTGTGTGTGTATGTCTTTTTTTTTTACTGTGTCCACTTTATGGATGGGTAAAACAAACCACGGAGGTTAAATGATTCACCTATGAAGTCTTTGGACACAGATAGAAACTCTTGGTGATTTTCATTTCCAATCATCAGATCTAAGCAAAAAGAGCAGTGCCTCATGCCAAATAGACACCAATACCACAAAAGTTCTTTTCAGACGGAGGAGAAAATCCTCCTACAAATGCAACGTGAGTTCACTTCTTTTAACTGGAAAGCCAGCTCTGCCCTTAAACCATGCCTTTTCTGGTTCATGGAAACTTCTCCAAGATTTCCTTTGAGAGAGATGAGTTCTACATCTCTTAAGCTAATGCACGATTTTCTTTCTCATTCCTTGACATGAGAGGTACATCTCATAGCAGTCTGGGAGAGATAATGTGATAGGATACCAACTGGGAAAGACCCAGGAGTTCTCATAATTCTGGATATGTCACGTGTGCCTAGCTGTGACTTTGGGCAAGCAGACATTTTCCAGTCTCTCATGCTATCAACTAGAAATCATTTTTGCGATCTGTGAGTGCTCCAAGGCTTTTCTCAGTCACTGTCCATCACAACTTGCATTCCAGATTGCAGCAGTTCACATATTGCACCTCTTACACCACAACATCAAAAAAGAGAAGTCTTGCAACCAAGCTCTCCTTTCCAGACCTCTGTCTTTCTGCTCTGAAGGAACATTGCTAGTCCCATTCAGTGATTTTTTTCAAATCTTTTTTTGTTAGGCTGGATCATATCTGCAGGCTCCCCATGAAAACTCAACAGCTTTTGCATAGAAAACTTCTATGTCATGAGGCTCGGGCCCTTCTACTTCATTTCCTTTATCTGCGATCAAATATGCTTTTAGTAAACAGCTTTGTTTTTCAGACTTGCCAGTACAAAGAATTTAAACTAGCCAGATGGAAATACCTTCATGAAATTACTGAGAAATTTCATGTAGTAATACTGTGAATGAGTTCCAGGAATTACTGAAAGTCACTTGCTATTTATTGCTTAGCAATACAGTGCTTGAGGTTTCCTGTCACTAGTTCAGTTGTGCCAAACCTTAGAAAAATAAAATACAGTTTTGCATGCTATACAAATGCCTACTTCTACTGGGTCACTTTGCAAAAAGAATCGAGCTGGTATTCAAGTGTGCTTGAGGAAAACTGGAGGACTTTTCTTTATTCACTTTGTGACCAAACTGCTTGCAAAAACTAACCATGAGAGCAAGAGCATGAGGGATAATACAGAATTAAAGTGCAGTTGCCATCATTCTGCCATGATTTCAGATAAATTCTGTTACCCTTACTGAGTAGCACAAGGACAGCTTTTGATGTTCATTTCAAGCTGCAGCTGTTTGTGCACATTGGCTGGCCAGAGCCCCTCATCACCACAAGAAGAAGGACTACTCAGTGGTCCCCACTGTTCATGAGGTCATCAGCTCAGACCACAGTGTGGCTTTCGTGATTGCAAGGAACTGAATTCAGGAGGAACGTGCAAAAGCTCCAGTTCCTTTTTGAAGCATGCAGAGCTTCTCAAGATGCCGTATGTGGTTGAGGACCTCAGACTCACGCAGGCCATCAGGGACCTTAGGATGTCTCCAATCCAAGCCCCTGCAAAGAGCAGGCTCAGCTGTGGAGTCAGATGAGGTTGCTCAGGGTTTTTTATCCTGTAAGGATGGAGATGGCACAACCACTTTGGCCTCCTCCTGCTCCAGTGCTTGGATATCTTCATGGGGAAAAGGCTTTTCCTTATCATCAGGCTGAGCATCTCCTACTTCTGTTTATGTCCATTGCTTCTCACCCTCCTGCTATTTGCTGCTCTGAGAACTTCAAGTTCTCTCTTCTCATTAACCTCCTCATAGATACTGGGGGGCATGAGGGCACAGCAAGAATGGGGCTACTCCATGGTGGGGCAACAAGCTGGTAGCTGTGGGTGCCCCCAGCACAGGCAGTGCCCACTGTAGTGTCAGGTTGGTGATAGTGACAGATGCCATCTGCAGCCTCAAACAAGGTGACTCACCAAGTGATGTCTAGGGTCCACAAAAGGAGTCCAGCCATGAACAACAAGAAGACAGGTCTGGGTGCAGGTACACTACAATGTAGCACAGACCGGGACTGGATGTCCAGTCCTGAGCTTAAACAGGACTCCCAGGACATGAGCAGGGGTTACAGAAGACATCACAGAGTGAGTGAGTTCCGGGGAGAGCATCAGGATGGTGGGGCTGGAGAACTCACCCTGCAAGAAGAGGATGGGAGGCCAGCGCTTGTTCAGCCTGGGGAAGGAATGTCTTTGGGGCAACTAACAGCACCTCAGTGGAGATCAAGGAGAGCTAACGTCTTTACAACAGTGAATAGTAGGAGAACAAAAGAAAACAGTCTTCAGTTGGAATGGGGAAGATTCAAACAGAGTATAAGGAATAAATGTCAACGAGTGGAAAAGGTTAACCAGAGGAGTTGTGCAGTTTCTGTTCTTGGAGGTTCTCAAGATCAGAATGGGTGGAGCCCTGAACCACCCAGTCCATATTCAGTATTGACTCTATTTGAGCAGTTGGTTGGACTAGAAACCTCCGAGGTGCCTTCCAACCTCTTTGATTCTGTGATAAATCATTTCAGACCTCATGTTTTTCTTTTGGTAAAGGAATAATGAAAAGTAAAGCATTTGGCCCATGCACTGGGTGATTGCAATCTGCTGGGTAAAGAATGAACTCCAAACTCTGAATCTCCTTTTGTAACAGTAGGTCACCAGTGAACTGAGCCAAATGAACAGATAGCATTCGATTAATTCCCTCATCATGTTTCTAACAGAGTTTACTTGCAGACCAAAATTCTTCTAGTAGGTTCCTTAACCTTTCCCAGAAACAGCTTTCAGTATGTTCAGCTTTAACTGAGAAATCATTGTCACTATTATGTACTGTGTCCATCTTTGCTTCTATCTCCCAAGATAAACTTAAACTAATGAATTTTCCAAACTCAGGAGAAATTACAGTACTTGCCAAACAAAGATGATCTTGTTAAGGAAGTAAATGCCATCAGTAACCTTACCCAGGGAACCATCTGTAAAATCCCAGCCTAGTCAAAACAGAGAGGTCAAGGCTACTGGGAAGCCTCCAGCTGAGAAGCTTTTTTGGAGACCCAAAGCAGAGTGTACTGACCAAAAGGAGAAAATAGGGACAACTTGTGCACATTTACAGTGAAACACCTAGCAGAATATATATTGCTCTGGATCTCTTTTAACTGCCCCAAGGGGACACAACTTATAGAGCCAAATCCACCTCAATGTTTCATATGCTACCACCTTCAGCAGTGTAATGTATGAATATATATACTGCATACCTGGTAACAGAAGCAGTCCTATGTCCCATGCTTAAACAAAGCTGGTACTTCTAGGAAATTACTTTTACTTGTCTCTATTTCCTTTGAGAGAGACAAGTTATGTCATGCACTCTTCCTTGGAGACCACTGCAGAGAGGTAACGTCACAAACAGAAGTGTTTCACCATTAACTTATCCTCCAAATTCTAAGGGATTCAACACTTGGCCTCATGTAAAATTGTGTCGGTATGGTGGCGCAACACTCTGATGTGGTTTTCACACCTATTTACATGAGCAATATCAATACCAACATGAAGTGGTATGGCCACCAGCTCCCATGAAGCACTCTACAGCCTTTCAAGGCCATGTTATGGCTCAGCTCAGGCAAGACAAAGGCAAGCCCAGCACCACCCCTGCATCAAGGACAGTGGAAACAAGATGAAACAGTGAGAACTAATGTACAGGAGGAATTAGAATTAGAAATACTCTAATTCTACTAAGCTGGGGTAGAATTCAATGTGCTGGTGATTGCAAAAAAGGACAGCAGCCTAGAGCTCAGACAACTTGGCTTCAGGGAACAAGAGGTGAGGATAATATTTTGTTTTACAACCCAAAGGAACAGACAGCAGGTGGGAGTTTTATGGGATTTATTAAACTGGCAGAGGACTTGGGCTGATTAACATGTTAGCTTAAAGTATATGATCATCAGAGAGCAGCCTCCTTGCCCTCACCATGCGTATGTCCCAAGACTGACCTCCTGTCTAGGAGGCCAGGCACACAGGACCTTTATATTACAAATACACCACCAGCACAGACAGTCTATTGTTAGAAGGCAAGGCTTACTTGATAAGTAATGGCATTTTTTTCAGTTGCCTGCCAAAAGCAGCGTGGACATCGTGCTCAAGGTCTTGTGCTCAGGAAGAGCATCTACATAAAGAACTTGCTGAGGAAGGAGTGACAGCACTGCAGATTTGTCCCAAGCTGATCGTATATGTGAGGGGCACAGATCAGTAAGAGACAGAAATAGCTGAAGCACGAAAGAGACCAGTCACCTGGTTGTTGCCTGTGCAGAGAATCAGCATAGCTTCATTGAGATCTGGATAACTAAAATAGGCTATTAATTCTCCAACATAATGTTTTAAAAAGCAAATCACTCAAAGTCAGTGCACCTCTGCAACTTCCTTTTTCATGCTTTTTTATGCAAGAAGATGCATAATAAATATATAAATCTACAATAGAGTTTTAAACATATTTATTTAGCCAGCACAAATGATATTGCAAAGATCACTGGAAGCAATATATCTTTCTTAAGTCCTGGAAATGAAAGAAAAATGCGCACTTATCCAGTGGTAGACATACCCATAATGCAAACAAACTAGAAATATTTCATCTGTTGTTCTCACAGAAGAAAGAAAACAAACAAAAGGAGCAACTCACAGTGTGTTCTCAGAGCAGCCCTCTCATCAAGTAACACAGGCTAACACTGAAGGTTTGCAATATTTGTGAGCTCTTGGTTCTGTTGCTATTAAATTCTGCAGCTTTACTCAAGTCACTTAGGGATCCCACTGAATGTGAAATGCTTCTGGTTTTGGAAGTATGGTTGTTGGTAAGTGTATAATATTTCCTCGTTTCTGATATTTTGTTAGCAGCAAAGCTTTTGATCCTGATGTTTCCAACACAGGACACACAAAAATCAAGTTAACTAAAATGAACATACAGATGCACTTGTGAAGTAGGTTGGGTACTTTGTAAGTTGGACGTTCCCAGAAAACTCAGAAGCAGTATGTACGCTAGGAAGGAGAAAGTTAACTCTTGTGGTAGACACATTTTATCACACATATTCAGGAATATTTCAAGAATGCCCTCCCACAGGCATATCACAGCTTCACTGTGGCAATGGAGAAGGGAGAAAATTGTGTCTTTACACTCAAGCCAGTGCTAAAGGAGACATGCAGACTGGGGGTATTTGTACCAGATAATAAAAATACAGCTTAAGTTAAAATGCTAGTCTTTATGACTGCAACATTAATGGTGTTCACAGCAGTGTTAAGGGAGGAGAAAAGTAGAGAGGCCAAATAATGTTTTTCATTTCTTCACTCTTTTCCTAGAGAAGCACAAATATGGCACACAATCAGAAACAGGAATAGGAGCACAAGTCCTGACTGGGATAGCCACAAGATTCTCCACATCTCAGGCAGAGCAGAATATGCTCATCAGCAGACACCCAAGAAAGACACATCACCAAGTACTTGACGTCCCCTTGAGAGGGGGAAACCTGGATCAAGATTCAGTCAAAATCAGGCAAAGGGAAAGAATTTAATCACAGTCTTTCACATTTCTGTTGAGAATTTGGGGAAGAGAGACAAGAGCCGAGGAAGTAATGCCCAACCCTGCTTCTTTGTCTAACCCCAGGAAAAACCTGTCCACACGAATTCTGAACAGCTGTGCTTTTCCAGCTGGCTGGCACCCTGTAGAGTCGTCAACCTCATGAAGCCTCCTCCTCTCCAGAGTGTTTCCTAGAGGTGCCTTACCATCTTGCTGGCTTTTGAGAATTTCCCCCAGCACCTGGCTCTGCTGAGCTTTCATCAGGAGTTTAGTTGCCTGTGAGATTCAGTAATGACTGAGCACTAGTCTAACAATACTGGTCTAGCAATGACTGTCAGTGACTAGGCTTTCTTCCGTGAAACAATTTTGATTTTTCTTTCATAAGCACAGGAAGGCAAAGACTCCAGCAGCAGCAACATGCAAGACTCAGTGGAGGAGGTCTGCAACGCTGCAGTCTACCAGCCTCAGGTGCCCTTTCTGTGACAGGACCTCAAGATCACTAGAGCTTTGAGGTGGACTTGCTGAGACATTTTTCTTATAATGAGCTCTCCAAAGAAATCCAAAAGGCTTTCAAACTCACAAAGTTACTTTCATTTTACAATTAAAAAAAAAAAAGCAGTGAGGTCAACAGAAATAAAAATATGTTAATAACTAATTCTTTCCTGGAACAGGTGTTCCTGTTTCCAGACTTGACTTCAGCCACCTCAGAGATGCAGCAAGTTCTGCCCAGACTCCCTTGTCACTCAGGGGTTTCTCCATCCATTACCATTAAGGCTACTCTTTTGGACTTGTTGGCTATCTCCTGCCTTCTTCAGCAGTCTCTGGAGCAAGGTCCCTGCTCTTTCTTCTGGGTCTATCCAGGTATCAAGGCATCTCTCAGTGTCCAGAACAGTATCTCCCTGAGCATATGCAGTTGCTCTTGAAGGAAAGGAGGTTCTTACCTCCCTTCCAGATGTGTCCACCCAACACAGTTGTTCTTATAAATGAATATGAATTGAAAGCAAAAAGGAATAGATAGTCACTGCTCACCAGCCCATCAGATTCACAACAGGAAACCATTAACAGAAATTTCCCTGACAGCACTCTGAAAACAGGTCTTTTAGTATTGCAGGGTTTCACTATTCAGATGTATTTTCATTGAATTGTTGATCTATTTATGTATTAGTTTCTGTAATTTTTATATCAGTCTTGTATCAACTTCTTATTTTTTCATGTGCGAATCTTAGTCATTTTGACCCTAAGGCAAATTATGACTATACCAGCATGTATGAAACCCAGAAATGAAGTCAGATAACATTGCAAAAAATATCCTGTGAGAAGAAAGATGTGCTAACTTGAATGCATGTAAAATACAACTATTGTCACCATTTTGCCCCTTAAAACATAAATAAAGCATTTTGCACTCGGGCCTATTCATGTCCTGCATCTAGTACTCCGCTTCACTTGTTTATCACATCTTAAACCAGAGCTAGAACCTAGACGTGAATCTCTAATCCATCTCAGGTTTATATGGCTATGACCCAACACAGGGCTCAACATTTCTGGGTCTCAGCTGTATCTGCTAGTCCATATGGGTAGGGAAAGCTCAGTACTTCTTATGCTAATTATCTGAGTTACGGAGACAGATGTGAGTGAAGCTAGGATACCAGGCAAGAAGTACAAGGGGAGGTGAGATAAAGTAAAGTCTTCTGGTGTTAAAAATGGTGGCGGGTATATCTATATGGCACTAGAAAAGTAAATATGAGATTTGTTCTTCACACCAGTAGGTACTAATCAATGTTATCTTGTGCTGAGGTGTATGATGTTGCTGCACCTCTCCAGTAGCACCTCCTGATAGGTACCCATCCCCCTTTCTTCTGTGCTTGCTGCAGGATATGTATGAAGCCCTGACAGCTCATTCTGTCTTTCCAGGCTTACCTGTAATCAATGCTGCAGCACAGCTCATCAGAACAACCTCTTCTCTGAGAGAAGAACAGAATAAAAATGATGCCCATGCTGAACCGCTGTCTGACAATACTTTACAATACATAAATTTCTAAGCCTTTTCATAACTATGGATAACAGGCTCTCTCAGCAGGATAGTTGCTGTAAACATCCCCATATCTTGTGACAGAAACACCTGGAGTGCTGTAACCTAACAGACTGTATCTTACTTCGTAGTAAGACTTTCATAAGAAATTGTATAAAGAACCTTTTGACCCAGCTATGGTATGAAATGAAAGATAGTACTAATAAATTAGTGCAGTGCACACCTGGTCAGAAACTGCTAATGTTTTGATTACTTCTCTAGTGATGTTTGGGGAATTTCCAATAGACTAGAAAACCATGGTAGGTTATGATTTCCTCCTGACTAAAGGAAATCTGTAGAAACAGTGTCATGAGATAGGACTCCTTTGTCTCTGACCAGATTCCTGTCGTTCAAAACTTTACTATAGAGACACCAAAGATCCTTACAAATCCCTAGTTATTCCTTCGCCAAACTCCTCTGAAATAAGAACAAACACATGTGACTAATGGAATAATTTCAAATTGACCAATTTGATTAAGATCACAGAACAAAGAATAGCCAAATAAGAAATCAACCCCATCCCTTAGCCACCCCTTCTGTTTTCTTATCTTGCACATACGGTTAAACTAGTAGTGCTTATTTATTTCATAGGAACTGCTGATCACACCTCTATTGCTTGCAGATAGTGAGCACGGAGTATCTGCCTACATGATTACCCAGCAAAAACTGTTGCAAAATGAAACCAGGAAGCCTAGACTCTGTAATTTTTTCATGGATCCTCCAGCTTTCAACAACCCAAAAAAGTCTTTAGTTCTCTTTCAGTCCTTCTGTTTCTGCTGTACCAGTAATTCTTATTATCCGTTCCTTTAATTTTAAGCATTTATTCTTCAAAATTCCCACTAATCCCCATCTCAGGTTTAACCCGGTTAATTTTACACTCCTTTCTATTGTCCTAAATTGCATTAAATTTTCCTTCCTGGAAGGGAATTATTTAGACTCTAGTGATATCTGACAAGCTATTTCAACCAAAGCTGCCCCATGCTGAGTCTCAGGCTGTTCATATCCCTCCTATAGGGCACCAGTGTCTTGTCAAATGTCTCATCATTTCAGCTTACAAATCATAGCCACAGCTCTAAGAATACGAAGATCCTTAAAACATGTAAAAAATGCTACTTTTTTTCACAAAGTAGAGCCAAAGCTACAGGTGAAAGAGTATGAGATGTTTCATTCTCTCCTGTTGAAGCTGCTCCACTTTGTGAAGACAGGACACGAACCTAAACTCTACCTCTTTTCCTGACTTTATCCTTCCTTTCAGTACCAGAGGTGTTAGCTCCAATGTCCCTGAACCCAAGAACTGTGAGACAGCCACTGGATAGTATGTCATCTCCCAGTGGTCAGAGTACTCATCTGGAAAGTGAGAGATGTGGTCAAACCCCTTGAAGAAAGGAGGGAGGGATTCAAGCTCAGGCTTATGAACAAAAGGTCTCCAACACCATCACATCATACAGCTGGTTTTTGTTCATTTGTTTGTGAAATTCCTATTTCAGCAGTAATGCTGTGATAATTCCTACTGCATCAAAGTGACTCAGAAATGGCTAGCTTACTCCAGCAGGGATCAGGCATGGCTGACACACTTGGCTCTCCAGTGTATTTTAAGATACAGATTGTTCTGGTAGTGTACCTAAACAGCTACAGAAATGCAAATGTGTTCATCAGAGGTCCTCAGATACCTCTAAGGCTAAACAACAATTAAGGAAGGATCTCTAGAAACATAAATTTGGTGGTTAAACAACCATGTCTTCTTACCCTGGTTATTTCCAAATGACAGCCAGCTGGTGGGAACTGTAGAAACTATAGAATAGAGTGGGCTATGTCAAGACCATCTGCATCTCCCTCCAGCAAGTGTGTAATTGCTTAAGGAAGTCAGATAAGGTTTTCAGTTCCACAGAACTGCAATTTTCGCTGAGTTGCAAAAGACTAATGACTACCCTGCAAGATATGGATTCAGCCAGCAACTAGTGGACTTTGTTTCCTTTTTATCCAACTGCTACCTCCTTTACATGACAAAATCAAGCAGAATGACCCTTGAGTAACAATGACCGAAGCCCCTATGCTCTACATTGTATTCAAAGATTTCGTCTTGTTCTACTCAAGCTGCCTTTTCAGACATGTAGAAATGTGCCAACAGCACTTTAGAAACAGACACAGAAATTGAAAAATAGGCTCTCTAGTATCCTGAACTTTGTGTATTAGCATGTGATTGATAAAACTTTTAGGTGGGAAACAGTCAGCTGGATCCATAGCCACCATGTGTTAGCTTAGGTCTGACTTAACCTTTGCCGTAGTTTATGGCAACTCGGGATCTATGCAGTGTTTTGATGATACAGCCACTTACGCTCTGTCCCTGAGCACAGCCTTGACACTTTTTACTCACCACCATGAGTAATTTTTCTCGGCGTGTAGATACACCAAAATTTATCATTATCTTTAAGAACAAGATAGTCAAGGTGTGTGCTCAGCTCTGATTGCAAGCCCAGCTGCCAACAAAGACAAGAAGAGGTAATAATTCCTGTCTCTCCAGCATGGGTACAGGACTGGTAAGGGAGACAGGGCTACAAAAAAAAAAAAAAAAGTGCCACTCCCCACTCCAGATCAACCCAAGGGGAGAAGCTGTTGTTTCTGGACCAAGTCAAGTTTTCACCTGCCGACCAATGCAGGTTCTAGCCATCCTGACTGCCCCATTATTGTGTCTTAATTAGGTAGAAAATCATATGTTGTATGTTCGACTGGAACATTGTCACAGCAGCTACTGAAGCTGTTTCTCTGGGGAGAAGAGCCAGAACCTGCTGTTCCTCAGGCTGTTTTTTAGAGCTACTTTGATCTATAATCTGGTTTCTAGCTTTTGAATTTCCTCTCCTTCCAGCTGTACCACCAAATGTTCCACAAAATGAATTAACAACAGCAAAAGAGAAGAAGGGTTTGAAGTCATAAGAGAGAGAGATGGACAGCTTCAGAGAAAGCCTGTATGAGAAGAAAGCTGTAAAGGAAAGAGGCTTCAATACATTGCTCAGAAATGTGAATTTTCTCATGTGATGGCTTTCAAGCAAGCATGCAAAAAGCATCTTCTTTCTTGTTTTCCACTCCACATGACAAATTTTACAGTTCTTTGTTTTGAGGTGTTTTACAGAAAACGAATGAGCGAAAGTGAGAGAAAATTTGATGCTGGGGAATTAGGAAGAAAATTTGTAAATGCAAGCTTACAAAAGCAGATGGTGAATTTAGGCGCTCTTCCGGGTACTTGCAAGGCCTGATTTTGCAGGAGCACTGAGCATGTACAAGTCAGCAAGGAATGAGAAAACAGAGTAGGATATAACCGTTGACAGAAAGAGAGAAAACAACACCCTGTGCTGTGAGATTGCTTGACAAAAAAGGAGCTCTTGAATCTGGAGGTGGAACCTGCCTCGCAGTTTCATGGTGTACAGTATCTGACCTCGGAATCTTGCACACTAAAGACATTTTTATGAGAATATCAGCACATGTGGTGGTAGCTCCAGGTACTCAGAAAAAATAATCAAATTCAGCTCCCCTATACCAAATCACATCAGTGTTATTGCCCTAAATTAAAAAGGTGTTTGTTACGGATTCCAGCTCCCCTGCTGTCAAATCCTTTGCTCCTCCTGCATCTCAACACCACCAAGGGCTAAATCCTAGAAATGCT
Organism: Chauna torquata; assembly: GCA_013399475.1. Taxonomy (NCBI): domain Eukaryota; kingdom Metazoa; phylum Chordata; class Aves; order Anseriformes; family Anhimidae; genus Chauna; species Chauna torquata. The sequence continues at coordinate 301,533 of VXAL01004274.1, forward strand.
GCTGAATAAAGCCATTTTGTGCACACACAATGGACATTTTGTTCAAGCCATTTAAGACATATTTTACAATAAATCTTTTCATTATCAGAGGCATTTTAAAAATGTTTTGCCTTTAGTCACAGTTTACAGATTCACTGTGTACAGTATTAAGTTTGGTATTTGATGCACAACGCATTCTTTTTTAAAAAAATTCCTAATCATTTTTAAACCACCCCATATTGCTAGAGAAGGCCAACCAGGGCTAAGCAAACATATGTTTTCATATTTAATCTTATGTAAGTATGCAATAGGTTATTTCTGAGAGTAGATAGTCAGGTGACAATGTCTATATGGATTCAACTGATTTACACCATTGGTTTCTTAAGATGTTTTCCTATGAGTCTTTTTTAAAAGTGTCATTTATTGGGTATTGTAAAGGGGAGCTGTGGCATGCGCTTGGAAAGGGTTTTATTTTTCTTAACTCATTCAACAAAAAAAATCTGCTTTTGAAACGAGTACAGAGCTATGGCTGATTATGTCACTGATCTTGTAAAAAATATCCTGCACAGTATTTTATATCTAAAAGTCATGCACAGTCCCACTCATCTTGCTTGCAGAAGGAAAATCGGTTTCCTGGAACCTACCGTAGCATAAATATAAACCATTTCTTAGGCTTCACCCAAAAATAAAATCTTCAAAACAAATGTAGTTCCTGCTTGCCTCTCTGCTGAGCTTCGTCTCTACTGTTAGTACAAATCACAGTAAAAACAAACTCCTCTTGCAGCTTCCAGTGAGTGCCTTCTCTAGGCTGCAAAATTTCATGCTGCCCCTTGGGAGTCTGCTTGGAAGTAACGAAGTGAACTGGCCGGTATCAAAACGGTCTCCTCTTCAGGAAGATCTGGCATCAAAGTGAGTCAACTGAAAACTCTGCCTGCTGATGCAAGACTTGTGATGGGTTAGTCGAAGAACCACATTTCCCTGTGTGGGAAGCCTTATGTGTTAGAAAAAGGAAGGGACTTCCCCCCACCCACATTTTTCATGTTGAATCTGACCCAGCAATGATTTCTTCAATGGGGACATCTGACCGAATGGTACTGGGAAGGGATACAAGGTTACAGCCACCTCTTCATCTGCATATGACTTCTTTACTCGACTTCACCCTTCGTCTTCTAAGAAGTGAATCCATACTCTTTCAGCCTCCGCACCTTGTCATACTGGGGATGGTATTGGTATTGTTATTTCGTATTTTCTTCTTCCCTGCAGTGGGAAGCTGAGAACTTCCCTCTCTTCTACACACAATGCAAGAGTCTAATGAGTTTCATCACACCAGAAAAACAGCAGATTCTATGCTGCACAAAGGGAGGCAATCGGGAGGCACTGCTGCAATGTTGCAACGTCTACGTGCTCCCAGAGTTGCTTTAGATGCTTTTTACCCAATGTGGGTGCAGGAAATAATGAATCTGCAGAGGCATAATGCTGGGTACCTAACAACTGAAAGCACTCTCACTCTGTCTTCGATAATCAGGCCAGCTAGCTCAAAGTGTGGTGCAGACATGTCCGTGTATGTCACCTGGTGCCGTGCAGAGATGTCCTGAAATGCTGGTGCTGCCGTGAGGTACCAGTTCTTGCAAGCACAAGTGCCCAGCATTGCTCCTTGCTGCTGTGCAGTGTCCTAGATACAGATCCTTCTGCTGCTGCACGGGGTGCCACTGAACAGCCACAGATCCAGCCAAACTCAGTGGACAACCCAAATAAATCATTTAGAGAAAATGGGGGAGTGGGAGTGCCTGCTCCTCTTCCGCAGAGGGGAAAGCATCATCACATTTACCCCAGAGTAAGGCAGTGCCATGGAATAGGAGACTAGCCACAAGTTGTCGCCTGAGCCACTGTGGTTGCACCTTCATCAGCTTCTCTCAGTGAGCACGCTCCTACAGGCCAAAGTCCTTCCTACTCACTGTTGTTCCTTGGTTTGCAGCAAACACTTGGAGATCCCGTGGTGTCAAAGAGTTAACAGATGGTATAGTTTTCCTGTGATTGAGGTCCTTGTGAGTGAGGCTGATGTCACCAAATGAGGTCACCAAGAAAAGCCAAGTCAGATACACTCTGACCCTGGTTAGTCATCCCCTAATATTAGTCACGTATCAGAGAGGTCATGAAAGGTTCCAAAATGCGGACAGACTGTGCTGTTTATTAACTGTTATTCCAAACTATTCTGTAAGCAACCTGACAATGAGCTATGGGGAAAATTTTTAATATGTTAAAGCCACCAAGTCACTGTGGCTTCTATTTAGAAATCTTCAAATGAGGCTTCAACATATTTTAGTGCAATGAAAATGGGGGAAAGTTAGCAAACATGGCTTGCTCGCCTTTAAGCAATCTGTACATTTTGCAGCAGCAATCACAGAGTATTGCAGCTGTGCTTCAGCTGTTTGGATGTTACAGGTCTCCAAGGAGCAAGTGCTCAGCAGAGTTGTAACTAGCAAGACTTGACTTCCCCTCTGCTCCTTCAGCTTGAACCCACGGCACAGGGATGGGACTGTTTCCTTTAACTAGGCCAGTTCACTGAAATAAGCACATGATCTGAAACCAAGGGTTCTGACCCTGTCAGGCAGCGACTGCTGTGATGAATCCTGCTTTGCAGCAGTGCTTGAAGATTCATGCCTGCAAATTGCTGAGGGTTTCTCACTTACAAGAAACTTGGTGCACATGATCTCTGGGCACAAAGAATTATCTCCTTGTTGGTGTAGGCAACTTACATGAACAAGTATCTATGGTGTGGGCTGTTCAGCCATATAAGAGGCTCCACAGTTACACAAAATAGAGTTTAGTCAGGATCTCAGTACCAGCACTACAGCAAATGGAAAGGAAAGGATCCAAATCCAGAGCATGGCTTTTCTGCTGCATTGCAGGGAATGGGGAATGAGGATATGAGACTCTGCCTCTTGCTCCCGAGCTGCTAGCACTCTCACAACCAACCATTATTTTGAACTGGGCGGCTTCAGCAGGCATGCCTACATTTCCAACATCACAAAGGGCCAGGTGTGGCAGAAATGAGCATTGCAAACTGAAATTTGAGAGGACAAGGTAAATGTGCTCACTGAAATCAGTCCTGAACTGCTCAGAAGTCAGTTCTTTATAAGCAAGGTCCTATTATGAAAATCCAGATTACCAGAAAAGGAGAGCATCTGTATGTCTGTGAGCTTGGTTCAGGAGTTGCTTTGTGTCTCAATAAAATAAGACATAGTAAAAGGAGGGACATGAACAACATGGGTCACAGCTGCTTTCTCAGAGGGAAGTGGTCTGCTAAGGACCAACGGTGCTGCAGGGATGAAAGACGATTGTATTTGACATTTTTGAATTTCTTTATTTTTGCTGCTCTTTTTTTCTGGCATTTTCTGTTCTGTATTTGTAACTTCCATTGTCTCTCTATCAATATCCCATTTTGTTTTGTTTTCTCCTCTTCCTCTATCTCAGGTTAACCATTTGTCACAGCAACCACTGTCATTCCCAACCACTCATCCCTATGTGGCCGCATCCAGAACAGAAGGTATCCTAAACTTTCTGTCAGCTTGTCTAAAGCTGGTACAAGCCAGAAGTGTGAGCTCACACAAGCTATGAAAAGCAAGGACACATTAAAACTGAAGCTCCTAGCAAGAAGGAAGGATTAATTCTGTCTTTGCCAGGCCAGAGCTGTTTCTTTCTGTGCCTTAGGAAGTAGACCGCACTAATAAATGTCAGAACTACTAAAGTATGCAAACAGAGGCATTGTCTCTTTTCCTGGAATAGAAAGCAGTACAGTGTTTTTAGCCTCTTTTCCAGCGATATGCAGAAGCTTTGCGAGCACGGAGGCACAGCACGCCATTTTCTGGAGCTTGCTGAGAAAATTCAGCCAATGCTGGCTTGAGTTTTTTTCGCAGGTCCCAAGTTCCAGGCCGACATTTCAGGCTGCCCCGCGGCGCGACGCGACCGGCGGCCGCGCATCCTCTAGGTGGCACACGCGCCGCTCCTAAAATGCACACCCTCATCCGGGGTGGAGGGCTGACTTGGGCAGCTTTCCGACAGACTCCTGCAATAAAAGAAAAAGAAAAAGAAAAAGAAAAAGAAAAAGAAAAAGAAAAAGAAAAAGAAAAAGAAAAAGAAAAAGAAAAAGAAAAAGAAAAAGAAAAAGAAAAAGAAAAAGAAAAAGAAAAAGAAAAAGAAAAAGAAAAAGAAAAAGAAAAAAGGTGGGCGGTGGGGTGCCGCGTTTGCCATCCCTGATAAAAGAGACGAGTGAAAAGAGTAAAGGTTGCCATCGGGCAGAACGGGCTGGAAAGCACGCCGGTGGCTCTGGAAGCTGTGGTACCGCATGGGAGCTGTGGGAGCTGTTCAATAAGGCCAGACTTAACAAATCATCATTAGAATATGGAGACTGCTTGGAGAGCAGAGAAAAGCCTAATTCTGCCCCAGGGCAGCCTGCTTTCTCCCACAGACAAGGAGAGGTGTAACATCAGCCCCCACAGCAGGAGTCATGTCCTCTGTGGCTGGAGCACACCAACAGCCCCTTGTGCACTGCACCTGCCTGCTCTGCTTGTGCACCCTGCACGGTCAGGGGTTACTTCTGTCACAGGTATGCTCTTCATTCATCTTCTGTTTATAGCAAAAATGGTATCTCGTTTCTTGCAGGCATTACCCATGACTGGATGGCTTGTTCACCACACATCCCATTTCTCCATCTCTCCACCACCATGAGCTGTGGTCTTGCAGTTGCCTTGTCAAACACTTTGCCACAGTCCTCTCACCTCTGTGTTTGCAGGTCTTGGTTCTTTCTCCTGGCATGAACACAAGCTGTTAAAAAATGCTTTGAGGGAAAGAGGGGAAAACAGATGAGCGAAGAGCCGTATAATAGTTAATTTGAAAGGCTTCATTCATACAGCAGCTAAAGTGTCACCTCTAAGCAGCACCGCTGATTTAATTAATAGCAAGTAAATGTGGGATGGCCATAGGTCATGGCCCATCACGTGCCATATAGGTATGCATACAATCAGATGTAAGAGGATACAGTTAAGATGACAAGGAGCAATTCCCTAAGTGTCCCAAGATTCTCCATTTTCTAAGAGATGACCATTAAGCTTCTGGTCTTTTAGAACCTGCTTTCAAAAACCACTTCAAACTGTGCTAGTCAGAAATCCTCTCCATTCAACCGAGCAGCCAGAGAAAGTACGTCTGGCACAACATGTGGAGGAAATCACATGCCTGGTATGCACTGCAGACACCTGCAACCACCACCAGCCAACGCTACCCTGCCCTTGGGAGCCCAGCACTCAGCCAGCCTCCTCAGCCACGCACCAGTACCTGTGGTCACTGTTGTGGGGTCCAACCAAGAAGGCTGCTGCCAGCCTGGTGACAGGAAAAAGACAGCCAGGCTCAAGCTGTGATACTAATGGCCTGCTTCTGCAAAGCTGGCTGTGCTGCAGAAACCCGCATCTCACCTTGCAAAATCTTGCTGAGGAAGTAACAGCAGGGCTCTGGAGCTGGAAGGTGGCAGACTTTAAAGGCGGCAGCAGGAGTGTGGGGTATAATCAAGCAGATATGCTGAATTAGTACATGTTAAGGATCATTACAAGATGGCACACAGTCTGGAAAATACATTGAATGCAGCAGCAATCAGTAACTGAAAGGAAAAAAAATAGCAAGCCAGGTTTTACATTATTGCAAATAAAGGTTTTTTTTTTTTTTTTAACAGAAGCAAATGTTTCCAGTCGCACTCCACTCCTATATAAAGCTTTGAGGTAAAAGCATAGTCTTTTATGAAGGACCACGAGGTGTTTAGAAGCATCTCAGTCTATAGGAATGTTAACTAATGTGCACTGGTGCTGTGACAGGTGGGCACAGTGTCATTTCAGCAGCAACAGAAAGCGAAACACCTGTGTTTCCTAGGCAATTGCCTCCTTTGTGAATATGTAACTCAAAAACAAACACATGCCCGAATGTGCTTGATAGCAGCCATCATGGGCCACCCCCGAAAAAAGCAGAACAGCGTGTGATAGCTCGCAGCATAGATGGCACTGCGGCATCGGCAGGCGCGGCAGAGCAGCGGCAGATCTGCATCCCCCCGCCGTGCACCGCAGCTGCCCCTGCTCCTGCCGACTCCTCGGGGCTGAGCCTCTGCCACTGCAGGATAGAGGTGAGGGAATCGGGAGCTATCCTTGCCCCTGACACAGGATGCCATTAGATAGTTGCTCCGCATCATGAATCATCCTGAGCTGCTTTGGTTCACAGGGCAAAACACGCACACCCACGCAGAGTGCCAAACCTGTCAACTTTTCCCCACTTCGAGCATCCTCTGTGGCTTTCAGCCGGGAAAAACAGTGTTAGTGGGATGAATTTAATGAAGGACAGCAGGGCTATAGAGTGACTATCGCATCTAACCAAAGGTAAACAGACATATGAAGAGGCATATTGTAATTTAGCTACATGAGAAACAAGGCTAGTAAGGTAACTCTATTTTTAAGAGAGCATCTTAAGAATGGAATCAGTGAGGAGTCTGCTGTCACCCAGCAGATGGGATCTCCAGCATCACAGTGCCTCTTCCACAGCGAGAGGAAAGAGATGACAACCCACATTTCTAAACAGGATTGCTCTTCTACATCGTCTTATCAGAGCTTTTGTAGGAAATGCTGCATAAGTAAGAAGTTTAAAATGCAAAGTGATATGATTTTGAAATGCTTTACTATTGAAACAAAACAAAGCAATAGAAAAGAAGTCTGCCAAAGTGAAGTTCTAGTGGCACAAACATTACAAGTTTATCTGGTCTTACTAGAAAAAGACAAATTACAGATAGCAGAGATCTCAGGTGGAAAGTTTCATTCTAAACCACATCATAACATGCCGTCTTTATCACATAAAACCACCTAAGCTATCCATGTACTATAAAATGCCTTGTTCTGTTTGATGAGATCATATATGCATTATATGAACCACATGAATGCCAGCATTGCCAAACTGTCAGTTTGAAGCTGTTTTAAAACTTTTTGTGTCAAGACAAAATGTTTTTGCCAAGTTTGTCCTACAATATTTGATACTAAAACACATTTATTGTTCCACCTACTCACATTTCACTAACCCTTTGATAAACTACAAGGTAATTCACTTGTGTTACTCTATTTACAGAAAACATCTGTGTGCTCATGTTAAAAATAAACCTACTATATCTTAAGTCCAAGGTCATGTGCTTTTAGAAACCAACAGAGTATCAAGGTAGGCCTTTTCTGACCATATGGTACCTCCTTGTTAATCCCTAATCGTGATAGCTAAGAACAATAAAAGTGTTCTTATAAGTGCATTTTGAGCTTACAGATTGTTGCATAGAAAACTTTTTCATTAAGGATTAAAATATTTGCACAGTGTAACACCGAATTTGATTGCGTGATTGGTCCTGTTTTACTGTGGGAGATGTATACTTTCATCATCAGCTATGTCTACAGACCTAATCATAACACAAGCATCTCCCGAAATTATTCAAGCAGAAAAGAATTTTACCTATAAAGCAGGGCATTTTAACTATGTCCAAAACTGCAGCAAGAATATACTTCAGGTCACAAAGCATGAGCCAGAAACACCACTAAACCCGAAGTGGAGCACAGACTGAGACCAAATCACATCTTAGATCTGTAGGGAAGACTTGACAGTGCCTGACTTATGTAGCACAAACATTTCAGCAGTAAGTACAAGCTCTACAAGGTGCATGTTTGCATGGACAAATACTGCACACATAATATGCATTCGGTGTTTTACTGAAGCTTGTTTAACTTGTGTATACACTCTGCAAACAAACTGACTGGACAATGAAGCACATTGGATGCAGCGCTGTAAATAAAAAATGCAGCATAGTGAAGGAAAATCCAAATGCCAAACACCACCCAACCATTAATCATACAAAACTATCGAACGCCTTCAATTAAATCTACTACTTTCCCCTCTCACAGAGTTTTGGCTTTGATTCAGGCTCAGACTCTAAACTCATCCCTCTGCCCTTTACTCTGCCTCTGGACATGCCTATTGTTAGTTTTGGCAGCAAAGCTTGCAGCTGTAATATACACTTCTTAAAAAATCTGGTAAGAAAGAGGGAGCAAAATAGTCCATATTCGAAAGTGGTGTGCAAGCTGGACAGAAGACAAAACTTCACCCTATGCTTTCTCCTCTCTTGTATGATCCCTCCTCCAGCGCAGAAGCCTATGCTTTTACCAGCCTAACCCTCAATTGGACCAAACCCTGAGATGTCTGCTGAGTCTCCAAGTTTCCGCATTTTAGCCATTGCAAAAGGGATTTGAATGACAAGTGGAAAAAGGCAAAGCTACTGGGCAGACTTATTTTTGACGTTTAGAACGGAATAAGTACAGTTGGAAAGTAAAGTTACTTTCCAATGGGGGAGGAGGGTCGGGGGAAAATCCTGCTTCTCAGAATGCGCAACTCCTTCATTTTGGAAGGCTGTATGAAGCTTGGAAAATGGGGGAAATCACGACATGCAGAGAGGCAAGGAACTGAAAGTTCAACATTTGGAAAGAAACTTCTTGAGAAATTTATATGATTTTAGTTTTCAACTAAACATGTACTTCTAGCATTTAATGAATGTCCTGGAGAAACAATGGTATAGTTAAAGTCAAAGTTTCCCAACCGCTCTGGTGAATTTTTGAGCACCTTAGTGTGGCCACTCTGGGGAGTGACACTATCCTGTTTCCTGCTTTTTTGACAGCCCCAGTGTCTGGGTTTGTGTGATTAGGTAGAAGAAAGATCTTAGCTTTTGGCAATAGGTTTGAAAATATCACCCTAGCAATTGATATCATTAATTAAAGATCATGAAAATGTTTGGGTTTTAAAGTGTGACAATTTATAACATGCTATATGGTGATTCCTGGCTTGGGCTCGACAATAGATGGTAAACAGCACCCAGCTCCTTGTATTCCCAATAGTCTGCCAGCCAACTTGGGAAGATCGGGCACGGTACTCCTAATAATCAACTTTCAGGATGATCTACAAAGGAGAGGGGGTTAAAGGGAATGAAAATTCCTAGTGCTTTTCATTTTCTTAAAAATTCATGGACTTTACAAAAGCAAGACAAAACTAATCTAATTACAAATTCTTTGCAGGTCAGCTTGTAAAACATGTCTTGACCTCCTCCCTGCGTTGCTTTCTCTAAGGTAGGGCAGACACAGCTAACAAGTGAAAAGTCCAGAAACACTCGCTGAACTCTCAGCTAGCAAAGCTCATTTTGCAATCAGCCGGCAAGATGTCTGAATAAAAATTGAAGAAAGTAACAAGTCCTTGGTGTCCACAGGCCCAGGTAAATCAAAATTTCATATTCCAAGTTTTCTGTGTGTTGAAATAATGCACTAAAGTGCACCCCCCACCCCTACTTAGAATAAGTCATGTCCTTGTGAGTGCGAGTTGACTGTATCTCAGAAATCTTTCTCCTTTGTTCCCTGTGGAGATATTAATAAGTAGCTGTAGAGATACAGCAATTGATAATGATAACTTACTGCAAGGTTAAAGTGAGCCTACAGATTCCCAGCATGTCCTTATACACAGCTAAACTGTAGTGAGAAAATCAGCAGCCTCTAGCAGCTCAACTCAGCTGCAGCATGCTCAACCAAATAGAAAAAGCGAAGTCAATGTGAGTGATTTTCCAATTGAATCAGAAGCAATAAAGCTTAAGCAGAAGAGTTGCCATTAACAGTATAACTGTATATACATTTGCTTGAGGACTGTATTAAATGTTTAGTAAAAGACCTGCTCAGTGAAAATTTTATGTAATTCAATAACATACTGATTGTAGAAGACGTCTGATGTGCCTGATGCGTTAAGCGCAGCTTATCTCCCAGTTTGCACGTTGCCTGACTCACACCCTTCTTCAGACACTCCGATGATGACAGTGCCCTGAAACTGCAGAATGCGAAGCCCATGGACAGGGTGCAGATCAGCATTTGGCATTTGGCTTTATAAATTTCAAGCAGGTTGCGCATTCACCACCCTGTCTCCTTCTGTCCCAGAGGCCTATGAGCAAAACCCTTACACGTATAAGTGAGCCACAGAGATGGAGTGATTTTCTCAGTGCCATATACATAAGAGATGGAAAGGTGAGAACTGTTGCTTAGACTCCACACTGTCCTGCCGCACAGAGGCCACAAAAGCCAGCTGGGCATGTGCTAGACTTTCTTGATCGAAGACTGTGTCCTAGATTCTGCATTCATGGCTCTGTAGCCAGCTACACTTTTGGTTATGAAGACACATAGGAAAAAAAATATCAGAAGCTTAGATCTAGATAGATGTTTCCTGATATTGTGCTTTGTCAGCATTTCCGTAGTACAAACCACAGGAAAAAGAAAGGTACACTTGCTGGACCACCTATAGGTCAGGTAACTGCTTCTGGTGGAACAAAACTACATCCCAAATAACAAAAGCAGGGATAGCTTACAAGGAGATAGTCTGCTAGCATCCGCATGTGCTTTGGTAACTTACAGCTCTCCGGCATTAGAAGTCGTTGGTTTGTATTCTAGACTGAATGCCTCCGCTGCTGCTGATGCAGCTGTTCTGTTTCTGGGAGAACGTTTCATTGAACAGCCCCAAGAAAGAAAGTGGCATATCCAGTGTGGCATCCAAACATGGAGCGAGTTACAAGGTCTCCCTCACTGAACCTGTGAAGTTTACATCTTCAGTAAGAACGACTGTGCGCACAGAGAGTTCATCGCAAGCACAGCTGGGCAAATAGCCATAAAATAGCTGGATGTGTGTCTACGCGGTGTTTTGTAGTGCTTGTGTCCACATTATTTGAATGCATAAAGAACAACTGGGAACAAAAAAAAAAAAAAAAAAGAATCCAACGCCAAAATCTCTTCAATACTTCTAAAAAGAAACAAAATTAAATTAGAGTTAGTGCTTCTACTTCCACTTGAAAGAAATCCAAAACCCATGTTTTTCTGTTCTGATCTATTTGCTTGTTTATTTTGACCCACAAAAGGAATGTTAAGTCACCAGCGGTGTCTATCTTCCCCTTTCCCAAAGAAATGGACCCAGTGATGGAAGAACAGGACATCCTACTTCAAACATAACTCCCTAAATGGTAAAAACTTATCTGAGACAAATGTGGTAATTACTTTTTTTCCTGCCCGATGATAAGTAGCCTGGTCTCTACCAGACCAAGCAGAAGAAATCAAGGGAGAAAGAGACTTTTTACAAAGCCAGATTCTCCTCTGCTAAGGTTAAGTCTCACTGATATCAGCAAACAATATTTGAGGGGAGCACCGAACGGTTGCCTCCCGTTGAAAGGTAAGCAGACCACCGGCACTGGTACGTACCTACCGTGAGGTGCAGCCAGTAGGAGAACTGCCCTGTGAACAGCTGATGTGTTCGGAGGCTGGAAGCCTGCTGCTCTTACGGTAGTGTTACCACCCAGCTGGAGGATTTTTAAGCCTTTCCACCTCTTTTCTTTATTCGCATGATTTTGTTTAGTTTTCAAACCCATACTACAGTATCCCTAAATAGTCTTGTTATTCTGTGTTACTCCATTCTTCCCAGCAGATACCTCTCCTCAATTCCAACAGGAGACAGCGATGTCTATTCTCCCCTGTGAAAACGGTAACGTAATTGACAATGGTAATTTTTACTAACTTCCACACCTGTGTTATCAGTACAGGATACATTAATATTAACCTGCAGAATAACTTTCTTGACAAGTTTTTCAAAATTCAAAGCTCTGTAGCCTGTACTAAATTGCATTTTGTGGTGGCCCTGAGCTGTTTGCTTTCATTGTAAAATAATGTTTTAGAAGAACGTAAATTCCTCTGCAGTCAAATCAGTGAAAACTATGAAAATCTGCTATAAGTAATGTTTTCCTTTGTGGTAAGCTGCTTTTGAGTAATATTGAGCTGATTACACATTATGCATGCTAACAACTATCTTCCTGAATCTCTCAACATTTCTCTTTTTTCCTTTTGACTGTAGAAATTGCTATCATTGCAGTGATTGTAAGGTACATCTTCTTGCCAAGGGATTTCTGTTTATCTGGCATTTTGTCGAGGTTTATATGCATATTTAATATGCCTGCAGCACAGGTTTGTAATACAGTTACGAAAGGCATGATGCCTCCCTAAAAGATTGTTTTCAAGCCATGATTGCACAATTTAATCTTGCACAATTAACTTTGAAACCGGAAGAAGTCACTTCAAAGAGTGCAAAAACCCTGAAAGCTACCGCTGATTGGGCAGCGAAACTGTCCTTCCACCAGCAACAGCTTATTTAAAGCAGAAGGAAAACACCATCTGAGGTTCCAGCTCCAAAGCCAGGCTATTTTCAAGTGATGTAACATATTTTATCTCATGGATGGGTTTCCACTTTTTGGTCTGGATAGCAAGCATTTATGAATTTGCATAGGTAGCTTTTCTGAGTGTAGACTGCCTTTCTCTAATAGTGTGGGGTGGCTTTTCTCTGAACTTCTGGAAAAATCAGGAAATATGCTTTACTTTTAATTCGTGTATGTTTGACAATGTTGCTTGGTTTGTAAGAAATCCCAGCCTCTTTTGACAGCAATGTGAAGAAAGATTTTAGTTTTTGAATATCTTATTTACCACATAGCCTTGGAGCTTATAAACAAATGATTAGAAAACCTGCCTTCCTTTCAACATGTTTTCCTTGCTTCTTGTTTATTAGAAAAATGCCCTGCATAAAATATTTACACAATTCCAGTAGACGTGGACTGTCTTTCATTACCTTATGGATGAACCTTATCATTGGCAGCAAAGCACAGTCAAAACCCTTTTTTATTTATCACTAGTGCAGAGCTGTCTTCTAACTGAGAATTGGGACCAGCATCCTCTCTCTACTGAACTGATTCTGTAATACCACTGTTCACTCCAGCTGTTGTCAAAATTAGTTTGTAGTCTTTTTAAGACTTAACTATACCTTTGACTACTTGGGAGCTGCAGCTGTGAAGTGGTCTACACGTCAGGGAATATAGGTTTAACTCTTCCTTTTGCTTCCTTTTTTTTTTTTGACAGTAGAGGTCTGAATTATCTTTATTTTTGTATTTTTTTTATGGCACCCAGCACTTGAATAGCAAATCCACTACTAAGGAAAGGAGAAAGAAAAAAAAGAAAAAAGAACATCAGGAAATCAGTAAACCGTGTAGAAACACTCAATGAGTTAACCAGAGACAACTTTTAATGTCAAGAAGCTCTTTATCATGAATGGAACTTCACTCATTTCTACACATCTGAATACAGAAGTAGTAGTCAGTGTGAGTGCGGAAGTAGGATTTAGCGCTAGCCTGACTCAATTACAGGAACATGCCACACATTGCAAATAAAACCACAAACAAACTAAATACTTTATAGAGACAGTTTCCACTGCCCATACCTGTTAGCCTTCTTCTGTTCGTTATTGGTGGCAATCATCTGCACCATCTGTTACTGAAAACAGAGAGCTTTCTTGGCATATACAGCTATGCCTTTCTAAGGTATTAGGCCACGGAAGTAATTTCATTGCTTCGATAATATGTACTAGCTGTTTCAAGTAAAGATACAGGCAGGATGACTGGAAGAGGACTAAAAAACACAGGATGCAGACGCGGAGCGGAATGATGATTGCAGACTTCCCAGAATGACCCTAGCGATGCCGTGTATCTGAGGAAGGCCACGTGCATGCACTAAGGTGACGAAACAGGTCGCTCCCAAGACCCTTCTCAGCGGCAGAGGCAAGGCCACCCTCCCCTGGAGGAAAAACCCCCGTCGCCCCCGAGCACCGCTGCACCGCCACGCGCGGCGAGACCCGGCGCACCTTTAGCTCCCCTCGCCACGCGGCCGCGCGCCCCGCCCGCCGCCCCGTTCAGCCACGTTGGCCGAGCATCCCGCAGGAGGCGGGGGCC